>PVNU02001531.1:0-317371 GCA_003013855.2 Liriodendron chinense | reverse complement strand
TAGAAGCAAGGCTAAACTACCAAATTTGGGCTCATGAGGCTTGAATCCTCTGATTTACCCATACACACATAAATGAGGCTGAAATCCTCAGATTTTCTTATTTAAGCATTTCTAGCTACCCTTACTAACTATGTTTAGTTTGATTAGCCTAAGGGTAACTAATTTCCTCAACACCCTCATAAATGTAGCATGCGGTGAGGGGTTGGGAACTCCTCCTATAAGGGATAGCGGTCAGGATCCCCTCTTAGATAAGTGGGAAGAGAGGTAGTGGTGAAAGCCGTGAGAGCTAGATCTTTATGTTGGCTCCCATCACTAGTGGAGTCACCGGATTTGGAGTCTGACTCCTCTGTATCATCCCAAGTGGCAGCCATTGCCTTTTTGCCTTTCGGTTTAGGCCCATCCGGACATTCTGGGGCGATATGGCCATGACGACCTCAACCGTAACAATGAACGGATGAAGGTTTGTATGATTTTCCTTTATGTTTTTCACCCTTCTTGTCCTTCTTGTCACTTCTACTCCCTCTATCAAATTTGAGGAATCTCTTGAATTTTTTGTTCAATTTTTCTTCCTCATCATCCTCATCATCACTATCTTCCTCCGACTCACTCTTAATTTTCTTATGTTTAGGAGAGGACTTGAGAGCGATGCTATTCTTTCTAGAGGGAGCCTTAAAGTGTAATTCATGACTTTGTAGGGAACTTATGAGTTCTTCTACTTTCATGTTATCTATGTTGTTAATGTCAAATTTTGTAACGAGATCCTCCGGCTTTTCTCCTTCACTCCAGCCGGAATTTTCACCACCAGACCTGAAGCAAGACAGCAAATAAGGGTGGCTGGGGTCCAGCCGTTAGCCCTCCGATGCTTAAGTTAGGCCACAGTAAGAAGAGAAGCCAAGTAAACGGGACCAAGATTGAATGATGTGTACATACCTGCTCTCAATGGAGCCACCCCTTTATATAGATCTGAAGCAATCCAATCTGTTATGTGAGATGTCGAAATCCCGTTGATGTCGCATACGATACTGAGAATTCGCTGATTTCGTGGGCTAAGATCCTATCTTTTTAATCAGATCCAACCCAATGACTTATTCCAACAATCACGCCCCTTGATGGTAATCCCTTGAAATCCGGCTGGAAGCCATAGTTGGAATCATGGCCTCCCAAAAGGAAGGAGACGCCCGTAGTTGGAGTCATAGCCTCCGAACTGGTTGTAACCCGCAGGAAAGCTGCTCGCAGGTTAAAATGTGGTCGCGAGTCTAAGTACATATTTTGGATGTAACGTCTTTCAACGACTTGTGAGAAGGTCTGTTCGCGGATCGAGCTTTGCCGTATTTGACTATCGGTTATGAAGACTCGAGACTTGCGAATAGCTGCTCCGTATTTTTCAATCTATGACTCCTGATCAGGTGAGCTCGAGAGTCGAATGGTCATCCCGCACCTATCAAACATTCGACTCTCGATCAGATAATCTCGAGAGTCGAATGGACGTCCCGCACTTATCCAATATTCGACTCTCGATCATATAATCTCGAGAGTCGAATGGACGTCCCGCACTTATCCAATATTCGACTCTCGATCATATAATCTCGAGAGCGAGAGCGAAATGGGCATTTCCGCGTGAAATCTTATCTCCATCATTTTGCCTATAACAGATGCCCCCCAAGTCCTTGCCGCCAAGAATTCTTAAGGAAAGGACTTAGCTCACTATCACACGAAACCGCTCGCTACTTTCATCGAGAACGGCACCCCTCATGATGGGCTGAAATTAATGAGCGCCAGCTTTCCGCAGCCTTTTCGCTGATGGAAAATGAAGGGGCGCTCGCCACGTGTTTGAGGAGTTAATGGGCGTGCCTGCTCGAGCGCTGTGGTCCAGAGAGGGACTGCCACGTGCCATCAGATACGGCGGAATGATTGCCTATAAATATACGGAGTCCGCCATTTCTTTGATTTTCTACAGAAGTTTTTTCGAAAGAAACCTGCAATCCTTTCTTTCCATTCTTCTTCCTCTTCCGGTGCTCATTCTTTCCTTTTTCCGGTATACTTCCTTTTTCTTCTTCTTTTATTTTTATCTCCCCATGGCTGGGAACTCTGACGAGACTACTGTCCCTCTTGGTGATGCCACTCCGGAGTCCTCTGCCTCCAGCAGTGCCAGGGTTTCGGCGGGGAGATACACAGCAACCGGATATCCTTCCGTTTTAATCGGAGGACCGGCTGGCTGAGCTACGGGAGAGATACCAAATCCCTGACTCTGTAACTCTCCGCTTGCCAGGAGGTGGAGAAACACCCGACTCCCCCCCCAGGATGCGTAGCATTTTATGAGTACCAGCTTATCCTGGGGGTACGCCTTCCCCTCCATCCCTTCGTTCGCGATGTACTACGGTGTTACAAGATTGCCCCTGGGCAACTCATTGTGAATGGGTGGAGGGTGGTTTTGGGCTCCTTTGCCCTTTGGGCTCAGGCTGGCAACGGGGAACTCACGGCGGAGGAGTTCCTCCGTATGTTTCGTCTGAAGAAAGCTCCATCCAGCGAAGGCTGGTATTATTTATGTTACTGGCACCGGGATAATTTCGTGTTGGGTAAGCCCTCCTCGAACTATCCCGGCTGGAGGAAGCGGTGGTTCTATGCTTCCGGGAGCTGGGAGTCTGCCTCCTCCAGGGGTCCAGGAGTGACCCGGTTTTTCTGTGAAGGTAGACACAATCCCGTATTGTGCAGTTTCCTTAGAATAATTTTTAGGGTTTTGCTTCGTTTGACCATTATTTGTGCTCGCAGGTATCCCGGCATTGCGGAAACCGAATTTGAAGGGTGGGATCAACGAGAAGATTGTCAGAGTGTATAAGGTGCCTGTCGGAGATAGGCATATCGAGGCTTGCTTATCTCCTTCGCGACTTGCAGCAGCAGGCCTCATATCCAGAAGAGAAGTTGAAATGACGAAGGCTGGAGAGAAGAGAGGCCTACTGCCCCGTCTGAAGGGCACAGGCTCCAAAAGGCAGAAGAGAACCCCTGCCGAACCGTCTCAATCTTCCATCCGCGCGGGCAGCGATCAGCCTGCCCTTCCCGCGAGCATGGCGGGGGCCCCAGCTGGGCCTACTATTCCTTCACTGGTGGTCGCACCTGGGCCACCAGTGATCAACATTGCAGATAATTCCCCAGATGGGGTGGGGTCCAGCTGCCCCCCAGTTGAAGAGGCTCGAGAGCAGGTAGAGCCGCAAGAGCCGACTCCTACTCGGGAACTGGTCCCGGCTGCCGAGCAGGGACCTGCTCGCGAGTCAATGCCTCCACCTTGGGAGCAGGCCGGGTTGGTCGTTGCCCAACCGTCTGGGAGCGGGACGTACTCTATTCCCCGCCACCTTCATCCTGTATGCAAATTTCTCTTCGAGAACGTCACGCCTCACGCCTTTGGCTCTCTTCCCGAGCCAAGTCCTGAGAACCTTATCCTCGAAGCGGGGATGAGGATGGTTCAGGTAAGATTTCGTCAAGACCTGCTACGATCAGTTATTACATTCCAGAATACTCTTACATTTTTTATCTCTTTTGCAGGGTTTAGATCTTATTCTGCGAACGAGGCGTGATATTGTTGCCGCCCGTCGCACGATAGAGGAGGCTGAGGGAAAGAGGACTGCCTTGGAAAAGGCAGTTCAAGGAAGAGATCAACTGCTCAAGGCTCGTGAGGCGGTGATCACGAAGAGAGATGAGGAGAAAAAGATCCTCATCGAGAAGATCCAAGTCCTGACCGACAGGTATCAGGCCTTGGACTCAGACTACGTGAAGCTCACGAGTCTGAAGGAGAAAGCAGAGAGAGAGAGGGAGATCTTCCGGCAGGACAAGATCTCGTTAGAGGAGCAATTCGCGGGGGCCAGGTCGCAGCTCAAGGAGGCCTACGACAATTTGACCAGGGAGCGCACCGCTCTTGCGCAGCTTAAGGACGACTCGATCCACTGGGACGAGGAGAGGGTCGCCCTTGTAAAAATGCTCTCGGAGGAAGGTGCTCGGGCAATTTCGAGTTCCGGACTTCGCAGCTGTATGACGATGAACGATATGAGTCATACGATGCTGGTCGAGACTTTGCACTAAGAGTAGTGCAACGAATGATCCCATCCTTTGATATGGGGGAATTCGGTCGAGTCGCGACCATCATAGCTGCAGAAGAGCAAGCTGCCGCCGAGAACGAGGTGACTGAAGCCACGCAGGCTGGAGGGGCTCCTGAAATGGGCCCTGAAGTCGAGAGCGTGGCTCCTCCAAGCGATTGATTTCCTTTTATTTTCTTCTCTTGTATCTGCGCTCATGTATATGTAATCATCTAATTATCAATGAAAAGATATTTTTGGAAGTGTTGCTGTTTCGTTGCTGTTCTCCCTTCATCTTTCATTTTTTGCTTGTTAATCTTGAATGGATTCGTCAGAGATGTGACCCTTTAATTCGAGCATGAGCTAAGCTGCCCGCGATCAGGATGTGACCCCGATCGCTGCCCTAATTTGAGCACGAGCTGCGGTGCTCGCATTCTGGAGTGCGATCCCTCCTCTCACCAATCGCGAGTAACTAACTCATGAAAAAAATGAATTAGACTCAATCCGGGGGTCGTGAGACCATGTCCGCGTTGAGATAGACTGATCTATCGATTGAGATTTTGATTCTACCAAGGGCAGAAGGTTGGTCAAGAGATGGTATTCATTCTCTTCGGGGCTGTTCAGGTCCATGAGAATGGAGAAGCGACCAACTAGTAATGATTTCAGTCCTACCAAAGGTAGGCAATTGGCCAAGAGGATGTGTAAGCACTCTTCAGGGCTATTCCGGTCCATATAAATGGAGTAGCGGCCAAAAGATATCTTTCACTTTATTCATAAAATGTTATGATAAACTACATCGAATCTAGGGGTAGTATCTTAGCAAATGCTCCACGTGCCAAGGGCGACGTACAGGCTTCCCTTGCATGTCTTCAAGATAATAAGTACCGGGTCGCACAACCCTAATAACCCGATACGGGCCTTCCCAATTCGGATCCAATGAACGAACAGGAATTCCAAGATTTTGCCTTAGGACCAAATCTCCGAACTGGAAGGATCTAGGTCGAACCTTCGCATTCCGATAACGAGCAATACGTTGTTGATATGCCGCCACTCGTACTTGGGAAGCATTTCTTCGCTCTTCCAAGAGATCGAGATGAAGTCGGAGATTTTCCTGATTGCTCGCGGGATCATACTGTTCGATCCGATATGAGGGCACTTGAATTTCCACTGGTACCTACTGCGTCAACACCAAATGCTAAGGAGAAAGGAGTTTCACCTGTCGATGTACAAGCCGTGGTTCTATAGGCCCATAACACTTCTGGCAGAAGTTCTGGCCACACCCCTTTACATTCACTTAGCTTGGTCTTTAAATGATGCTTTATAATTTTATTCACTGCCTCGACCTGCCCATTCGCCTGAGGATGATATGGAGAAGTGCGGAGATTACGTATCTTCCATTTGTCGCAAAATTCATCGAAGGCTGCGTTGTCGAACTGCGTTCCGTTATCAGTAATTATAGTATGAGGAAGTCCGAAGCGACATATAATATTTCTCCACATAAACTTAGTAGTTTGTTTTTCAGTAATTTTGGCTAATGGTTCTGCCTCGGCCCATTTGGTGAAATAATCAACCGCCACGATCGCGAACCTATTCTGTCCCTTTCCCATAGGTAAGGGCCCGATGATATCGATCCCCCACTGAGCAAAAGGCCAAGGGCTGTCGACTGGGGTCATCCGCTCAGACGGTACACGAGGTATAGGTTGATATCGTTGACACTTGTCGCATTTTTTAGAAAATTCTATGGCGTCTGCTTTCATAGTAGGCCAATAATATCCTTGCCTCATCGCTTTATATGCTAGAGATCGCCCCCTGGGATGATTACCACATGCCCCCTGGTGTACTTCATCTAGAACACGATGTGCATCTTCTGGATGAAGACACCTTAAATAAGGCAAGGAGAAGCTTTTTCGCAACAAGATTCCATCTTGTAAGGTGTACCTGGCAGCTCGAAGTTGAATTTGTCTTGCAACTTTCTTGTCTTCTGGTAGGTATCCATCTCTGAGATAAAGGATGATAGGATCCATCCAGCATGGAGACGATTGTACCGATATAACTTGCTCGGGAGTCACTTGGTCGATACTCAAGTGTTGACGGTGCTCGATGGGGATCGAATGTGATAGTTCTGATTCCGGTGCAGAAGCGAGTTTTGCCAAGGAATCGGCAAGTTGGTTCTGCTCGCGAGGGATATGGAATATTTTATAAGTCTTCAGTTTGGCGAGCAGGATGAGGACACGAGACTTGTATAGGGCCATTCTTTCTTCTTTGGTTTCGAATTCGCCAAGAACTTGGTTGACAATGAGCTGGGAGTCGCTATGAATTATCAAATTCTGGACTGCGAGGACAACGGCTAGCTCGAGGCCAACAATAAGGGCCTCATATTCTGCTTCATTATTGGAGACGCGTGATTCGAAACGCAGAGCGTATTGAAAATGCGACCCGTTGGGAGCCACTAAAATCAGGCCCGCTCCACTGCCAGTGGCCCGTGACGACCCGTCCACGAAGAGCGACCAAGGAGGCTGGTCGCTGGTCATGACGCTATCTTCAGAAGAATATGTAAATTCGGCGATGAAGTCAGCCACGGCCTGGCCCTTGACTGCGGTCCTAGGACAGAATGAGATATCATGCTCGCTGATCTCGACCGCCCATTTAGTTAAGCGCCCGGAAGCCTCAGGCTTTTGAAGGACTTGGCGTAGTGGATGATTTGTTGGTACTAAAATAGCATGGGCTTGAAAGTATGGTCGCAGTTTTCGAGCTGCCGTGATTAAGGCTAGGGCCAGTTTCTCCAAATCAGAATACCTAGTTTCTGCATCAACCATTGCTCGACTGATATAATAAACGGGCCTTTGTACCCCGGAATCTTCTCTTATTAAGGCGGCACTAACGGCCGTGGAAGACACAGATAAATAAAGAATGAGTTGCTCATGTGCCACAGGCTTAGATAAAATGGGGGGAGCGCTCATATATTGCTTCAGTTGTTGAAAAGCTTCTTCACATTGAGGTGTCCACTTCCAATCAGACTTGGCCGTTGCACGAAGGAGTTTGAAGAAGGGCAAGCACTTGTCAGATGCTCGCGAGATGAACCTATTCAATGATGCGATGCGACCAGCTAGACGCTGAACGTCCTTCAGGGTCACTGGGGATTTCATCTCTATCAATGCTTTAATCTTTTCGGGATTCGCCTCAATTCCACGTTGGCCAACCATGAACCCAAGAAATTTCCCTGCAGATACTCCAAACGCACATTTTTCTGGATTTAATTTCATCTGATACTTCCTCATCAGATCAAAGGCTTCTCGAAGATCAGGAATGTGGTCATCTTCATCGATGCTTTTCACGAGCATATCGTCAACATATACTTCCATATTCCTACCGATTTGAGCAGCGAATATTTTGTTGACAAGACGTTGATAAGTGGCCCCTGCATTTTTGAGACCGAACGGCATTACCTGGTAGCAATATAGTCCTCGATCTGTGATGAAGGCAGTATGCTGGCCATCAGGTGGATGCATCATAATCTGGTTGTAACCAGAATAAGCATCCATAAAACTGAGGAGAGCATGTCCAGCTGTTGAGTCGACCAACTGGTCGATTCGTGGTGTCGGGAAGCTATCTTTGGGACATGCTTTGTTTAAGTCTGAATAGTCGACGCACATCCTCCATTTGCCATTAGCTTTCCGGACGAGAACTACGTTTGCGACCCACTGTGGGTAGTCAACTTCTTTTATGAAATTTGCCGCGAGCAGCTTCTCAACTTCAGTTTTGATCGCCATTTGTCTTTCTGCAGTAAAGGCACGTCGACGCTGATGTACGGGTTTATGCTTCGGGTCAATGTTGAGACGATGTACGATGACATCAGGATCGATGCCCGGCATATCTTTATGAGACCAAGCAAACACGTCCTGGTATTCAGTGAGGAAACGGATCAAATCTTCACGGTGGATACTGTTTAAGGAGGAACCGATGTACACGATCTTAGACAGGTCGTCTTCGGTCAAGCGGATCGCCACTGTTTCCTCCCCTGGAGTTCCTGATTTCAGAGCATTTTCCCTTGGATCCAACGCGGTGGCGAGAACGTCGGATGAACCTTGAACTATTTCCATGACAGGTGTCGCTTGAGCCTTCTTTCGATCTTGGAGGGCTATCTGGTAACAGGACCGTGCCTCCTGCTGACTTCCTCGCACGACCCCGATGCCATTTGGGGTCGGAAATTTAACACATAAATATGAAGGGTGCAAGGCCGCTCCAACCTTAGTTAGAGACGGTCGCCCCAAGATGGCGTTATATGCTGATTTTCGATCCACGACGAGGAAGTTTACGAAGACGGTGGTCTTCGCTGGACTCTCCCCAAAGGTGACTGGGAGATCGATACTTCCTTCAGGTGTTACCACTTCTCCTCCAAAGCCGACAAGAGGGGTCGATACTGGCTTGAGGAGGTTTCTGGCAAGTGCCATCTTGTCGAAAGCCTCCAAGTACAGAATATCGGCCGAGCTACCTGTATCCACCATAATTCGATGAGTCAGATAATTTGATACCTTCAGTGTGACTACGATGGAATCTTCATGAGGGAAATGAATTCCCGCTGCATCTTCGAGGGTGAAAGAAATTGGGGGATGGCTAGCCTTCGATGAGTTGGACGTTTGTTCCAGCCAATAGATCTGCTGGGGTTCTTTGGACGCCTTTCGGGCGTATGCCTTTCTTGAAGCTTGAGAGTCACCCCCGCAAGCTGGACCCCCGACGATAGTGCGAATTTCTCCCGTGGGCTCAGCGTCCTCTTGGTCGGTTTGATGATGAGACGGTTCCTTTTGGCGAGATGAGGTCTTCGCCCTTTCTGGTGATCGATTCTTACGAGCAACATAATCCTGGAGATGGCCTTTTCGAATAAGGGCTTCGATATGGTCTCGTAGAGAGATACAGTCCTGGGTCCTATGCCCGTGATCTTTGTGGAAGTAACAGAACTTACTCTTATCTCTCTTCTCGGGATCGGATTTAATCTTTGCAGGCCACTTCACATATGGCTTGTGTTTTATCTCCATTAGAACCTTTTCAGGAGACCGATTAAGAGGAGTGTAATTATGATATTTACCAGAGTAAGGCTTCCTGGGAGAACGATCGCGCTGATCGCGATGGTATTTCTTATCTGTAGAAGTTCCTTCTGGCTTGCGTTTCTTACTTTGTACTCCATGGCGTGTCAATGCGACTTCTTCTGCATTGATATATTTCTGAGCTTTGGCTTGGAATTCCGCCATAGTTTTCGGCGGGCTTTTATCTAAGGCAAACCTGAATTTCTCGCTCGTTATTCCAGCAATGAGGGCTGTGAGACCCTTTTCTTCAGTGTAACCCTCAGTTTGAACGGCTTCGGCAGTGAACCGTACTGTGAACTCTTTTATTGTCTCCCCATGTTGCTGTTTCAGATTCATCAGATGGGAGGCTGGCTTTTTAATGCGAATACTTCCCATGAATTGAGAAAGAAATATCTCCGATAATTGGGAAAAGGAACTGATGGAAAGAGGCTTTAACCCCCGAAACCACGTACGAGCCGCTTCCTTCAATGTAAGGGGAAAAGCCCTACACATGATTTCTGAACCATGTCCCTCCAACTCCATGAGGGACCTATATGTTTCCAGATGTTCCAGAGGATCGCCAATGCCTGTATACGGAGCGATAACAGGCGTTCGATACTTTCTGGGCAACGGGGCTTCCATGACCTCGCTTGTGAAGGGAGATTCAGATTGATGTATTGCCGCCATGACAGCAGATGGCCGATTTGCCTGGTATCTCTGCTCCATGACATCAAAACGATCTTGGATTCTTTTGAGATCTCCTTCCCATGGCAAGGTATAGCTAGACGTTTCGGCGGTGGAGCCTTGCGGTTGAGGTTGTCGAGACGAACTGGAATGTATAGAATGTGGAGACGGCACAGGGGGATGGCCGCCAAGTGGTGGGACCTGTGGTTCATCCATAGAATGTCTGGAAGCAACTGGTATGGGTGGCGGTGGTAACCCTTCGGAGGGTTGTCTTTGCGGTTCAGGGAAGTGCTGATCAAGCCGATTTGACAGTGCCTGAACTCCGGCGTTTAGAGTTAGGAGAGTGTTCCCGAGGAATCGTAGGACATCATCCTGATTTCCAGAGGCCTCCAATAATGGATTTGTTGATGGCATATTTGGGGCTCCTTGAGGGATATCCGTCGGAACAGGTGGGAGGGCAGGTGCGGATTCCGTCTCACCGGGCGGAGGTGGTGCCTGCCTCGAAGTTGAAGGATGAACAGTCTTTTTAGGAGGCATCACCGAAGGATTTTGATCGGTGGTTAACACGATTGATTTTGATGATCAAGTCGTTCCCACAGACGGCGCCAAACTGTTAATGTCAAATTTTGTAACGAGATCCTCCGGCTTTTCTCCTTCACTCCAGCAGGAATTTTCACCACCAGACCTGAAGCAAGACAGCAAATAAGGGTGGCTGGGGTCCAGCCGTTAGCCCTCCGATGCTTAAGTTAGGCCACAGTAAGAAGAGAAGCCAAGTAAACGGGACCAAGATTGAATGATGTGTACGTACCTGCTCTCAATGGAGCCACCCCTTTATATAGATCTGAAGCAATCCAATCTGTTACGTGAGATGTCGAAATCCCGTTGATGTCGCATACGATACTGAGAATTCGCTGATTTCGTGGGATAAGATCCTATCTTTTTAATCAGATCCAACCCAATGACTTATTCCAACAATCACGCCCCTTGATGGTAATCCCTTGAAATCCGGAAGCATAGTTGAGTCATGGCCTCGAAGGAAGGAGCCCGTAGTTGGAGTCATGGCCTCCGAAAAGGAAGGAGACGCCCGTAGTTGGAGTCATAGCCTCCGAACTGGTTGTAACCCGCAGGAAAGCTGCTCGCAGGTTAAAATGTGGTCGCGAGTCCAAGTACATATTTTGGATGTAACGTCTTTCAACGACTTGTGAGAAGGTCTGTTCGCGGATCGAGCTTTGCCGTATTTGACTATCGGTTATGAAGACTCGAGACTTGCGAATAGCTGCTCTGTATTTTTCAATCTATGACTCCTGATCAGGTGAGCTCGAGAGTCGAATGGTCGTCCCGCACCTATCAAACATTCGACTCTCGATCAGATAATCTCGAGAGTCGAATGGACGTCCCGCACTTATCCAATATTCGACTCTCGATCATATAATCTCGAGAGTCGAATGGACGTCCCGCACTTATCCAATATTCGACTCTCGATCATATAATCTCGAGAGCGAGAGCGAAATGGGCATTTCCGCGTGAAATCTTATCTCCATCATTTTGCCTATAACAGATGCCCCCCAAGTCCTTGCCGCCAAGAATTCTTAAGGAAAGGACTTAGCTCACTATCACACGAAACCGCTCGCTACTTTCATCGAGAACGGCACCCCTCATGATGGGCTGAAATTAATGAGCGCCAGCTTTCCGCAGCCTTTTCGCTGATGGAAAATGAAGGGGCGCTCGCCACGTGTTTGAGGAGTTAATGGGCGTGCCTGCTCGAGCGCTGTGTCCAGAGAGGGACTGCCACGTGCCATCAGATACGGCGGAATGATTGCCTATAAATATACGGAGTCCGCCATTTCTTTGATTTTCTACAGAAGTTTTTTCGAAAGAAACCTGCAATCCTTTCTTTCCATTCTTCTTCCTCTTCCGGTGCTCATTCTTTCCTTTTTCCGGTATACTTCCTTTTTCTTCTTCTTTTATTTTTATCTCCCCATGGCTGGGAACTCTGACGAGACTACTGTCCCTCTTGGTGATGCCACTCCGGAGTCCTCTGCCTCCAGCAGTGCCAGGGTTTCGGCGGGGAGATACACAGCAGCCGGATATCCTTCCGTTTTATTGGAGGACCGGCTGGCTGAGCTACGGGAGAGATACCAAATCCCTGACTCTGTAACTCTCCACTTGCCCGGAGGTGGAGAAACACCCGACTCCCCCCCCCCCCCCCCCCCAGGATGCGTAGCATTTTATGAGTACCAGCTTATCCTGGGGGTACGCCTTCCCCTCCATCCCTTTATTCGTGATGTACTACGGTGTTACAAGATTGCCCCTGAGCAACTCATTGTGAACGGGTGGAGGGTGGTTTTGGGCTCCTTTGCCCTTTGGGATCAGGCTGGCAACGGGGAACTCACGGCGGAGGAGTTCCTCCGTATGTTTCGTCTGAAGAAAGCTCCATCCAGCGAAGGCTGGTATTATTTATGTTACTGGCACCGGGATAATTTCGTGTTGGGTAAGCCCTCCTCGAACTATCCCGGCTGGAGGAAGCGGTGGTTCTATGCTTCCGGGAGCTGGGAGTCTGCCTCCTCCAGGGGTCCAGGAGTGACCCGGTTTTTCTGTGAAGGTAGACACAATCCCGTATTGTGCAGTTTCCTTAGAATAATTTTTAGGGTTTTGCTTCGTTTGACCATTATTTGTGCTCGCAGGTATCCCGGCATTGCGGAAACCGAATTTGAAGGGTGGGATCAACGAGAAGATTGTCAGAGTGTATAAGGTGCCTGTCGGAGATAGGCATATCGAGGCTTGCTTATCTCCTTCGCGACTTGCAGCAGCAGGCCTCATATCCAGAAGAGAAGTTGAAATGACGAAGGCTGGAGAGAAGAGAGGCCTACTGCCCCGTCTGAAGGGCACAGGCTCCAAAAGGCAGAAGAGAACCCCTGCCGAACCGTCTCAATCTTCCATCGCGCGGGCAGCGATCAGCCTGCCCTTCCCGCGAGCATGGCGGGGGCCCCAGCTGGGCCTACTATTCCTTCACTGGTGGTCGCACCTGGGCCACCAGTGATCAACATTGTAGATAATTCCCCAGATGGGGTGGGGTCCAGCTGCCCCCCAGCTGAAGAGGCTCAAGAGCAGGTAGAGCCGCAAGAGCCGACTCCTGCTCGGGAACTGGTCCCGGCTGCCGAGCAGGGACCTGCTCGCGAGTCAATGCCTCCACCTCGCGAGCAGGCCGGGTTGGTCGTTGCCCAACCGTCTGGGAGCGGGACGTACTCTATTCCCCGCCACCTTCATCCTGTATGCAAATTTCTCTTCGAGAACGTCACGCCTCACGCCTTTGGCTCTCTTCCCGAGCCAAGTCCTGAGAACCTTATCCTCGAAGCGGGGATGAGGATGGTTCAGGTAAGATTTCGTCAAGACCTGCTACGATCAGTTATTACATTCCAGAATACTCTTACATTTTTTATCTCTTTTGCAGGGTTTAGATCTTATTCTGCGAACGAGGCGTGATATTGTTGCCGCCCGTCGCACGATAGAGGAGGCTGAGGGAAAGAGGACTGCCTTGGAAAAGGCAGTTCAAGGAAGAGATCAACTGCTCAAGGCTCGTGAGGCAGGTGATCACGAAGAGAGATGAGGAGAAAAAGATCCTCATCGAGAAGATCCAAGTCCTGACCGACAGGTATCAGGCCTTGGACTCAGACTACGTGAAGCTCACGAGTCTGAAGGAGAAAGCTAGAGAGAGAGAGAGGAGATCTTCCGGCAGGACAAGATCTCGTTAGAGGAGTAATTCGCGGGGGCCAGGTCGCAGCTCAAGGAGGCCTACGACAATTTGACCAGGGAGCGCACCGCTCTTAGCGCAGCTTAAGGACGACTCGATCCACTGGGACGAGGAGAGGGTCGCCCTTGTAAAAATGCTCTCGGAGGAAGGTGCTCGGGCAATTTCTGAGTTCCGGACTTCGCAGCTGTATGACGATGAACGATATGAGTCATACGATGCTGGTCGAGACTTTGCACTAAGAGTAGTGCAACGAATGATCCCATCCTTTGATATGGGGGAATTCGGTCGAGTCGCGACCATCATAGCTGCAGAAGAGCAAGCTGCCGCCGAGAACGAGGTGACTGAAGCCACGCAGGCTGGAGGGGCTCCTGAAATGGGCCCTGAAGTCGAGAGCGTGGCTCCTCCAAGCGATTGATTTCCTTTTATTTTCTTCTCTTGTATCTGCGCTCATGTATATGTAATCATCTAATTATCAATGAAAAGATATTTTTGGAAGTGTTGCTGTTTCGTTGCTGTTCTCCCTTCATCTTTCATTTTTTGCTTGTTAATCTTGAATGGATTCGTCAGAGATGTGACCCTTTAATTCGAGCATGAGCTAAGCTACCCGCGATCAGGATGTGACCCCGATCGCTGCCCTAATTTGAGCACGAGCTACGGTGCTCGCATTCTGGAGTGCGATCCCTCCTCTCACCAATCGCGAGTAACTAACTCATAAAAAAAATGAATTAGACTCAATCCGGGGGTTGTGAGACCATGTCCGCGTTGAGATAGACTGATATATCGATTGAGATTTTGATTCTACCAAGGGCAGAAGGGTTGGTCAAGAGATGGTATTCATTCTCTTCGGGGCTGTTCAGGTCCATGAGAATGGAGAAGCGACCAACTAGTAATGATTTCAGTCCTACCAAAGGTAGGCAATTGGCCAAGAGGATGTGTAAGCACTCTTCAGGGCTATTCCGGTCCATATAAATGGAGTAGCGGCCAAAAGATATCTTTCACTTTATTCATAAAATGTTATGATAAACTACATCGAATCTAGGGGTAGTATCTTAGCAAATGCTCCACGTGCCAAGGGCGACGTACAGGCTTCCCTTGCATGTCTTCAAGATAATAAGTACCGGGTCGCACAACCCTAATAACCCGATACGGGCCTTCCCAATTCGGATCCAATGAACGAACAGGAATTCCAAGATTTTGCCTTAGGACCAAATCTCCGAACTGGAAGGATCTAGGTCGAACCTTCGCATTCCGATAACGAGCAATACGTTGTTGATATGCCGCCACTCGTACTTGGGAAGCATTTCTTCGCTCTTCCAAGAGATCGAGATGAAGTCGGAGATTTTCCTGATTGCTCGCGGGATCATACTGTTCGATCCGATATGAGGGCACTTGAATTTCCACTGGTACTACTGCGTCAACACCAAATGCTAAGGAGAAAGGAGTTTCACCTGTCGATGTACAAGCCGTGGTTCTATAGGCCCATAACACTTCTGGCAGAAGTTCTGGCCACACCCCTTTACATTCACTTAGCTTGGTCTTTAAATGATGCTTTATAATTTTATTCACTGCCTCGACCTGCCCATTCGCCTGAGGATGATATGGAGAAGTGCGGAGATTACGTATCTTCCATTTGTCGCAAAATTCATCGAAGGCTGCGTTGTCGAACTGCGTTCCGTTATCAGTAATTATAGTATGAGGAAGTCCGAAGCGACATATAATATTTCTCCACATAAACTTAGTAGTTTGTTTTTCAGTAATTTTGGCTAATGGTTCTGCCTCGGCCCATTTGGTGAAATAATCAACCGCCACGATCGCGAACCTATTCTGTCCCTTTCCCATAGGTAAGGGCCCGATGATATCGATCCCCCACTGAGCAAAAGGCCAAGGGCTGTCGACTGGGGTCATCCGCTCAGACGGTACACGAGGTATAGGTTGATATCGTTGACACTTGTCGCATTTTTTAGAAAATTCTATGGCGTCTGCTTTCATAGTAGGCCAATAATATCCTTGCCTCATCGCTTTATATGCTAGAGATCGCCCCCTGGGATGATTACCACATGCCCCCTGGTGTACTTCATCTAGAACACGATGTGCATCTTCTGGATGAAGACACCTTAAATAAGGCAAGGAGAAGCTTTTTCGCAACAAGATTCCATCTTGTAAGGTGTACCTGGCAGCTCGAAGTTGAATTTGTCTTGCAACTTTCTTGTCTTCTGGTAGGTATCCATCTCTGAGATAAAGGATGATAGGATCCATCCAGCATGGAGACGATTGTACCGATATAACTTGCTCGGGAGTCACTTGGTCGATACTCAAGTGTTGACGGTGCTCGATGGGGATCGAATGTGATAGTTCTGATTCCGGTGCAGAAGCGAGTTTTGCCAAGGAATCGGCAAGTTGGTTCTGCTCGCGAGGGATATGGAATATTTTATAAGTCTTCAGTTTGGCGAGCAGGATGAGGACACGAGACTTGTATAGGGCCATTCTTTCTTCTTTGGTTTCGAATTCGCCAAGAACTTGGTTGACAATGAGCTGGGAGTCGCTATGAATTATCAAATTCTGGACTGCGAGGACAACGGCTAGCTCGAGGCCAACAATAAGGGCCTCATATTCTGCTTCATTATTGGAGACGCGTGATTCGAAACGCAGAGCGTATTGAAAATGCGACCCGTTGGGAGCCACTAAAATCAGGCCCGCTCCACTGCCAGTGGCCCGTGACGACCCGTCCACGAAGAGCGACCAAGGAGGCTGGTCGCTGGTCATGACGCTATCTTCAGAAGAATATGTAAATTCGGCGATGAAGTCAGCCACGGCCTAGCCCTTGACTGCGGTCCTAGGACAGAATGAGATATCATGCTCGCTGATCTCGACCGCCCATTTAGTTAAGCGCCCAGAAGCCTCAGGCGTTTGAAGGACTTGGCGTAGTGGATGATTTGTTGGTACTAAAATAGCATGGGCTTGAAAGTATGGTCGCAGTTTTCGAGCTGCCGTGATTAAGGCTAGGGCCAGTTTCTCCAAATCAGAATACCTAGTTTCTGCATCAACCATTGCTCGACTGATATAATAAACGGGCCTTTGTACCCCGAATCTTCTCTTATTAAGGCGGCACTAACGGCCGTGGAAGACACAGATAAATAAAGAATGAGTTGCTCATGTGCCACAGGCTTAGATAAAATGGGGGGAGCGCTCATATATTGCTTCAGTTGTTGAAAAGCTTCTTCACATTGAGGTGTCCACTTCCAATCAGACTTGGCCGTTGCACGAAGGAGTTTGAAGAAGGGCAAGCACTTGTCAGATGCTCGCGAGATGAACCTATTCAATGATGCGATGCGACCAGCTAGACGCTGAACGTCCTTCAGGGTCACTGGGGATTTCATCTCTATCAATGCTTTAATCTTTTCGGGATTCGCCTCAATTCCACGTTGGCCAACCATGAACCCAAGAAATTTCCCTGCAGATACTCCAAACGCACATTTTTCTGGATTTAATTTCATCTGATACTTCCTCATCAGATCAAAGGCTTCTCGAAGATCAGGAATGTGGTCATCTTCATCGATGCTTTTCACGAGCATATCGTCAACATATACTTCCATATTCCTACCGATTTGAGCAGCGAATATTTTGTTGACAAGACGTTGATAAGTGGCCCCTGCATTTTTGAGACCGAACGGCATTACCTGGTAGCAATATAGTCCTCGATCTGTGATGAAGGCAGTATGCTGGCCATCAGGTGGATGCATCATAATCTGGTTGTAACCAGAATAAGCATCCATAAAACTGAGGAGAGCATGTCCAGCTGTTGAGTCGACCAACTAGGTCGATTCGTGGTGTCGGGAAGCTATCTTTGGGACATGCTTTGTTTAAGTCTGAATAGTCGACGCACATCCTCCATTTGCCATTAGCTTTCCGGACGAGAACTACGTTTGCGACCCACTGTGGGTAGTCAACTTCTTTTATGAAATTTGCCGCGAGCAGCTTCTCAACTTCAGTTTTGATCGCCATTTGTCTTTCTGCAGTAAAGGCACGTCGACGCTGATGTACGGGTTTATGCTTCGGGTCAATGTTGAGACGATGTACGATGACATCAGGATCGATGCCCGGCATATCTTTATGAGACCAAGCAAACACGTCCTGGTATTCAGTGAGGAAACGGATCAAATCTTCACGGTGGATACTGTTTAAGGAGGAACCGATGTACACGATCTTAGACAGGTCGTCTTCGGTCAAGCGGATCGCCACTGTTTCCTCCCCTGGAGTTCCTGATTTCAGAGCATTTTCCTTGGATCCAACGCGGTGGCGAGAACGTCGGATGAACCTTGAACTATTTCCATGATAGGTGTCGCTTGAGCCTTCTTTCAATCTTGGAGGGCTATCTGGTAACAGGACCGTGCCTCCTGCTGACTTCCTCGCACGACCCCGATGCCATTTGGGGTCGGAAATTTAACACATAAATATGAAGGGTGCAAGGCCGCTCCAACCTTAGTTAGAGACGGTCGCCCCAAGATGGCGTTATATGCTGATTTTCGATCCACGATGAGGAAGTTTACGAAGACGGTGGTCTTCGCTGGACTCTCCCCAAAGGTGATTGGGAGATCGATACTTCCTTCAGGTGTTACCACTTCTCCTCCAAAGCCGACAAGAGGGGTCGATACTGGCTTGAGGAGGTTTCTGGCAAGTGCCATCTTGTCGAAAGCCTCCAAGTACAGAATATCGGCCGAGCTACCTGTATCCACCATAATTCGATGAGTCAGATAATTTGATACCTTCAGTGTGACTACGATGGAATCTTCATGAGGGAAATGAATTCCCGCTGCATCTTCGAGGGTGAAAGAAATTGGGGGATGGCTAGCCTTCGATGAGTTGGACGTTTGTTCCAGCCAATAGATCTGCTGGGGTTCTTTGGACGCCTTTCAGGCGTATGCCTTTCTTGAAGCTTGAGAGTCACCCCCGCAAGCTGGACCCCCGACGATAGTGCGAATTTCTCCCGTGGGCTCAGCGTCCTCTTGGTCGGTTTGATGATGAGACGGTTCCTTTTGGCGAGATGAGGTCTTCGCCCTTTCTGGTGATCGATTCTTACGAGCAACATAATCCTGGAGATAGCCTTTTCGAATAAGGGCTTCGATATGGTCTCGTAGAGAGATACAGTCCTGGGTCCTATGCCCGTGATCTTTGTGGAAGTAACAGAACTTACTCTTATCTCTCTTCTCGGGATCGGATTTAATCTTTGCAGGCCACTTCACATATGGCTTGTGTTTTATCTCCATTAGAACCTTTTCAGGAGACCGATTAAGAGGAGTGTAATTATGATATTTACCAGAGTAAGGCTTCCTGGGAGAACGATCGCGCTGATCGCGATGGTATTTCTTATCTGTAGAAGTTCCTTCTGGCTTGCGTTTCTTACTTTGTACTCCA
Organism: Liriodendron chinense; assembly: GCA_003013855.2. Lineage (NCBI taxonomy): Eukaryota > Viridiplantae > Streptophyta > Magnoliopsida > Magnoliales > Magnoliaceae > Liriodendron > Liriodendron chinense. The sequence goes on along the minus strand of PVNU02001531.1, from coordinate 298,400 downwards.
TGGCGTGTCAATGCGACTTCTTCTGCATTGATATATTTCTGAGCTTTGGCTTGGAATTCCGCCATAGTTTTTGGCGGGCTTTTATCTAAGGCAAACCTGAATTTCTCGCTCGTTATTCCAGCAATGAGGGCTGTGAGACCCTTTTCTTCAGTGTAACCCTCAGTTTGAACGGCTTCGGCAGTGAACCATACTGTGAACTCTTTTATTGTCTCCTCATGTTGCTGTTTCAGATTCATCAGATGGGAGGCTGGCTTTTTAATGCGAATACTTCCCATGAATTGAGAAAGAAATATCTCCGATAATTGGGAAAAGGAACTGATGGAAAGAGGCTTTAACCCCCGAAACCACGTACGAGCCGCTTCCTTCAATGTAAGGGGAAAAGCCTTACACATGATTTCTGAACCATGTCCCTCCAACTCCATGAGGGACCTATATGTTTCCAGATGTTCCAGAGGATCGCCAATGCCTGTATACGGAGCGATAACAGGCGTTCGATACTTTCTGGGCAACGGGGCTTCCATGACCTCGCTTGTGAAGGGAGATTCAGATTGATGTATTGCCGCCATGACAGCAGATGGCCGATTTGCCTGGTATCTCTGCTCCATGACATCAAAACGATCTTGGATTCTTTTGAGATCTCCTTCCCATGGCAAGGTATAACTAGACGTTTCGGCGGTGGAGCCTTGCGGTTGAGGTTGTCGAGACGAACTGGAATGTATAGAATGTGGAGACGGCACAGGGGGATGGCCGCCAAGTGGTGGGACCTGTGGTTCATCCATAGAATGTCTGGAAGCAACTGGTATGGGTGGCGGTGGTAACCCTTCGGAGGGTTGTCTTTGCGGTTCAGGGAAGTGCTGATCAAGCCGATTTGACAGTGCCTGAACTCCGGCGTTTAGAGTTAGGAGAGTGTTCCCGAGGAATCGTAGGACATCATCCTGATTTCCAGAGGCCTCCAATAATGGATTTGTTGATGGCATATTTGGGGCTCCTTGAGGGATATCCGTCGGAACAGGTGGGAGGGCAGGTGCGGATTCCGTCTCACCAGGCAGAGGTGGTGCCTGCCTCGAAGTTGAAGGATGAACAGTCTTTTTAGGAGGCATCACCGAAGGATTTTGATCGGTGGTTAACACGATTGATTTTGATGATCAAGTCGTTCCCACAGACGGCGCCAAACTGTTAATGTCAAATTTTGTAACGAGATCCTCCGGCTTTTCTCCTTCACTCCAGCCAGAATTTTCACCACCAGACCTGAAGCAAGACAGCAAATAAGGGTGGCTGGGGTCCAGCCGTTAGCCCTCCGATGCTTAAGTTAGGCCACAGTAAGAAGAGAAGCCAAGTAAACGGGACCAAGATTGAATGATGTGTACGTACCTGCTCTCAATGGAGCCACCCCTTTATATAGATCTGAAGCAATCCAATCTGTTACGTGAGATGTCGAAATCCCGTTGATGTCGCATACGATACTGAGAATTCGCTGATTTCGTGGGATAAGATCCTATCTTTTTAATCAGATCCAACCCAATGACTTATTCCAACAATCACGCCCCTTGATGGTAATCCCTTGAAATCCGGCTGGAAGCCATAGTTGGAGTCATGGCCTCCGAAAAGGAAGGAGACGCCCGTAGTTGGAGTCATAGCCTCCGAACTGGTTGTAACCCGCAGGAAAGCTGCTCGCAGGTTAAAATGTGGTCGCGAGTCCAAGTACATATTTTGGATGTAACGTCTTTCAACGACTTGTGAGAAGGTCTGTTCGCGGATCGAGCTTTGCCGTATTTGACTATCGGTTATGAAGACTCGAGACTTGCGAATAGCTGCTCCGTATTTTTCAATCTATGACTCCTGATCAGGTGAGCTCGAGAGTTGAATGGTCGTCCCGCACCTATCAAACATTCGACTCTCGATCAGATAATCTCGAGAGTCGAATGGACGTCCCGCACTTATCCAATATTCGACTCTCTATCATATAATCTCGAGAGTCGAATGGACGTCCCGCACTTATCCAATATTCGACTCTCGATCATATAATCTCGAGAGCGAGAGCGAAATGGGCATTTCCGCGTGAAATCTTATCTCCATCATTTTGCCTATAACATATGTCTCTACACTCCTCTAAGGCTACTACCTTGGTGTCAAATCTATCCGGGAGGGACCTAAGTATTTTTCTACAAATCCTTCCTTCCGAAACCCGATCACCTAAGACAAATATGAAGTTGCAAATATCAGACAATTTAGCGTAAAACTCCATGAAGGTTTCAGTCTCTTCCATCTTAATGTTTTCAAATTTGGTAGTTAAGAGCTAAAGCTTCGAGCGTTTTACTGTGCTAGTTCCCTCGTGGGTAACCTCAAGTATATCCCACGCTTCTTTTGTAGTTACACATGTGAGAATGCGTTGAAATTCATCCGGGGAAACCGCACAGCAAATTGCATCGAGAGCTTTGGCATTTGCCATGTATTGAGCTCTCTCTATGTCATCCCATTTGGAATCATCTTTGGGAATGACAATGTATTTCCCATCAACCTCCACTTGCTCGTTGGGCAAGGTATATCCATTTTGTGTGCTAAGCCACACCAGACGGTCCACGGATTGGAGAAAAATCCTCATTCCAGCCTTCCAATAAGCATAATTGGACCCGTCAAAGAATGGTGGACGGTTGGTGGTACTCCCATCTCGGTTAGACATTATGCTAGTACTCCGGTACCGGATCTTACTCTAGACGGTTAAGTCCTTGAAGAGTAACCTGCTCTGATACCAATTGAAATTGCGTCGGGTAGTCTAACATGACACCCTATGCATACACGTGCGGAAGCTTAAGGAGCAACTAGAATTATAGCTAAAGTCCTAGGGGGGGGGGGTGATTAGGACCTTTTGAAATTCTTTTCGCCTACTCACATAATTTAATAAATTAAACTAAGTAAGCAAGAACACTTTCGGCTTCCAAGCCTAAGTGGGTCCAATCACAAGACTAGCATTTGGTTAAGCAATAAACAACCTAGTCTAAGCATGCATAGGTAAACAAATGATTTAACTAATCAAGCTCCCAACCTATGCAACCTATGTAGACTTATGAGAATGGATCAATGAGCTCAAGTCTACACTACTAGTGAAAGTATATCTTGTGTGTGGATGTGCCTATCTAGTGCCTAGCATACATTCTAATTAAGCATTCATAATTAAGCATTTAAACACAATGCATAATAAGAAATGTGCTAAAAAACAATCACAAACACAAGGATGTATAGTGGTTCGACTACTTGTCTACTCCACTCCCAGTTCAAGTAGTCAACCCCTTTGAGCACACCGGCATTCACAAGGGAGTTGAAATCTGGTTCCTCCCAACTAAGTTATTTTTAACTTGGATCTACCCAACCGAGGAGTTTACAGGTTCCTCCCAACCTACACGTTTGCACCCGTGTTGGTAGCTCCCCATTAGAGACTTTGTTTAGGCCCGACAAACAGGCCAAAGATCGGTAAACGACCTTAGTTCGAGTTTGTTAAACAAACTCTACACTCAACTCCCACAAGAAATTGAGTGGATGGACTCTTAACAAGACAACCTTAGTTATCTGATTGAGCCCCTTTATAGCACTGCTTTGGGTTACTTCTTCTTGCTCTCCCGTGCTTGAATCAGCTCCCCTTGTACTCCCCCGATCTTTAACGCCGCTGCTTTGCCAATGCTTCAGCTCCAAGATCAGCTACCTTGCATGTGATGCTCCATTGGAGATGCCCAAGGTGCTAGGGAATGGTGAATCCTCTACAAATGGTAGGAAATAGGTTTTCTAGAGGAATACACCTATTTTGACTCCTAGGTAGTGTTTAGACAAGGGATTTAACTATGATCAAGGTCTCTAAACCCTAGGTATCAAGAGGGAACAAGTCCATTCTCAAGATACCATTGAATGGCCCAAGCTTGTGATGAAAACACAAGGAGAATGACTTACTATGGGTTTGGGATAGAGCCTCTAATGGTCTTTAGCAATGGTGGCTTCTATCTCCTCAAAATCCCCTCTCTCCCACTTAAAAATGAATCCCCAATCTTAAATAGATTTTCTTCCAACGGTAAAAAAAACGGGCAGATTTGGGTATCTCCGATTGATCGGGAAAAGGTCCGATTGATCGGAGACATGCTCGATTGATCGGAAACATAGTCCGATTGATCAGACTGACCCCTTCCAATGGATCGGAAGACTGTCTGATTGATCAAAAATATGTCCAGTGGATTTTCAAGTTTTCTAGGACAATTTCCGATTGATCGGAACTTCGGTCTGATTGATGGGAGTCCTATCGGAGCTAATGTCCGATTGATCGGAGATCAATCAGAAACTACTGTTTGAGCTGTTGATTACAGCAACTTCCACCTCTTTAATTAGTCTAACTTATCATGTTTTTCATGGAGTTCTCAGACTAATGATGATGACTAAGGGTATACCTAGATGGTGCAAGTCATCTAAGAGGTTATGGTTTTGGGTAGGTTCAAGGCAAGGCACACCAAGGCATCTCTTTTACCTATTTCTTCATCCTTGATATAGCTGGTCCATCTTGTGTCTTCGGTCTTTGTCTTTATTAAGCTCAACCGACACTAGACTCACTAACCTAAGTGATTGACAAACAAGGTACACTAGTATGCCACAGAAAATTGCACTAACAAAAAGGTCCTAATCACCTCCCGAGGACTTAGCCATAATTCTAGCTCTGCTCTTAGTTTCCATATGTATATGTAGGTGTCGTATTAAACTACCAACATAATTTCAATTGGTATCAGAGAGGGTTGCTCTTCATGGACTTAACCGTCTAGAATGAGATCCGATACCAGAGCGTGCATTAGCATCATGTCTAATCGAGATGGGAGTACTATCAACCATCTACTATTCTTTGATAGGTCCAACTACGCCTATTGGAAGGCTAAGATGAGGATTTTCTTACAATCCATGGACCGATCAGTGTGGGTAAGTACACAACATAGATATTTCATGCCTACGGAACATGTGGAGGTTGACGGTAAGATCATTATCATTTACAAAGATGATGAGAAATGAAATGACAATGAGAGAGCTCAATATGTTGCAAATGTGAAAGCTCTCAATGCAATTTATTGTGCGTTTTTCCCAAAAGAATTTCATTGCATTTACATGTGCGCAACTGCAAAAGAAGCGTGGGATATACTTAATGTTACCCACGAGGGAACTATCATAGTAAGACACTCGAAGCTTCAGCTCTTAACTACTAAACTTGAAAATATTAGGATGGAAGAGACTGAAACTTTCATAGAGTTTTATACTAAACTTTCTAATATTTATAACTCCATGTTTGCCTTAGGGGAAAGGGTTCCGGAAGGAAGGATATGTAGAAAAATACTTAGGTTCCTTTCGAAAAGATTCGGTACCAAGGTAGTTGCCTTAGAATAGTGTAGAGACATAAACAACATAAAAGTAGAAGAACTTATAAGTTCCCTACAAATTCATGAACTGCACTTTAGGGGCCAATGGTAAGAGTGATTCTTCGAAAGATAGAGATGATGATGACATTGAACTAGACAAGAAGTTCAAAAGATTTCTCAAATTTAAAAAAGGGAGAAGTTGTGACAAGATGGATAAGAAAGTGGATAAAGATAAAGGGAAATCCACCAAAATAAAAGTCCAATGTTACACTATGATTAGTATGGCCATGTTGCCACTGATTGCCAAGAGAAGCTTAAAAGAAAAGGTTATGACAGTACCATGGGATGACACGGAGGAGTCCAAATCTAAATCTGGTGACTCTATGTTGAGCCATGAATTGTGCATATCTGAACCCAATTCATTTCATAATTGCATAATTTAAGTTATTAAAGTTAATGACTTATGTTTGCTTTTGTGTTTGTAGGTAAAAGAGAGAGTTGCCATGAATATAATGTTAATTTGGAGGATTTGGAGTGATTAGAAGACCACGCTTTGATGAGCTAAAGAAGTGAAAAAAATGCCTTGGAGAAATCAAGTTAAAGACGTGGAATGACCAGAAAAAGCAAATTGCAGAGCTGCAAGCTAGAAAAGCAAGATGCAGAAACTTCATAAAATAGCTCTAGAATTCTACTGAAGTGCGATTTCGATATATTGAAATCCTATCGAAGAAAGTTCCAATATGTCGAAATCTTATTGAAAAATGGGCAGAAAAGGTTACAACTCGTTGGACAAAAACTCTAATATATTGAAATAGCATTCCGATATATTTATCAAAACCGGCGAGAGCTGTGTAAATTCTTACACAAATCCGAGGCGGTGTCGGACTTTCTCTATAAAATGGCACCTCTACTCTCTTCCAAAGGCATCATGGAGAAGTCCTAAGGCATCTAGAGGTGGAGAGGAGCAAAGTGGAGCTTCTACGACTTTAGTTTTTAGGGTTTTTCATGTCTTTCTTAGTTTTTCTTCTGATTCTATTTGTAGTATGACAATGCTCAGCTAAAACCTCTTAGCTAGGGCTAAGAAGTGAAGCGTGTAGCTAGTTTTAATGTTCAATTTGTTTATTTCAAGTACTCTTACTTCAAGTTTAGATTTTTAAGTTCTAGTTTGAATAAAGTTGGTATTTTTAAAAGTTTTATTAGAGATCATGTACTTCGGATATGAGTTCCTTGCAATTCTCTGAGATTATCATTATGGTTTGATTAGATTCGAATTGTAGTAACCTTAGAGCATGCCATGATCTCTTGGTATGGTTGTTACTTCGAAGGCTATAAGTTTGAATTCTACTTACTTCATTAGAACTAAAAATTTGATTTTCCATATTTAAGTGGGCTGTTTGTGTTGAATAAAATATCTTCCAATTAAATGAGAGATAGAACTTCGATTCTAATTGTGTTTGTACTCAGATGAATGAATTGGCATTGGATTATTACAAATGAATCCTTAAAAGCCCTAGTTTCTCTTTAAATCTCAAATTTTCCTCTACTTAGTTTTTTGTTTAGTTCTAGTTCTTAAAACTGAATTCCAAAACTGTTTAGATTGAAGTTATTAAAATAAGTTAGGATTTTTTACCCTAATTCCCTGTGGATCGACCTCGATCATATAACGATTATTACTACATCGCAGCCTTTCACTTGAGGCGAGTGAACAAGTTTTTGGCGCCGTTGCTGGGGAATAAGGTTAAACGATTCTAAATTGTTTTAGTAACTATAGAAGTATAATTAGTTAGGTAGGATTTCCTGCTTTCCTAGGACTAGTTTTTTTATTTCTAGTACTAACATTGTTTGCTTTGTTTTGTAAGAATTTCTTTTAGTTCAAGCACATCGGGTAGTCTCTTTCTAACTTAGAACTTCTTATATTTCAGTTTTTCAGTTTTTTCAAAAATTTATTCTAGTTTTCAGATTTTATTTTTAGGATCTAGGTTTAGTTTCAAAGTTTGTTTGTGTGGTTTATGTCCCATTGGGAACGTGACCACACAAAGCGTCTCCAAACCGAGGGTGGTTTAGTTGGATCACTTTCCATTCAAATGCGAGTTAGGAAATATCTAGAACTTTATGAAAGTGCGAGGAGTATGGATCAAACACCGTTAAGGAATCCTCCCCCTCTTACTCTAACTACAAAAGCAAATCAAGAGGGAGTAGGAGAGAATGAGGTAAATAATGCTCCTCCAATTAGATCTTTACGTGATTACCTACAATCGGCCCGTGCTACCATACCTTCATGCACGTTTTTCCAAAACAATGCTGGAACAATTGATATAAAGCCAGGGGTAATTCAACTGCTATCTAAGTTCCATGGGCTAGATTCCGAAAGCCCATATCTACACTTAAAAGAGTTTGATGGGGTAGTAGCTACATTGCAATATAACAACGTGACGGAGAATGTAGTGAAATTAAGGCTATTCCCTTTCTCTTTGAAAAAAAGAGCCAAGACATGGCTTCACTCCCTAAGACCAAGGTCGATTGGGACATGAACTGAGATTACTCAGGAGTTTTTGAAAAAAACTTCCCGGCTTATAAAATAAACACCCTTCGACGGTTCATAATGAACCTTTCTGTCAAAGAGAGTGAAACTTTCTTTTAAAGTTGGAAGAAATACAAAGACCTCCTACTTGCTTGTCCACATCATGACTACGAGATATAGTGAATCATTAGCTTCTTCTATGAAGGATTGAACTGGAATATGCATCAATTCATAGAGATGATGTGTAACGGCGAGTTCATGAGCAAAGACCCCGTGGATGCATGGAGTTACTTGGACATGTTGGCCGAGAATGCCCAATCATGGGATACCTCAGACAAATCTAGTAACCTCAAGCCTCCTCAACAAAAAGAGAAAGGAGTGATCTAAATCCTTAAAGAGGAAGATGATGTTAATATAAGGATAGCAAACCTCACAAGAAAAGTCGAGGCCATGAAAAATTATTAAGAGTGGAACTTCTAACTCCAGTGAAGCTATTGAGAACGTGTGTGGAATTTGTGCCGCTAATGTACACTCTACGCAAGATTGTCCTACAATTCCTACGTTTCAAGAGGTGTTACAAGAGCAAGCAAACACTACATACGGTTATCAACGGCCTTTCAATAGACCGATAAGTAACACATACAACTCTACTTGGAAGAACCATCCCAATTTCAGTTGGAGTAATGACCCCACAGCCAATCTTACTAACTCTCAAGGAGGGCCACCCATGCAAAACATGGTCCCACCTCAATTCTTAATGGAAACTACCCTAAAGGCGTTTATACAAGGGTAAACGCAAATCAATCAATCAAATCAGCAAACGTTTTAAGAACTTAAAATCTCGGTTAATGAGATTAAAAGACACTTGAATTCCAGGGAAGGGACCTTTCTGGCCCAACCTCACCCTAATCCAAAAATTAGCACCCCTAATCTCCCCAACCAACATGTGGAGCAAGAAAAATCCATCACCACTCTTAGAAGTGGTAAAAAGTTGAAAATCTATTCCGGTGAAGGCCGACAAGCCTAATGATTAGTAATTTCTAAGAATGAGGATGGATCTAACTCAGCCCCACAAGAAATGGAACACGTTCACAAGCCCACAACACCATTCCCTTTGAGATTGGTTGGTCCAAAACCTCTCACAAAATCTCATGATATTTTAGAGGTTTTCAAACAAGTCAAGATTAACATTCCATTGCTTGACACCATCAAACAAATTTCCTTGTATGCCAAATTTCTAAAGGACTTTTGCACAACCAAACATAAATATAATGTGCAATAAAAGGCCTTCCTCAATGAGCAAGTGAGTGCCATTTGTTGAACCTCTAATTTATACATTGCATTGCCCATTACATGACATGGTTTGCATGATTTTCATGATTTAAAGGCCCATCTAACACATGTTTTGTGATTATAGGAATGAGAGCGGACTTCACTCAATTAGAGACCAAAAAGGGGCCATTTGGAGCCTTTGATGAAGGCCCAAGGTGGACCAAAGAAAGAAGGAAGCAAAGAAAGAAGAAAATAGAAGAAAGAAAGGAAGAAAACAAGAAGAAAAAGAGACCGACCGGTCTTGACCGGTCGGCCAAGGAAGCCCGACCGGTCTTGACCGGTCGGCCATGCTTGCTGGAGTAATGCCAAAGAGGGCCTGACCGGTCATGACCGGTCGGCCAGCCCTGTCCGACCGGTCGTGACCGGTCGGCCATGCAAGTTTCAGATTCCAGATTCTAAAACAGCAGTGTATTCCCGCACCTAATTTTTCGGACCAGTTTTCTGAATCCATCTTGATGATATTTGGAAATCCAACATATTCATGTCGAAGAGGAGCTCGACGCCGAACTAACCCAAGTGGTTTCGTGTCGATCGGAGCTACGGATTGACCGTGGTGGCCAAAACAATACGAACTGTCCAGAAAGTTCCAGATTTCGCTGTTCAACTCTGGGCCGGTCCAGAGGACTCATCATTGATGATATGAAGAATCTACTTTGACCATCTTTTAGAACACATCCATATATGAATAACCACAAAAGTTTCAGATCAAAAGGATGTGTGGTTTGATCGTACCGGTTGAAGAAAGATGGACCATCCAGAAAGATCCAACTGCGCAGAGTTTATAAAAGCCCTAAGTGTTCTAATTTTCGGACTACATTTTGGGATTGTTTTGGACAATCTAATCCGTCTATCATGTAGAGGATGAAGTTTTCTACTAATATTTAAAATTTGAGATCAATCCGACCTCTGTACACTCCAGGGCGTTGAAAGCAAGATGACTGGTTCTGAAGGTACCCAAAGTGCGCGATTTTGAGAGGCGGTCGGTGATGTGATTGGTGGGCCCATTCAGAGGATAATCTTGGAAATCTAAATCATCTATGAGGAAGATCACATTACAAGGAAGCTACAAACCAAATTTGAAGGCAATCCGACCATTGGTTAAGCCGTACCAGGCGAAACAAATTCTGCTATGTTGCTGTACTATTGCTGCACTATAAAAGGAGGTGCTCTCTTCTATTCCAAATCAACCAAGGACGTGGGAAGCAAGGAGTTCAAGTCATAGGAGGCTTCCTAGCCTCCTCCAGCTAGTTTTTCTTCCTTTTCCTAGTTCTAGTTCTAGTTTTAATATGCTTTTCCTTAGCTAACCTCTTAGCTAGAGCTAGAGGTGAAATTTGTAGTTGGTTCCAATGCTTTAATTCTTTTATTTCAAGTACCCTTTTCTTAATTTTGGATTTTGAAGTTCTAGTTTGAATAAAGTTTGGTTTTTTAGAAGTTTTGTGAGAGTTTGTGTGCTCCGGACATGAGTTCCTTGCAATTCTCTAAGATTACCATGATTGGGTTGTTTGAATTCGAATTGTAGTAACCCTTGAGCATGCCATAGTCCATAGGCATGGCTGTTACTCCGAAGGCTACAAGTTCAAGTTCTATGTGCTTCATTAGAACTAGAAATCTAATTTCCAGATTTAAGTGGGATTGTTTGTGCTTGAATGTTATATCTTCCAATTAGATGAGAGATAGGACTTTGATTCTAATTGTGTTGTACTTGGATGAATGGATTGGCATTGGACTACTACAAGTGGATCCTTGATGCTCTAGTTCTTCTTAATTTCAGATTTTCCTATTTCATGTGAAAAACTACTTTCTTAAACTTCTTAGATTCTAGTTATTAGAGTAGTTGGAATTGTTTACTTCTTTCCCTGTGGATCGACCTCGGTCTTACCGAGATTTATTACTACATCGCAGCCTTACACTTGAGGCGAGCGAACAAGTTTTTGGCGCCGTTGCCGGGGAAAAGTTAAACGGTTTTAATTGTTCTAGTAGCTATAGAGTAATCTTAGTTAGGTAGGATTTTCAGTTTTTATAGAAGTAGATTTTCTGATTTTTTTTTAGATTACTAACAAATTCTTTTTTGATTTTGTAGGACATTGTTGCTGACATAGATCTCACTCTATTGGGTAACATCTCCCCATATCCCTTCTTTTTGTTCTTTTTTTTATATTAGGGTAGTTTTCAATTTCTTAAAATTTCATCATGTATGATTGGACGAATGGTGCATATAAGCATCTTTTGGAAGATGAGATGTCAGACCATGAAATTGAAAGTCTTTATGATTGGAACCATTATAAGCATAAGTATTTTTCAAAGGTTCAATCAACCTCCACTGCCGCCCCACGTAAGACGATGCGTGATTACATTAATGAAAACAATACACATATTGAGACACGATGTAAGACGATGGGGGAATACCGGAACGAAGCAAAATTGGATAATCATCCGGGAAAAACATTACGTGATTATCGGATTGAAAATAACATGAGCGTTCCACCGGTTATGGTAAGAGGTGTGCAACAACAAAAGGAACAGGTGAATAGTAGCCAACCGGTTAAGACAATGCGTGATTACTTGTATGGATATGCCTATCAACCATCATATAACTTTTCATCCTACAATGCGTACGGTCTTAATTGGGAAAAGCACCATTCTCCTTGTTCAAGGGAGGAATCAACCATGGATGCCAACAACTATCCTCAAGAGTTTCTTTCTCATGAGCCGCAACCGACACAAACTCTTGAGGATGTGCTGCGAGAGTTTATGGAAACAACTGAGCAATACATACAAAACCTCTCGCCATCTCAAAATATTAAACCCAACATTGGGAACACCGAATCAATCCCCAACAATGAGGAGGATGAGGCTATCCAAGTCTCACCTTCTTCGGATTTAATGGATAGACTTTTAAAGGAGATTGATTTCGATGATCCCAATGTCATCATCAATTATGGTGAGTCCACTATCTCTTTTGGATGCTTTGAACTTAATGATGAAGAGATTTCAATGACGGTTGACGAACCCGAGGAATCCATAAAATTTGAAAGTGGTAGTGGGGTTGCTTACAATGAGGGTTTGGTGAATGGTTATGAACCTATGGTTTCTTTTTCCCAAGGGCATAATGATTATGAGTCTCTAGAGGATATGCATGCTAGAGAGATGGCCGAAGTCGATCTTTTTGAGTCCTTCCACCAACAACACATGCCAAATTCTAGTGTGGTAGACCTCCCTTTGATTGAAAATTCTATTCCTTTGGATGATGAGGTGGCACAATCTGAAATTTTCAAAGATCAACCAATGTTAGATGATGTGCTTACCACTGAATCTGAAGAATTCTCTTTGGAAGACCTCCTCTCTATAGAGGAGGAATTCCTTACCATTGAAATAGAATTTCTTCAATCATTAAGGGAGGATGAGGACCCTTCATCCGACTATCTCGATTTCCTAGAGGAATGCTTGGCCCAATCTTATGATCTTGATGATGAGATGATTAAGGAGTTGGACATTTTGTTAGACACGGTGCCGGTGCCTGAAGAACACCTTTCCACTGATTTACACTCTTTACCATTATTTGTGGAAGCACCGTACAATTCTGAAATTGTGGAGGAGACAACTTTAACCAATGAAAACTTGATGAGTGTCTCTCCACCATCATGGGTCCTTCAGCCCATTGAAAATTCTGATTGGGAGGACCCATTTTTAATCAATCATAACCCAAATCAGAATTTGAGGAGATATCTTTTTGCTGCTCTTATCTCCTCCTTTTATGCATGTGGTGCACAATACGATTGGACTTCAATGATAAGAAGCACACATGTTTACTGTCGAGCAGGACTTTGCATGGTCCTCATGAGAAATTTATTGAAATTCATGAAGATCCTGCTCAACTTTGATCATGTAGTTGATCGGACTAATCAAAGGTAGGTAGGTAGGTTAGGATTTATTTTTCTGCAATTAGGATTGAATAAGTCTCATCAAGACAATGGAAGATGCTAGAATTGATCAACTTGCTATCTCAGGTACTATTGTTCTCACTCTCTCATATTTTACCATTGCTCTCATGTTCATGCTAATTGCATATCTTTTTACATTGAGGACAATGCAAGATTTGGTTGGGGGGTGAGATGAGATTCCTCATCTAGCATGTTGCAACATTTCGAGCCTCACATGCGCAAATTTTTTCGAATTTTCTAAAATTTCAAAATTTTTTTAGAAAACCGTATTTCCATGCATTCGAGATGATATGAGTATAAGAAGAGGAGATATGAAGTGTGTGATGTTGTAAGTCTTGAATTCTCCCAACATAATGGTTTTATATGTTAGTTCCCCTATTGTTGTGATTGATAGAAAATTTGAACACCTTCACACCAAGTTCACATTACACGATTTTCATGAGTTGAAAGGTTTATGTGATTTGTGGATTAGCTAGACTTTGATATAAAGGTGTTGAGAAACCAAGCCGGGGTATTTTGTCCATCCTTGTCCATGGGAAAATAATGAAAGATATGGATTTTTAAAAATCCTATCTAATTTTAAAAGAAAAAGGAAAGAAAGGATGAAATCGGGAATGAAGGAAAAATGGTGGAAAATTTCGAAAAGGGCTACCTATTACCAACCGGGGGATGGTCGAACCGTAACCAAAGCCGGAAATGGGACGTAGTGTGAAAGCCGTCGGAAGGACGGTAAGGCAAATTCCTGTCATAGGCCTGTTGTTGCTCTGTGCACCTTAAAATCCTTGGTTTACTTAATCTATGAAGAAGATGATCCCAGAAACTCATGAGATGAACTTTCACTATGCACACTAGGTTGAATTTGTTCGAGTTCTTCTATTTATCAATCAATCAGCGGGAATTTCATGTAGACACTTATTATCTTTTGAGAGTCCAAGATTTCAGCTTCTATCACCTAATTTTTCCAAATTTTATACTTATACACCTTGGAATGGATAGAATCTTGGGTTCTGAGGGAGAGTTGGGTTTGGAGGTTTGAAATTATTTCACGCATGTTTTGCTCGGGACTAGCAAAAAGCTGGTTGGGGGGTGTGTTGAACCTCTAATTTATACATTGCATTGCCCATTACATGACATGGTTTGCATTATTTTCATGATTTAAAGGCCCATCTAACACATGTTTTGTGATTATAGGAATGAGAGCGGACTTCACCCAATTAGAGACCAAAAAGGGGCCATTTGGAGCCTTTGATGAAGGCCCAAGGTGGACCAAAGAAAGAAGGAAGCAAAGAAAGAAGAAAATAGAAGAAAGAAAGGAAGAAAACAAGAAGAAAAAGAGACCGACCGGTCTTGACCGGTCGGCCAAGGAAGCCCGACCGGTCTTGACCGGTCGGCCATGCTTGCTGGAGTAATGCCAAAGAGGGCCTGACCGGTCATGACCGGTCGGCCAGCCCTGTCCGACCGGTCGTGACCGGTCGGCCATGCAAGTTTCAGATTCCAGATTCTAAAACACCAGTGTATTCCCGCACCTAGTTTTTCGGACCAGTTTTCTGAATCCATCTTGATGATATTTGGGAATCCAACACATCCATGTCGAAGAGGAGCTCGACGTCGAACTAACCCAAGTGGTTTCGTGTCGATCGGAGCTACGGATTGACCGTGGTGGCCAAAACAATACGAACTGTCCAGAAAGTTCCAGATTTCGCTGTTCAACTCTGGGCCGGTCCAGAGGACTCATCATTGATGATATGAAGAATCTACTTTGACCATCTTTTAGAACACATCCATATATGAATAACCACAAAAGTTTCAGATCAAAAGGATGTGTGGTTTGATCGTACCGGTTGAAGAAAGATGGACCATCCAGAAAGATCCAACTGCGCAGAGTTTATAAAAGCCCTAAGTGTTCTAATTTTCGGACCACATTTTGGGATTGTTTTGGACAATCTAATCCATCTATCATGTAGAGGATGAAGTTTTCTACTAATATTTAAAATTTGAGATCAATTCGACCTCTGTACACTCCAGGGCGTTGAAAGCAAGATGACTGGTTCTGAAGGTACCCAAAGTGCTCGATTTTGAGAGGCGGTCGGTGATGTGATTGGTGGGCCCATTCAGAGGATAATCTTGGAAATCTAAATCATCTATGAGGAAGATCACATTACAAGGAAGCTACAAACCAAATTTGAAGGCAATCCGACCATTGGTTAAGCCGTACCAGGCGAAACAAATTCTGCTATGTTGCTGTACTATTGCTGCACTATAAAAGGAGGTGCTCTCTTCTATTCCAAATCAACCAAGGACGTGGGAAGCAAGGAGTTCAAGTCATAGGAGGCTTCCTAGCCTCCTCCAGCTAGTTTTTCTTCCTTTTCCTAGTTCTAGTTCTAGTTTTAATATGCTTTTCCTTAGCTAACCTCTTAGCTAGAGCTAGAGGTGAAATTTGTAGTTGGTTCCAATGCTTTAATTCTTTTATTTCAAGTACCCTTTTCTTAATTTTGGATTTTGAAGTTCTAGTTTGAATAAAGTTTGGTTTTTTAGAAGTTTTGTGAGAGTTTGTGTGCTCCGGACATGAGTTCCTTGCAATTCTCTAAGATTACCATGATTGGGTTGTTTGAATTCGAATTGTAGTAACCCTTGAGCATGCCATAGTCCATAGGCATGGCTGTTACTCCGAAGGCTACAAGTTCAAGTTCTATGTGCTTCATTAGAACTAGAAATCTAATTTCCAGATTTAAGTGGGATTGTTTGTGCTTGAATGTTATATCTTCCAATTAGATGAGAGATAGGACTTTGATTCTAATTGTGTTGTACTTGGATGAATGGATTGGCATTGGACTACTACAAGTGGATCCTTGATGCTCTAGTTCTTCTTAATTTCAGATTTTCCTATTTCATGTGAAAAACTACTTTCTTAAACTTCTTAGATTCTAGTTATTAGAGTAGTTGGAATTGTTTACTTCTTTCCCTGCGGATCGACCTCGGTCTTACCGAGATTTATTACTACATCGCAGCCTTACACTTGAGGCGAGCGAACAAGTTTTTGGCGCCGTTGCCGGGGAAAAAGTTAAACGGTTTTAATTGTTCTAGTAGCTATAGAGTAATCTTAGTTAGGTAGGATTTTCAGTTTTTATAGAAGTAGATTTTCTGATTTTTTTTTAGATTACTAACAAATTCTTTTTTGATTTTGTAGGACATTGTTGCTGACATAGATCTCACTCTATTGGGTAACATCTCCCTATATCCCTTCTTTTTGTTCTTTTTTTTATATTAGGGTAGTTTTCAATTTCTTAAAATTTCATCATGTATGATTGGACGAATGGTGCATATAAGCATCTTTTGGAAGATGAGATGTCAGACCATGAAATTGAAAGTCTTTATGATTGGAACCATTATAAGCATAAGTATTTTTCAAAGGTTCAATCAACCTCCACTGCCGCCCCACGTAAGACGATGCGTGATTACATTAATGAAAACAATACACATATTGAGACACGATGTAAGACGATGGGGGAATACCGGAACGAAGCAAAATTGGATAATCATCCGGGAAAAACATTACGTGATTATCGGATTGAAAATAACATGAGCGTTCCACCGGTTATGGTAAGAGGTGTGCAACAACAAAAGGAACAGGTGAATAGTAGCCAACCGGTTAAGACAATGCGTGATTACTTGTATGGATATGCCTATCAACCATCATATAACTTTTCATCCTACAATGCGTACGGTCTTAATTGGGAAAAGCACCATTCTCCTTGTTCAAGGGAGGAATCAACCATGGATGCCAACAACTATCCTCAAGAGTTTCTTTCTCATGAGCCGCAACCGACACAAACTCTTGAGGATGTGCTGCGAGAGTTTATGGAAACAACTGAGCAATACATACAAAACCTCTCGCCATCTCAAAATATTAAACCCAACATTGGGAACACCGAATCAATCCCCAACAATGAGGAGGATGAGGCTATCCAAGTCTCACCTTCTTCGGATTTAATGGATAGACTTTTAAAGGAGATTGATTTCGATGATCCCAATGTCATCATCAATTATGGTGAGTCCACTATCTCTTTTGGATGCTTTGAACTTAATGATGAAGAGATTTCAATGACGGTTGACGAACCCGAGGAATCCATAAAATTTGAAAGTGGTAGTGGGGTTGCTTACAATGAGGGTTTGGTGAATGGTTATGAACCTATGGTTTCTTTTTCCCAAGGGCATAATGATTATGAGTCTCTAGAGGATATGCATGCTAGAGAGATGGCCGAAGTCGATCTTTTTGAGTCCTTCCACCAACAACACATGCCAAATTCTAGTGTGGTAGACCTCCCTTTGATTGAAAATTCTATTCCTTTGGATGATGAGGTGGCACAATCTGAAATTTTCAAAGATCAACCAATGTTAGATGATGTGCTTACCACTGAATCTGAAGAATTCTCTTTGGAAGACCTCCTCTCTATAGAGGAGGAATTCCTTACCATTGAAATAGAATTTCTTCAATCATTAAGGGAGGATGAGGACCCTTCATCCGACTATCTTGATTTCCTAGAGGAATGCTTGGCCCAATCTTATGATCTTGATGATGAGATGATTAAGGAGTTGGACATTTTGTTAGACACGGTGCCGGTGCCTGAAGAACACCTTTCCACTGATTTACACTCTTTACCATTATTTGTGGAAGCACCGTACAATTCTGAAATTGTGGAGGAGACAACTTTAACCAATGAAAACTTGATGAGTGTCTCTCCACCATCATGGGTCCTTCAGCCCATTGAAAATTCTGATTGGGAGGACCCATTTTTAATCAATCATAACCCAAATCAGAATTTGAGGAGATATCTTTTTGCTGCTCTTATCTCCTCCTTTTATGCATGTGGTGCACAATACGATTGGACTTCAATGATAAGAAGCACACATGTTTACTGTCGAGCAGGACTTTGCATGGTCCTCATGAGAAATTTATTGAAATTCATGAAGATCCTGCTCAACTTTGATCATGTAGTTGATCGGACTAATCAAAGGTAGGTAGGTAGGTTAGGATTTATTTTTCTGCAATTAGGATTGAATAAGTCTCATCAAGACAATGGAAGATGCTAGAATTGATCAACTTGCTATCTCAGGTACTATTGTTCTCACTCTCTCATATTTTACCATTGCTCTCATGTTCATGCTAATTGCATATCTTTTTACATTGAGGACAATGCAAGATTTGGTTGGGGGGTGAGATGAGATTCCTCATCTAGCATGTTGCAACATTTCGAGCCTCACATGCGCAAATTTTTTCGAATTTTCTAAAATTTCAAAATTTTTTAGAAAACCGTATTTCCATGCATTCGAGATGATATGAGTATAAGAAGAGGAGATATGAAGTGTGTGATGTTGTAAGTCTTGAATTCTCCCAACATAATGGTTTTATATGTTAGTTCCCCTATTGTTGTGATTGATAGAAAATTTGAACACCTTCACACCAAGTTCACATTACACGATTTTCATGAGTTGAAAGGTTTATGTGATTTGTGGATTAGCTAGACTTTGATATAAAGGTGTTGAGAAACCAAGCCGGGGTATTTTGTCCATCCTTGTCCATGGGAAAATAATGAAAGATATGGATTTTTAAAAATCCTATCTAATTTTAAAAGAAAAAGGAAAGAAAGGATGAAATCGGGAATGAAGGAAAAATGGTGGAAAATTTCGAAAAGGGCTACCTATTACCAACCGGGGGATGGTCGAACCGTAACCAAAGCCGGAAATGGGACGTAGTGTGAAAGCCGTCGGAAGGACGGTAAGGCAAATTCCTGTCATAGGCCTGTTGTTGCTCTGTGCACCTTAAAATCCTTGGTTTACTTAATCTATGAAGAAGATGATCCCAGAAACTCATGAGATGAACTTTCACTATGCACACTAGGTTGAATTTGTTCGAGTTCTTCTATTTATCAATCAATCAGCGGGAATTTCATGTAGACACTTATTATCTTTTGAGAGTCCAAGATTTCAGCTTCTATCACCTAATTTTTCCAAATTTTATACTTATACACCTTGGAATGGATAGAATCTTGGGTTCTGAGGGAGAGTTGGGTTTGGAGGTTTGAAATTATTTCACGCATGTTTTGCTCGGGACTAGCAAAAAGCTGGTTGGGGGGTGTGTTGAACCTCTAATTTATACATTGCATTGCCCATTACATGACATGGTTTGCATTATTTTCATGATTTAAAGGCCCATCTAACACATGTTTTGTGATTATAGGAATGAGAGCGGACTTCACCCAATTAGAGACCAAAAAGGGGCCATTTGGAGCCTTTGATGAAGGCCCAAGGTGGACCAAAGAAAGAAGGAAGCAAAGAAAGAAGAAAATAGAAGAAAGAAAGGAAGAAAACAAGAAGAAAAAGAGACCGACCGGTCTTGACCGGTCGGCCAAGGAAGCCCGACCGGTCTTGACCGGTCGGCCATGCTTGCTGGAGTAATGCCAAAGAGGGCCTGACCGGTCATGACCGGTCGGCCAGCCCTGTCCGACCGGTCGTGACCGGTCGGCCATGCAAGTTTCAGATTCCAGATTCTAAAACACCAGTGTATTCCCGCACCTAGTTTTTCGGACCAGTTTTCTGAATCCATCTTGATGATATTTGGGAATCCAACACATCCATGTCGAAGAGGAGCTCGACGTCGAACTAACCCAAGTGGTTTCGTGTCGATCGGAGCTACGGATTGACCGTGGTGGCCAAAACAATACGAACTGTCCAGAAAGTTCCAGATTTCGCTGTTCAACTCTGGGCCGGTCCAGAGGACTCATCATTGATGATATGAAGAATCTACTTTGACCATCTTTTAGAACACATCCATATATGAATAACCACAAAAGTTTCAGATCAAAAGGATGTGTGGTTTGATCGTACCGGTTGAAGAAAGATGGACCATCCAGAAAGATCCAACTGCGCAGAGTTTATAAAAGCCCTAAGTGTTCTAATTTTCGGACCACATTTTGGGATTGTTTTGGACAATCTAATCCATCTATCATGTAGAGGATGAAGTTTTCTACTAATATTTAAAATTTGAGATCAATTCGACCTCTGTACACTCCAGGGCGTTGAAAGCAAGATGACTGGTTCTGAAGGTACCCAAAGTGCGCGATTTTGAGAGGCGGTCGGTGATGTGATTGGTGGGCCCATTCAGAGGATAATCTTGGAAATCTAAATCATCTATGAGGAAGATCACATTACAAGGAAGCTACAAACCAAATTTGAAGGCAATCCGACCATTGGTTAAGCCGTACCAGGCGAAACAAATTCTGCTATGTTGCTGTACTATTGCTGCACTATAAAAGGAGGTGCTCTCTTCTATTCCAAATCAACCAAGGACGTGGGAAGCAAGGAGTTCAAGTCATAGGAGGCTTCCTAGCCTCCTCCAGCTAGTTTTTCTTCCTTTTCCTAGTTCTAGTTCTAGTTTTAATATGCTTTTCCTTAGCTAACCTCTTAGCTAGAGCTAGAGGTGAAATTTGTAGTTGGTTCCAATGCTTTAATTCTTTTATTTCAAGTACCCTTTTCTTAATTTTGGATTTTGAAGTTCTAGTTTGAATAAAGTTTGGTTTTTTAGAAGTTTTGTGAGAGTTTGTGTGCTCCGGACATGAGTTCCTTGCAATTCTCTAAGATTACCATGATTGGGTTGTTTGAATTCGAATTGTAGTAACCCTTGAGCATGCCATAGTCCATAGGCATGGCTGTTACTCCGAAGGCTACAAGTTCAAGTTCTATGTGCTTCATTAGAACTAGAAATCTAATTTCCAGATTTAAGTGGGATTGTTTGTGCTTGAATGTTATATCTTCCAATTAGATGAGAGATAGGACTTTGATTCTAATTGTGTTGTACTTGGATGAATGGATTGGCATTGGACTACTACAAGTGGATCCTTGATGCTCTAGTTCTTCTTAATTTCAGATTTTCCTATTTCATGTGAAAAACTACTTTCTTAAACTTCTTAGATTCTAGTTATTAGAGTAGTTGGAATTGTTTACTTCTTTCCCTGTGGATCGACCTCGGTCTTACCGAGATTTATTACTACATCGCAGCCTTACACTTGAGGCGAGCGAACACCATTCTCACCTAAAAGACCCCTCGTCCCAAAATATAAGGATCCCAGTAGTCCCACAATCTCATGTATCATTGGTAACTACCGGATTGAGTGTGCTTTGCTAGATTTGGGGGCAAGCGTAAACTTGATCCCGTACTCAGTATATGATCAATTGGGTCTTGGTTAATTAAAACCCACCAAAACCACATTGCAACTCGCTGATCGATCAATTCATATGCTGAGAGGGGTGGTTGAGGATATATTGGTCCAAGTTGATAAATTTTACTACCCGGTGGATTTTATTATCTTGGACACGCAACCGGTCATGGATATTAGTACTTAAATACTAATAATTTTGGGCTGCCTATTCTTGGCTACATCAAACGCAATCATCAATTGCCAAAATGGGGTGATGCAATTGTCCTCTGGGAACATGACATTGGAGGTGAATGTGTTCGACATGGGCAAAAGGCATAGAGATGATGATGATGTCCATGAGGTAGACATGATCGAATTCATTGTGGAAGAGTAGTTCGCCTTAAATCAAAATTTTAATCCTCTAGATGTTGTTTGCTTCGATTCGATCCCTTTTAGGATTGGGACAATAATGATGAACCCCATGAGATAAACATGATAGAATCTATGGATAAAGGAGAGCTTTTCCAATCCAATCTACCTGAAAGTTTGGAGACATGTTGGTACATTCCAAGGATGAATTAAAATTACCTATTAGTGATACCTTGGAAGAGAAAAATTCTAAAATTTTACTTGACAAGACAACAATTTCTAATTTAAATACATTTGTTATGTAGGAATTGAAAGATTTGATGCTTGATTTGCCTATGGAGAGGCCAATTTTTGAAAGTGTAGAGGTTAAGGACTCATTCCAACCTACAAAAAGTCTGGAAAGGAGGAAGACGTGAAGGGTCCAAATCTAAAAAGCTCCTCCCCTAAAGTCTCTTACACTCTAGAGGAGTGTTTGGCATATTTTGAAGATTGGGATGACCCCATGATTAAGGACATAGTGCATGCCTTAAGGGAGACCCCTCCGGTGCCTAATAAGCTTCCTTCCATAGAGTATCAAACTGAAACATCGAATGTAGAAGCACCAGTGAAAATTGATTAAGTGGAGACCATCCCCATTTATGTGGATGAAGTGATTGAAGTCTTCACATCTCTTTGGTTTGTTCAAGCCGAAGTACACCATTTCTGAGATGACTCATATTTGACAAATTTTTGCCCAAACAAGATGGAAAGGAGATCTATATTCACTGATTCCCAACTAATGCAATTCTCCTTTCCTAATACATGTGACAATATTATTAAGAAAACCGCTGAAATTTTTCAACAGGATTTTCAATGGGTAAGAATGATTGATGTCACCAATGTACTTTCTAAAGCAGAATGGTGAATTGTTCTATTGAAAAATTTGTTACACCACTTAATGATCCTGCTTAATTTTATTCTTTTGGATGTTATCATGATGCTTGATCTCCTAGTCTCATGGAGATTCTCTTTCTAAAAGGACGGGTTAGGTATCTTTTATTGCTTTAAGTAGGATTATGATTAGTTTTTTTTCTGTTTTAGGTTTATTGCTTTAGTAGATTTAGATGTCGGAGGTAGATTCCCATGATCGACTCTCTCGGGTACTCTCGTTCTCACCCTCTTTTATTTTTATCATTACTCTTATATTCATATTTATTGCAAATTGTTAGAACTTAGAAAAAAAGGAGTAGGGAGAAAGATCAGAGCTACTCGTCAGCAGTCCTTCTTTCTTTCTTTTTTTCATGTTTCTTTTATTCTGGGGGAATTCTGAGTATAGAGACATTCATAGACAATCATAAGTAATCACAAAGTGTACACAAGAGAGAGATATCGCAAGGCGAATTTTATTCCAGAGATTCTGAGATCTTTTACATTCCAGGCTGTGATACTGGTTACGAGCCTTTAATTACATCAACGGTTGATCACCCTTGATTGGAAGTCAAAAAGATTAATTCGCCGGGGATTATGGTCTTGAGTTCATCGATGGTTCGGGTTCACAGCTTGAAGATGAACCTGTAGATTATTCTGGTGATGACTGGGGAGTGGACCATGCCAACGATCACAGCAACGATGATTCCCTCGCGAATTATTATGATAACGATGCCGGAGTCGGGGGTGTAAGTGATCTTGACGATGTTGCCATGGCAGCGATCGAAGCACAACTCTACGATAACGTCAGGGTCCAACCTTCTTCCGAGCCTTTATTCTTTGTCTCTCAGGCTGTTGCGGCACCGACTACGGGGTTGTCGACGGATGTTCCTCCTTGTTTGCCCGTTCGTGCTGGTAACGCCGAGGGATCTGTTCCTGGGCTTGAGATACGTGAGGGGAACGTCGATCCTTTTTCGGTCCTTCCATCAGGTTGTTCATTGCGAGTAGACTGTCCTGTTGAGTTGGAGGTCGTGGTTACGTCACGCTCTGTTGCAGTCGAAGTCGGACCCGACATTCTGCGAGCACAAGGTAAGAAATGTGATTGTGGTTCTGCTTTGTACTTTTCTTCTTTGATTCCTGCATAATCATACTAAACATATTTTGTCATTATTATCTTATTTCTACAGATCTTATTAAGTCAATACCTACTTCTGCTACTTCCGTCGCATCGTCTCCGGTTGTGACTATTGAACTGCGGGGCGAAGCTTTGGAAACAGTTGTTGATTCCGGGACATGCATTGCGGGACCTTCGGAGCCTACTATTATCTTCCTGCCATTCCTAGTACGACTCCTTCGCACTTTACATTAGATTATGACTTGTAGTTTCTGCTTCCATTTTTGCTAACGCATCATTTGTTCGTCTTGCATTCTTTCTTGCAGCTGCTGTCGATTCTGGCGTCGCCATGCTATGATGCCAGACATTCCTGCATTTGAACATTTAGATTGTTTTGGTCAGAGCGTGTTGAAGGGCCTGCTGTCTAGCCTTGCGAAGGCGTTGGCCGATCCACAAGAATGGCATATGCTAGGCGCTTGCATGAAAGCGCTGGAAGCTTGTGTCGGAGTTGTTGGGTCTGATGCACTCGTGGTTGTCAATCACATCTCTGTGTTCGAAAGCTCCCTCGCAAATGTAGCGGCCGCTGAGCGTGTCGAGCCCGATCCTGCTATCGAGGAGAAGCGTAGAATTGTAGAGTCTTTGGGACCTGCAGTGGAACGTCACGCGCATTCTACGGCGAACGCACGAGAATCCCAACAAAATAATAAGATACAGTATGAAGGGTGCTTGGGCCGTATAGCTGAAATCGACGCTGAGATTGAGCATCTGCAAGCGGAGAAGATCGCCGTGAGCTTCGAAGCTGCCCGTCTCGAGTCAGTAGTTACTCAGGGTCAAATAACGGTCAGGCGGCTCGAGAGTGAGGGCGAAGCAGCGCGCAAGCAGTTGGAGGATTTGACTGCTGAACTTCAACATGTTCCTGATCCTGCGGAGGTGTTATCTGCAGTAAAGTCAGCGATGGAAACTGCCAGGGTGGCCGTGATCAGGCTGATATCGGGATGTTTGGAGAAGCTTTGATCTTTCGCTCCCGATGCTCTCCTTCTTGACTTCAAATGTATAGAAATGATCGTAGGATCTTACCTTTAGAAAATTTTGTAGTTGGTGTAAGAGATACTTACCTTTTGACCATTCATGTACACGGCGTCGAAAAGATGTCAACCAAACTTTTGTTAAATGAAATGACAATAGCTATTACTTTTCTATCGTGTTATGTTTGTGTGATGTGTGTTAAAATGGTCTACAATAATAACAATAATAATCGCAATTCTAGTAAGTGATGAATGTAGAATGAAATGAAAAGAGTAATGCTTCCCTTTGTCGTCGATTTCGGGAGTGTCCAGGATTTCTGAACTCGGTATATGCTCGTGTCGTAGATGAATGGTCCTTCTTGGTTATTTCTCCATAGCAAGGGCAAGGAAGACCTGCAAGAATACGGAGTAACTGATTAGCTTTTGTAATTACAGGCTTATCTACTGTATTCTACTCCATTTCATTCTCCATTTCTATCCTTATTACATTCCCTCTCTTGGGGAGTTTACATTTCTCATATTTATGTAAAGGAAAGTAATAGGTTGACCGTTAGGGGTAATATTTCTTCAGGAACAGGCCATTAATTGCAAAACCGGCTCCGCCACCGTCGAAATTCACTAAACGGTAGGCCCCGTTGGAGTAAACTTCTTCTATGATGCATATCGGGTCCCACTTAGGGTCGAACTTGCTCTTTGTAGTGTGCACGGCTGTTGGTCGCTTCATTACGAGTACCAAGATACCCTTCTTAAAGGATCTACCTCTGACTCGCTTGTCATACGCTGTTGAGATATGCTTCTGGTACATCTCTAGCCGTTGTTGTGCCGCGAGCCTCTTCTCGTCTAAGGCATCGAGCTCGACCATCCTGAGCTTAGCATTACGTTCATCAGTCAAGGAGTTCTGAAGTGCTACTCGTAGGGACTCGACCTGAACTTCCATAGGGATGATGGCCTCCGTGCCGTATACTAGTGAATAGAGAGTAGCCCGCGTTGCTGTGCGGTGCGTAGTACGGTATGCCCAGAGCGCTTCGGGTAACTGTTTGTCCCAATCTTTCTTATTCTCTGCCACCGTTTTCTTCAGAATCTTCACGATGGTTTTGTTGAATGCCTCAGCAAGCCCGTTTGCAGGAGGATAATAGGGTGTTGAGTAGCAATGCTTGATCTTGAACTTGGCACACAGCTTGTCGATCACGGCATTTCGGAAGGGCGTGCCATTATCCATGATGATCCGATCGGGAATACCATGTCTATAGATGATGGCGTTCCGGATGAAACCCTCCACTTGTTTAGCTTTCACGTTCTTCAGGGCCACAGCCTCAGCCCACTTAGAGAAATAATCTGTTGCCGCCAGTATGTACTGGTGCCCTTGAGAGGAGGAGGGTCTAATGGGGCCTATCACATCCATACCCCAGGCCGCAAAAGGCCAAGACATCACTGACTGATGCAGCTCTTCTGGAGGTATATATATGATGTCAGCATGTATCTGACACTTATGGCATTTTCTGACGTAGTCCATCGCATCTTTCACCATGGTGGGCCAATAATAGCCCATGTGCCGCACTCGATGATGTAGGTTTCGTCCGCCTTGATGGGCACCACATTCTCCTCTGTGCGCCTCTCTCAGCGTATCATGAACTTCTTCTCGGGCCAGGCATCTTGACAGCGTTCCATCGCTGGAGCGTCGATACAGTACCTCTTCGAAGAGGATGAACGAGCTGGCACGCCTTCTGACTTGAGTGCGCATTTGTGGATCCTCGGGTAAGAACCCATACCTCAAGTAATCAGAGAATGGTCTTCTCCAATCTTCCTCTTCTGTGATCTCAAAGCAATGTACGGGACTTGCACTTGTGACATTCTCGGCCGCTGTGAGGGATGGTAATATTCTCCTTTCTTCTATGGTGACTTGAAGTGGGCTGCCCCCTGGGTGCGCGAGAGCCGCGGTCAGGTTAGCCAATGCGTCTGCTTGAGAATTTTCAGCTCTTGGGACGTGCGACACTGTACTGTCCCGGAAATGATCGAATAGGGCTCGGGCCTGATGGCAAAGAGATGACAGCTCCGGCTTGCGGACTTCATATTCCGTCATAAGTTGTCCCACAACTAACCGAGAATCACCGTATACCTGTAGTGATCGGATTCGCATGTCTCGTGCCAACTGTAACCCAATGACGAGGGCCTGATACTCTGCCTTGTTGTTTGTGCACGACGGCACTATTGTGAATGAGTAGGGCAACAAGTCACCTTGAGGACTGATGAAGATCACACCAGCCCCTGATCCTGCAGCTCTGGAGGCTCCGTCGAAATACATCTGCCACTGCTTCGCGACTCTTACCATCATGGCCTGGTCATCAAGCAGATCACATTCCATTTCCATGTTATCTGGTATCGGGTGAGCTGCTAGAAAGCGGCTATTGCCTGCCCTTTAACAGCTCGAGACGGTAGATACGTGATGTCGAACTCGGATAGCAGTAGGGCCCATTTGGCTAAACACCCGGACAACATAGGTCGGTTCATCAGGAACTTGATAGGATCTGCTTTGGAGATCAATGTAATCTGATATGACAGACAGTAATGCCTCAACTTCTTCACAGCGAATATCAAAGCCAGGCATATCTTCTCAATCGGTGAGTAATTAAACTCAGCGCCGACAAGCGTGCGGCTCAAATAGTACAGAGCATTCTCTTTCCCTTCTTCATTCTTCTGGGTGAGCAGTGCCCCCAGTGAATTCTCTCCCACTGCTACATACAGTATCAAAGGCTTTCCCTCGATTGGTGCTGCGAGAACTGGAGCTTTCCCGAGTAACTCTTTGAGGGAATCGAAGGCTTTCTGGCCGCTGGAACAGGTGACCGCTGGAATACACGAACCTTGAAATGTTGGTCGGCATAACCTAAAGCCCGCGCCCGTATTTTTATGACGGGTGACCATAGGAAAGCAATCCGCAACTACCTCATCAGCTCAACCGACGGACCTGTTGTCGATGGGTAGGGCATCGACTGTCTTTTTCATAGTGGCGGTCCATAGCAAGATGTTTTAAGCTTAGTTAGAACTCTTTGTTTGTGGTTTCTCGTGGTAACCATAACCCCTTAGGTTTAGCCTCGGACCTTTATCCGGGATGAATAGAGCTTTGTTCAGTAAAGTAAATGTGTTTCTTTTGGAGTCGGGCGACTCGTCTTCGAGAACGCTCTTTCTTCTGAGTATTTTCTGATGATCTGTTTGGGATCAAGTAGGCTTTATCGAGCCAAGATCTTTTGAGGATCCAAATTCAATGGGCTGGATCAGCTATCTCCAATGCCTATAAGTGGCTAAGTATAGGGTCCGATGGGTACCCACATATGCCAATTTCTTATGAATAATGGGGATCGGTGTCCCGCGAATGCTTGACTCATCTGTTGGATAGCCTGAGTACTTCAGCTTTGCCTCGGCGTCTTTGAGATCACGGTTGATTTCAACTGGCACTAGTCAATTCTCAAGCCAACAGGGCACTTCCCAGGGCTGAAAACGACTAAGTGGTGGACCTGTTTGCGGTCTGATTAAAGAAATCGGTGAATATTATCGACGACCATCTTTGAACAGGGGTGGATTATGTCCACGAAGATCTCTGTGCAATCGCATTTCAATTTGCTTAGCAGAAGTCAATTTTCGGGCCAACAGGGCACTTCCCAGGGCTGGAAATGACTAAATAGTGGACCTGTCTGCAGTCTAATCAGGGAAATCGATGAATATTATTGATGACCGTCTTTGAACAGGGGGCGGATTACGTCCACGAAGATCACGGTGCGATCGCGTTCCGATTTGCTTAGCAGAAGTCAATTTTCGGGCCAAGAAGGCACTTCCTAGGGCTAGAATTGACTAAGTAGCGGACCTGCCGACCGCTTGATTAGGGTATTCGAGGGTCCTGAGATCGGATAACCTTGTCGCAGTGCATGATTATGGTGTATCATGTCATCTAGAAGAAAAGTTTCCCTCTCGGGCTCGGTCTAATTCCGCCCGATTCTACTCGTTTTAGGCCATTTTTTACTCTTTCGGAGGGATTTTCAGGGCTGCCAAATTGGCTAAGTGTTGGTTATTTTGGACCAAAACACTAATTTGGGCCATTTATCATTGACTGTTGGAGAATCTGATCCGGTGGATGGATAGATCTCATCGAGACGCATCCAGGAGAGGCGGTTTCATCAAAATCCGATCTCGGACGAAGGCGGGCCGTGCGACGGAAGGTCCACCCCTCCCATCAGTGTCCAGGCGCATGGGGGAGTGTGTACAGGTGCATGTGGCCATTTTACAAGCGCATGTGGCATTGCATCATCTATCAAGCGCATGTGGTCATCATCCGAGCGCATATGGTCATCATCCGGGCGCATGTGGTCATCATCCGGGCGCATGTGGCCTCGTTTTCATGAAAAATGGAAGTTCGGGAGGCAATCCCGACGCATGTGGTGGTGCACATGCACCTGGACCTAAGGAGTGGGCGCATGTCCCTCCCAGACTTAGCGGATTTTGGAATTTTCCAGCCAGAAAAGCCGGCGCATGTGGGGGATATGCCGGCGCATGTGCCCAGCACTTAGAAAATTTCAGGATTTTCTTCCTGAACTTGGATTCCGGCGAGGAAATCCCTTTCCGGCGAGGGTTTCCGGCGAAGGAATCCACTCCGGCCAAGGCATCCGGCGAGGGGAGAGAAAGTAAGCGCATGTGGTGCTTACATCACTCTGAGGTCTGCGGGGGATGATCTCGTGCTGATGAATGAAATGACTTCACTATTTATAGGGGATAATTGGGTTCGGGTCTGGTCCAGAGGGTATTTCACGGCGCATGTGGTAGACAACAAAACCAAGCGCATGTGGCAGAAAGCAGCCAAGCGCATGTGGTGGATCTGGGCGCATGTGCTTTGCCGGCGCATTTCCCGACGCTTTTCGGAAGTGTTTCATTCACTAGAGTGCAAGCGCATGTGGTTGGAGGTCAGGCGCATGTGGTTGGAGGCCAGGCGCATGTGCTTTGCCGGCGCTTTCCCACTACTTAGCCAGATTTTCAGGATTCCAGCACTTAGAAAATTTCAGCATTTCAGCTCCGACAAGGGACCTCCAAAGGACAGCTACCTTTTCTAGACATGCACTCACTGTCGCCAAGCCACTTCTAGGCTATGATTGACCTCCTGAATGAACGGGGTGGGGTGTGGAAGTCCAGATGTTGCTAATTTTGGTACTTCCTTCCTAATTTGGAGACTCTGGGTCGGCTTGTCGTATAGGAACGTTGTTTTGGGGAGCGCGCGCCTAGAAATACGCATCGTAATGACTTCAAACTTGCTATTTAAGGATTTTAGGGTGCTCCAGATCATTTGACGGTGAAGCGCATGTCCAGTTCCACTCCGAAATGGTAGCTGTAGGCTTACGGACCCTTTTTGGTCAGCTCCAAAAGGGGATGAAACGCATTTCGAGGTGCGCAGGTAAAAATATGCACCAGATGACTTCAAAACTTACAGGTTAAGGGTTTTAGGACATTTTGAATCATTTGGCGGTGAAGCGCATGTCTAGTTCCGCTCTGAAATGGTAGCTGTAGGCTTACGGACCCTTTTTGGTCAGTTCCGGGCAGGGACGAAACGTATTTCGAGGTGCGCAGGCAAAATATGCACCGGATGACTTCGAAACTTGCAGGTTAAGGGTTTTTGGACATTCCGGATCATTTGGCGGTGAAGCGCATGTCCAGTTCCGCTCTAAAATGGTGTTTATGGATTTTGGTCGCTACCAAGTGATCAGGGTTGTGCTGGCGTTTTTGGGGCTCTCCCGGCCTCGAAACTTATCCAAATCATTGCCACTAGACCATGGGATGTCGTTTTACATTGGGTGCAAATTTGAGCCCCAACACATATCTTTTTACATTGAGGATAATGAAAAGATCTGTTTTGGGTGAGATTCCTAGATGAATCTAGTAGTTTGTTACATTTCAAGCAATCTTTATAGGAAAATTTTCAATTTTTTCTGAAAATTCAAAACTATTTTGGAAAACTTTGTTTCTATGCAATTGGGATGCTATAGGTATGAAAGGATGATAAATGAATTGATATGATTTTAAGATCTCTGAATTATCTTAAATGTATTAGTCTTTTATATGAATTCCCCTATTAAGTTGATTGATAGAAAATTTGAAACACTTTTGAGTCTAGTTCACATCACATGATTCTCATAGTTGAAGGGACTATGTAGATTTGTAGATCAGTTAGACTAAAGATTTAAAGTGTTAAGGAACCAAGCCGGGGAACTTTGTCCATCCTTGTTCATGAGAAAAAGAAAAGAATGAAAGATATGGATTTCTAAAAATCCTATCTCATGTTTATAAAAAAAGAAAGAAAAGTAAGGTTATTATTGAAAATTTATGAAAAATTCTGAAAGGGCTACTATTGAGCTCTTAAATGTGCATATTCTAACCCCATTATATCACTAACTATGCTTGAAATACATGATTAAAGACCCAACTAATGCATGGTTTTGTGGTTATAGGAACAAGAGAGGATTTATCAATTAAAGACTTAAAGACGCTATTTACAAGCATTGAAGATCACAAGACTAAGCATGAAAGGGTGGAAGAAAGAAGCAAAGGAGAGAAGAAAAGAGGGCAGGAAAATGCACCCAAGACCGGTCGTCCATAGCCCAGGACTAGTCGTCCGACCGGTCCAAACACTCAACAGAAGGGGGCCCTTTGCAAATCTTGCTGGACCATCCACGACCGATCGTATGACTAGTCGTGCGACTGCACCTTGAATTAAAATTCTAGGTTGGAATTTATGAAAAACTCACTGGACTGTTTTTGCATTTTTGAGACCGGTCATGCGATCGGTCATCCAGGAGCTTAGACCGGTCGTCTGATCGATCGGCAGCGTAATAGAGCTTCTCCGTGAAGCTCTGATTTTCTCTACGCAATTGCGTAATTTCTTGTGCAATCTGGAATCTTCCGCGCCAATCTATAAATAGGACTTCTCCTCTTCATACCCAGGCATGCTAGGACGTGGGGATCATCAAGGAGGCTTAGGAGACGAATTCTACTTCAAGTTTTTCTAGTTTTTCTTCTAGTTTTAGTTGTTTTTATGTTTTTTGAGGCTTCTAATCCAAGGATGTTATAGATGAACTAAAACCTCTTAGCGAGGGCTAAAAGGTGAAGCGTTTGATTTGTTTTTTATGGATTAATGCATCCTAGGTTTCCTTTTTATGTTTTAATTGAAGAATTTAGTTTAATATGAGTTTAAATCAAGTATTAGTTCGATTTTACTTTGATCTCTTGATGACTCCGGGGTCATGTGATTCTTAGTGATTCTAAACTTAGTAGCTTATCTTTTGGGCATTGTTTATACTTGTGTAGTTCATTGATTTATCATCGACTTCGGGCATGGTAGACCCTTTGATTGCCTTGTGTACAATGGCCTCATGTTCATGTGGGAACTCATTCAACTAAAGTTCGTATCTTTTGTTATAATTTGAAATAGTTGTTTGCTGATTGATTGTGATTTAATTAGAGTTTTAATCATTGGTCGTAATCAAGTCTAGTGACAGGATTTGATGAAAGCTATGGTTGTGAATCTCAACTATATTGGAAAGAGGCTTGGCCTATACAATTGAGTGTGCCCAAGGCCTGAGCATTGTGTTGAGCCCCTAATTGTGCATATTCTATCCCCAATTCATCACTCATTGTGCAAAGTTTGTATGGTTTGCGGGCTAATCTAATGCATGTTTTGTGATTACAGGACTGAGAGTTGACTCCACTCAATTGAAGAAAAAAAGGGTGCATTTGTGATCATTCTGATGAAGAACGTTTGAGGACCAAAGAAGAAAAGAAAGAAAGAAGTAAAAAAAGAAAAGAAAGCAGAAGAAAGAAAGAAAACAAGAAGAAAAAGAGCTGACCGGTTGTGACCGGTCGGCCAAGGAAGCCAGACCGGTCAGCGACCGGTCAGCCATGCATGTTTGGGTGTACCGAGGACGTCCGACGGGTCATGACCGGTCGGATAGGATTGCTGGAACTTCAACGAACAAGGCCGACCGGTCATGACCGGTCGGCCATGGCTACTGTAATACAAGAGAAAACGTCCGACCGGTCTTGGCCGGTCGGACAAGCTTGCTGGACTGATGTTCTACCAGGCTGACCCGTCATGACCGGTCGGCCATGCTTGCTGGAGTGATGGTTTATTGAGGCCGACCGGTCGTGACCGGTCGGCTGCGCGAAAGAAGTTAGAAACTTCTAATTTCATCCCAATTTTCTCTGCGCTGCGTAAGTATTACGCAAGTTCTCGATTATTCCGAAGTTGTGAAGCCTCCAGGCTATAAAAAGACACCTAGGGATTGTTCCTAGGGCATCGAAGAAGGGTTCAAGCGAGGTTGGAGACTGTGGAAGTGGAGATTGGAGTTTCACAACTCCTTTTGGTTTGCTTTGCTGTTTTCATGCTTTTTGTAGTTGTTTCATGTTTCCTTGGATCATGAGCAGCTAAGCCTCTTAGCTAGGGCTAAGAGGTGAAGCTTGTAGTGAATCCAAGATGTTTTGATTCGTAGTTAAGTGGTTTTCAGTTTGGAATTCATGATTATGAACTAAGGTTTGAAGTTTATACAAGTTTTTAAGTAATTTTTCTTAGTCTTGTGATGACTCATGGATGTTTGGATGAATTACTTAGCTTCTTAATTCGTTTGCAACGGTCTAGACCTGTATGATCTGAGGAATCGGAGTGCGCTCTAGTACTAAGCTCTTCATAAAGGGACTTCCTACCAAAGTTCTATTTTTCTGTTTTTCTGGAATATGTATGGACTGTGCTTGTGATTTAAATCTAGTTCAAATCCTGATCTAGCCTTGTCTTGTGAGAGGACTTGAGGATGATTATGATTGTGAACTAGACTTATAGGAAAGGGGAATGACCTATGCAATTGAGCATGCTCAGCTCAGCCTACATTAAGTGAATCTTATGCATAGAACTTACATATTACAGACTGTTTGGTTTAACAGCTCTATCATCCGACTAGATAGACAAGAATGTCGATTCTAGTTGAGAGAATAAGAAACCACTGCGGATTGAACATCTAGGATTGCTACAAGTGGATCCTCTGAACCCCTAGTGCCTTCTTATAATTAATTACTTTCGATTTAATTCAACTTCTGTTACTCATATCAATTTCATACAAAAATCTGATTAGTAGATAGACACTTGTGGATGAGTTTGTGAATTCCTACATAAGTCCCTGAGGATCGACCTTGGTCTTACCGAGTTTATTATTACATCGCAACCCTACACTTGGGGAAGCGAACAAGTTTTTGGCGCCGCTGCCGGGGACTTTGACGGTTTTTTACAAATTTCTGAAATTAGTATCTATTTAGGATTTGTAGGATTTTAGGACTAATTTAGTTTGTTTATTTGATTTTTCTTTTCAGAGATTTCTAGGAAGCTGAAGAAGATACAAGGATTTTAAGTGCGAATCAGGTTCTATCTTTCTAAATCCTACTCTTCTCCTTCTCCTATTCATTCCTATCTTATTCATCTCTTGTAAAGTGGGTGGGGACTCCTTTTGGATCTCTAAAAGGTTGGCCTTTTTGCCACCTGGATTCCTATTGGTCGGCTCTGCCGCCTTGGATCACCTTGTGCTCAGAGATTTCTTTTCTCATCTCTACTCCTCTTTCTCCTTTTTCTGCATTGTTTCTCAAAAGATTCAAAGAGTGGGTGGGGAGTTCTCTGAACCCCTATTGACCAGGAGAAATCGGTCTCTATCCTTGCTTCTGGCCTAGCCATTACAAGACACCTTGTTCTTCGGTCTTAGAGAAGAGTAAAGAAAAGGGAGGAAGAATTCTTCTTTCTTTTCTGTTTCTTATTTTTGGTTTTGCATGCCACATTGGGCTCAGGATTCCAATAACCGACTCATAAGTGAAGGGGGGATAGTAGAAGGAATTGATAGAGAGCCACGTGCTAGGAGACATCTAGACTCTCCAATTTTATCTAAAAATATGGCTGCAAATCAACCTAACCCGGTCCAAAATCAAACTGAAACTGGGGAGAATGTGGTTGAGGATGTTCCCCGACCAAGGACTTTACGTGATTTCTTGCAACCTGCAAGAACGAGCACTCCCTCATGCATAGTATTTCCACCAAATGCAGGGAATGTGGATTTGAAACCGGGAGTGATCAATCTTCTCCCTAAATTTCATGGTTTAGACAGTGAAAGTGCCTATCAACACCTTAAGGAGTTTGATGAGGTAATCACCACCATGCACTTTGCTAATGTGACTGAAGATGTGGTGAGACTTAAATTCTTCCCTTTCACTCTTAAAGATAAAGCTAAGAGTTAGCTTTATGCATTGAGGCCAAGATCAATTGGTGCATGGACTGACATGCACA
Organism: Liriodendron chinense; assembly: GCA_003013855.2. Classification (NCBI taxonomy): domain Eukaryota; kingdom Viridiplantae; phylum Streptophyta; class Magnoliopsida; order Magnoliales; family Magnoliaceae; genus Liriodendron; species Liriodendron chinense. The sequence goes on along the minus strand of PVNU02001531.1, from coordinate 263,277 downwards.
GAGAATTCATAAAGAAATTCTTCCCTACTTACAAAACGAATATGCTGAAGCGCCTTATCATGAATTTTGCCCAAAAGGAAGATGAAACCTTTTTCCAATGTTGGGAGAGGTTTAAAGACCTATTAAACACATGCCCACATCATGGCTATGAAATTTGGCGGGTTATAAGTTTTTTCTATGAAGGACTGACTTCACCCATGCGCCAATTTGTAGAAATGATGTGTAATGGGGAGTTCATGAATAAGGAAGCTGATGAAGCATGGGATTATTTGGAAGAATTGGCTGAGAGTGCACAGTCTTGGGACACATTGAAACCAACTACTTCCAAGACTGGCCAACAAAAGGAAAAGGGAGGAATGTACGTCTTATCAGAAGAAGATAGCATAAGTGCATGGTTGGCTAGCCTCACAAGAAAGGTCGAAGCCATGGAATTAAGGAAAGGAGAAACAATCAACTCCACTGACGTTGAAACTGTTTGTGGAATTTGTGATGGAAATCAACATGCTACACAAGATTGTCCCACGATTTCAGCAGTCCAAGGCATCTTACAAGAACAAACAAATGCCATAAATAGCTATCAATAGCAATATGGTGCTCCAAACTCAAACACGTTTAATCCTAATTGGAAGAACCATCCCAACTTCAGTTAGAGGAATGGACCCAATGTAAATGCAAACAACACTCCAAAAGTATCACTAGAAGAGATGTTGGGTGCATTCGTATCAGTCCAGAATGAGTATAACAAGACAAATTCTCTAAAAATAGATGGGTTCATGCAAGAGCAATTGAAATTCAATCAAAATTCAAACCAAGCCATCAATGAATTAAAAACATCTCTGGCTAGAGTTGAAGCTCACCTTATTGTTAGAGAGAAAGGCACACTTCCTGCTCAACCTCTTCCTAACCCAAGGACCTAGTATGAGATACAAGATGCAAGCTCATCCTCCCACCATACGGAACATGTCCAAGCTTTCACCACTTTGAGAAGTGGGAAAGAAATTGACAAATCTAATCCGGTGAAGGCTCCAAAGCCTAAGGATCCGGAAATTCCCAAAGAGGATGATAGCCCAAACAATATTCCACAAGAGAAAGAACCGGAAAGACAATACAAGCCGGTTGCCCCATTTCCACAATGGTTGATTTCACCTAAACCTTTAGATAAAAATCTGGAGATTCTGGAAGTTTTCAAGTAGGTGAAGATCAACATCCCGCTGTTGGATGCAATAAAACAAATACCATCTTATGCCAAATTTCTAAAGGAATTGTGTACAGTCAAAAGGAAACATAACGTTCACAACAAAGTTCTTTTGACTGAGAATTTGAGCGCCATCATCAAACAAGAGGTGCCCCAAAAATACAAGGATCCAGGTAGTCCAACCATCTCATGCATCATAGGAGACTACCAGATTAAACAAGCCCTACTTGACTTGGGGGCAAGTGTGAATCTCATTCCATACTCGGTCTACGAACAACTTGGGTTAGGTGAATTGAAACCCACTAAAACCACACTCCAACTTGCTGATAGATCCATCCTGATACCGAGAGGAATGATAGAGGATGTTCTAGCTCAAGTTGATAAATTCTACTACCCAGTAGATTTTATTGTCTTGGACACACATCCTGTGATAGGCACCAGTGCTCAAATTCCCGTCATACTTGGACGACCGTTTCTAGCTACCTCAAATGCCATTATCAATTGTAGAAACGGACTTGTACAAATGTCCTTTGGAAATATGACCCTTGAACTCAACATATTTGATTTATGCAAACAACCACGGGAGGTTGATGATGATATCCATGAGTTAAACATGATTGAATCATTCGTGGAAGATACAGTCCCCTTGTCACTATTTCCCGACCCTTTGGAGGCATTTATGGCCCATTCTCATGAGACTAATGAATACACAATACAAGAGATGGATGCCGTGCTAGAGATGATGCCAGTACTTGACAATAAAAGATGGAGGGCCCCAATTGAACCTTTGCCTGTAAATGAAAACAAGGCCCTTCCATCCAACATCAAGGCACCAACACTCGACCTAAAACCATTGCCAAGTGAGCTAAAGTATGCTTATTTAGGTCAAGATGAGACATATCCAGTGGTGATTTCTTCCCACTTGGATGAGGAACAAGAGAGTAGGCTAATAGCCACTCTATTAGAGCACAAGAGTGCCATCGGATGGTCAATTGCGGATCTCAAAGGCTAGATCCACTAATTTGTACTCACCGCATACACCTTGAGGAAAATGCAAGGACATCCCGGCAACCACAAAGACGACTAAATCCAAACATGAAGGATGTGGTTAAGGGCGAAGTGGTGAAACTATTGGATGTAGGTATCATTTACCCAATATCCGATAGCTAATGGGTGAGTCCAACTCAAGTGGTGCCTAAGAAATCCGGAATAACCATCGTAGCTAATGCCAATAACGAACTCGTGCCAACTAGAGTCACTACCGGTTGGAGAATGTGCATTGACTACAGGAAGCTAAACACTGTCACGAGGAAAGATCACTTCCCCCTACCGTTTGTTGATCAGATTTTAGAACCGTTGGCGGGTCATTCCCACTTTTGCTTCCTTGATGGCTATTCAGGGTACAACCAAATAGAAATTGCCCGTGAAGACCAAGAAAAGACTACATTCACATGTCCATTCGGCACTTTCGCCTATCGACGGATGCCGTTTGGACTATGTAATGCCCCTGCCACCTTTCAGCGTTGCATGATGAGCATCTTTTCTAACATGGTGGGGACCATTCTCGAAATCTTCATGGACGATTTTTTCGTATTCGGTTGTAGCTTTGATGAGTGCCTTGAGCACTTGAAATCTGTGCTGAAAAGATGTGAAGAGAATAACCTTGTGCTCAATTGGGAAAAGTGTCACTTCATGGTTCAAAAGGGAATTGTACTTGGTCACATCGTTTCACAAAATGGAATCGAGGTGGACAAAGCGAAAATTGATCTTATCTCTAACCTCCCACCACCCAAAAGCATACGAGATATCCGGTCCTTTTTAGGACACGCAGGATTCTACAGAAGGTTCATAAAGGACTTCAGTTCACTCTCTCGCCCTTTATGTAACCTACTTCAAAAGGAAAATTCATTCGAGTGGAATGAAGAATGTCAAAAGGCCTTTACCACCCTTAAAGGTATGTTGACATGCGCTCCAATAATGCAACCACCTGATTGGAGCCTTCCTTTTGAGATTATGTGTGATGCTAGCGACTATGCTATTGGGGCCGTGTTAGGCCAAAGAAAAGATAAAAAGCCATGTGTCATCTACTATGCAAGTAGAACCCTAAACTCAGCCCAAGCAAATTACACCACTACTGAAAAGGAACTTTTAGCTGTAGTTTTTGCCTTGGAAAAGTTTAGGTCCCACTTGATTGGATCCAAGATCATTATATTCACTGACCATGCCGCGCTTAAGTATCTTCTTTCTAAGAAGCATGCTAAACCACGGTTGTTAAGATGGATCCTTCTACTCCAGGAATTCGACATAGAAAAACGTGATAAGAAAGGAGTAGAGAATGTAGTAGCTGACCACCTCTCTCGACTTGTCCTCACTGATTCCCCTGAAACGACTGCAATCAATGACATGTTCCTTGATGAACAACTCTTTGCTGTTTCCCAATTACCATGGTATGCGGACATTGCTAACTATCTTGCTACAGGTACAATTCCTACATATTGGAAAAAGCAAGATAAGGATAGATTCTTCTCGGAGGTGCAGAAATTCCTATGGGACGACCCATACTTATTCAAGTATTGTCCTGATCAAATCATAAGGAGATGTGTCCCAGATGATGAGCAACAAAGTATCATCTCCTTCTGTCATTCTCAAGCATGTGGTGGCCACTTTTCGGCTAAAAAGACCACAGCGAAAATTCTGCAATGTGGGTTTTATTGGCCTACTATGTTCAAAGACACACATGAGTTTTACAAAGCATGTGAACCTTGTCAGAAATTAGGAGGAATCTCCCGTAGAAATATGATGCCACTCAATCCCATTTTAATAATCGAAATTTTTGATTGTTGGGGCATCGATTTCATGGGCCCATTCCCATCTTCTTTTGGAAACCTATACATCTTGCTTGTCGTCGACTATGTTTCCAAATGGGTCGAGGTTATCCCTTGCCGGAATAATGACCATAAAACGGTCATTCGATTTTTAAAAGAAAATATTCTTTCCCGGTTTGGAACACCTCGAGTCATCATAAGTGATGGAGGGTCTCACTTTTGCAATCGCCCTTTTGAAACCTTAATGAAGAAATATAGTGTAACACACAAAGTGAGCACTCCCTATCACCCACAAACTAGTGGACAAGCTGAGATATCCAATAGGAAAATTAAACACATTTTAGAGAAAACGGTGAACCCCGATCGCAAGGATTGGTCGCTTCGGCTTACTGATGAGCTTTGGGCTTATCGTACAGCTTTTAAAACCCCTATTGGAATGTCTCCCTATAGACTTGTCTATGGGAAGGCTTGTCACTTGCCTGTGGAGTTGGAACATAGGGCATATTGGGCTATTAAGAAAATGAATTTCAATTCTGACAAGGCAAGCTCGTTACGCAAACTACAATTGAATGAACTTGCAGAAATCCGGAATGAAGCTTATGAGAATGCGAGAATTTACAAGGACAAGATGAAGATATTCCATGATAAGAATATTCTTCGCAAGACATTCATGATAAATCAAAAAGTCCTCATGTATAATTCTCGCTTACATCTATTTCCGAGAAAATTACGATCTCGATGGACCGGTCCCTACATTGTGCAAACTGTCTATCCCTATGGGACTGTCGAGCTGTTAAATCCAAGGAACGGCAACATTTTAAAGCAAATGGGCAGCGATTAAAGCCGTTCTTTGAGAAATTCCCTTCAGAAGGTATGTCCATACCTTTGAATGATCTTGTGTATCAGGATGATTGATCTCCTAGTCTGATGGAGGTATAGAGTAGTTAGGATTAGGATTTTGCTGCTTTTGTTTTCTTTTTCATAGGTTTGTTAGAAGGAGGAAGATTTCCACTTTTTACTCTCTCAGGTACTATCAGTTCTCACTCCCTTTTATTTTCAAATTGCTCTCATGCTTTGCTCATTGCACATCTTTTACATTGAGGACAATGCAAAATTTGGTTGGGGGGTGTAGGATCGCTTGGATGAATCCAGCATTTTGCAACATTTCAAGCAATTATGTGGAAATTTTTTGATTTTTTCAAAAATTCGAAACTCTTGTGGAAAACACCGGTTCTATACATTCAAGTTGATATGAGCATAAGAGGAGGAGATATGAAGTGTATGGGGCTGGATGTCTGGAATCTCTCGTAGCATAATGGTTTTATATGTGAACTCCCCTATTTTTGTGATTAATAAAAAATCTGAACACTTTTACACCTAGTTCACATTACACGATTTTCATGAGTTGAAGGGATTATGTGATTTATGGATTAGCTAGACTTTGAATTAAGGTATTGAGAAATCAGGCCGGGGTACTTTGTCCATCCTTGTCCATGGGAAAATAATGAAAGATATGGATTTTTAAAAATCCTATCTAAATTAAAAAGAAAAAGGAAAAGGAAGGATGAAATTGGGAATGATGGGAAAATGGTGGAAATTTCCGATTAGGGCTACCTACTGCCAACCGGGGAATGGTCTACTCGTAACCAAAGCCGGAAATGGGACGTAGTGTGAAAGTCGTCGGAAGGACGGTAAGGCAAATTCCTGTCATTGGCTTGATGTGGCTCCATGTACTTTGAGTTCTATAGTCTAGTTGATCTATGAAGAAGATAAACTTAGAAACTCGTGGGATGAATTTTAACTACTCACACTAGGTTGAATTTGTTCAAGTCCTTCTATTTATCAACCAATCAGCGGGAATTTCATATGAATGCTTATTATGTTTTGAGGATTTACGGTTCCAACCTTTGACGCCTAATCTTTCTGAATCTTACACTTATGAACCTTGGAATGTATAGAAGGATGGTTTCTGAAAGAGAGTTGAGTTTTGAAGAATAGGATTAGTTTCACGCATGTTTTGCTTGGGACTAGCAAAATGCTGGTTGGGGGGTGTGTTGAGCCCCTAATTGTGCATATTCTATCCCCAATTCATCACTCATTGTGCAAGGTTTGTATGGTTTGCGGGCTAATCCAATGCATGTTTTGTGATTACAGGACTGAGAGTGGACTCCACTCAATTGAAGACAAAAGGGTGCATTTGTGATCATTCTGATGAAGAACGTTTGAGGACCAAAGAAGAAAAGAAAGAAAGAAGTAAAAAAAGAAAAGAAAGCAGAAGAAAGAAAGAAAACAAGAAGAAAAAGAGCTGACCGGTTGTGACCGGTCGGCCAAGGAAGCCAGATCGGTCAGCGACCGGTCAGCCATGCATGTTTGGGTGTACTGAGGACGTCCGACCAGTCATGACCGGTCGGATAGGATTGCTGGAACTTCAACGAACAAGGCCGACCGGTCATGACCGGTCGGCCATGGCTGCTGTAATACAAGAGAAAACGTCCGACCGGTCTTGACCGGTCGGACAAGCTTGCTGGACTGATGTTCTACCAGGCCGACCGGTCATGATCGGTCAGCCATGCTTGCTGGAGTGATGGTTTATTGAGGCCGACCGGTCGTGACCGGTCGGCTGCGCGAAAGAAGTTAGAAACTTCTAATTTCATCCCGATTTTCTCTGCGCTGCGTAAGTATTACGCAAGTTCTCGATTATTCCGAAGTTGTGAAGCCTCCAGGCTATAAAAAGACACCTAGGGATTGTTCCTAGGGCATCGAAGAAGGGTTCAAGCGAGGTTGGAGACTGTGGAAGTGGAGATTGGAGTTTCACAACTCCTTTTGGTTTGCTTTGCTGTTTTCATGCTTTTTGTAGTTGTTTCATGTTTCCTTGGATCATGAGCAGCTAAGCCTCTTAGCTAGGGCCAAGAGGTGAGGCTTGTAGTGAATCCAAGATGTTTTGATTCGTAGTTAAGTGGTTTTCAGTTTGGAATTCATGATTATGAACTAAGGTTTGAAGTTTATACAAGTTTTTAAGTAATTTTTCTTAGTCTTGTGATGACTCATGGATGTTTGGATGAATTACTTAGCTTCTTAATTCGTTTGCAATGGTCTAGACCTGTATGATCTGAGGAATCGGAGTGCGCTCTAGTACTAAGCTCTTCATAAAGGGACTTCCTACCAAAGTTCTATTTTTCTGTTTTTCTGGAATATGTATGGACTGTGCTTGTGATTTAAATCCAGTTCAAATCCTGATCTAGCCTTGTCTTGTGAGAGGACTTGAGGATGATTATGATTGTGAACTAGACTTATAGGAAAGGGGAATGACCTATGCAATTGAGCATGCTCAGCTCAGCCTACATTGAGTGAATCTTATGCATAGAACTTACATATTACAGACTGTTTGGTTTAACAACTCTATCATCCGACTAGATAGACAGGAATGTCGATTCTAGTTGAGAGAATAAGAAACCACAGCGGATTGAACATCAAGGATTGCTACAAGTGGATCCTCTGAACCCCTAGTGCCTTCTTATAATTAATTACTTTCGATTTAATTCAACTTCTGTTACTCATATCAATTTCATACAAAAATCTGATTAGTAGATAGACACTTGTGGATGAGTTTGTGAAATCCTACATAAGTCCCTGAGGATTGACCTCGGTCTTACCGAGTTTATTATTACATCGCAACCCTACACTTGGGGAAGCGAACACATTGTTGTGGGAATTGAATCAATGAATAAGCAACTGTTTTAGATAATTGTTGATTGAACTACTCTATATTCCGATCGGATAGAGATATAAATTCGATTCCGATTGTGTAGTGAGAGACCTAATTGTATTGATGCATTGAAACTTACCAAAAGTGGATCCTTGGCGCTCTAGTGCCCCTTTTAGATTGATATTACCTCTCATAAATCATTATTTTACTTCAAATCATTATTTTCCAGCTTTAGTTCTTAATAGGATCTTAATTTTAAGTTGTTTTAGATAAATTCTGAGGATATCCATACATAAATCTCTGTGGGAATGATACTCGGTCTTACCGAGATTATGACTACATTGCAACCCTACACTTGGGGAAGCGAACAGCTACCTATTACCAACCAGGGGAAGGTCTACCCGTAACTTAAGTTGGAAATGGGAAGTAGTGTTAAAGCCATCGAAGGAACAATAAGGCAAATTCTTGTCATAGGCTTGTTGTTGATCTGTATACTCTTAGATCTTTAGTTTCGTTAATCTATGAAGAAGGTAATCCTGAAAATTCATGAGATGAGCACTCCCTATGCATGTTAGACTGCACTTGTTCGGATTCTTCTATTTATTAATCAATTAGCAAGGATTCTATGTGAAACACTCATTATGTTTAGGGAGTTTAAGATTTCAATTTCTATCACTAATTTTCTCTGAATTTTGTACTTGTATGTTTTGAAGCTTATAGAAGTATAGTTTCCGAGAGAGAGTTGAGATTTGCAATTTGAATTTTTTTCACGTGTGTTTTGCTCGGGACTAACAAATACTGGTTGGGGGGTGTGTTGAGCTATGAATTATGCATATCTGAATCCCAATTCATAGCATAATTACATAATTTAAGTTGTTAAAGTTAATGACTTATGCTTTCTTTTGTGTTTGTAGGTAAAAGAGAGAGATGTCATGGATATAATGCTAATTTGGAGGATTTGGAGTGATTAGAAGAACAAGCTTTGATGAGACAAAGAAATGAAGAAAATGCCTTGGAGAAATCAAGTTAAAGACCTGGAATTGACAGAAAAAGCAAATTGCAAAGCTGTAGGGTTAGAAAAGTAAGATACAAAAATTTTAAAAAATAACCCTGAAATTCTGCTGAAGTATCATATCGAAAAAAGCTCCGATATATCGAAATCCTATCAAAAAATGGGAAGAAAAGGTTGCAACTCGCTGGACAAAAACTCCGAGATATCAAAATAATATTCTGATATATCGAAATAGCATTCTGATATATTGAAATACCTATCGAAACCAACAAGAGCTGCGTAAATTCTTACGCAAATTCGAGGCGGTGTTAGACTTCCTCTATAAAAGGGCACCTCTGAAATTGCGGTATAAGTTTGATTACCGCACTTGTGGAAGCAAGAAACTATCTTCTTTGTCCTAGAGGGGGGTGAATAGGACACTTTTTAAATTATCCAATTTAAACACTCATAATCATGCAAATGTTAATTAAAGACATATATGAGAATATGAGTTGCATTTCAGAAACCTTTCCTCAAACACTTGATACGCAGAATATTATCTTTCAACAATAATAGAACATGTTATAATCAGTTTATCTCAATCATGAAAGAAGTAAAGCAGTTGCAAGCATTCATCACATAACAAGAGATTTTAAAGTGGTTCGGTTATGTACCTACTCCACTCTCGGCTGATCCACTCACTCCTTGAGTGGCCAGATTTCACAATCACAATGGTTTTAAATGAGGTTAACCATAAACCTTAACAGCCTGCAAAAGGACTTAGACTTCACAACACAGATTCATCCTTCCTTAGGACTAATCCATCAAACACTTTGTCCTACACAAGGGCTTGTCCTACTCAAGGACTTATCCTATGCAAGGACTCTACTGAGTTTGGGTCTTCAAACTCTGAAACCCAAATCTCAACTTTTGAGATGGTTTCTTGGACTCGAGTAACTAAAATATACTTAGCTGATTGAGCCCCTTGATGATGCTTTTGGTTAAAGAAGCTTTGGCTTGCACAAACGATACCTTCTTCAGCTCCCTCGATCAGTAACCTTGCTATGAATGTCTTCTTGTAGGTTCCAAGGTGAGGGATTAGGGTTTGGTTGAAACTTCCCTAAAAGATACGGCTTAAATGCAAGAGAAGGGTTTTACCAAGATCTTCATTAATGGCAATAATGACTAGAAAATGCATCAACTAGAGATTAGGTCAAGTGCCATTAATGAGGGCAAAAAACGTCTAGTTCGGGTGCCCGAACACTAGCTTCGGGCGCCCAGACACAGAGTCATAAAAACAGATTCAGCAGCAGTCGGGCGCCCGGTGAACACTAGGTCTGGCGCCCGATATTCAGTCCAGCCAGAAGATCAGGTCACTAGACCAATTTCAACTTGGTCGGGCGCCCGGACATAATTGCAGTCGGGCGCCCGATATCCTCTTTGAATTTTAGATTGTCCTTACTGGACAAAATTTGACCTGGTCGGGTGCCCGGACACAATTGGGGTCGGGCGCCCGGAATCTTCATATATTACATTTCAAGTCACTAGACCTGAATTTCACTGGTTAGGCTCATACACAGTTGCAGTCGAGCGCCTGATATTCATATTGAATATCATAAACAAGTTGCTGGACAGGTTTTCCATAGGTCGGGTGCCCGGAAGGGTTTGGGTCGGGCGCCCGATATTCATGTTCAACGTTACTGGACCAATCTTCAGGTGGTCGGGCGCCTGGTGCTCATTTAGCAGGTTATATGAACAGTCTGTATTTTTGAAAATTTTCCTTCAGATGGACTATGGGCCAACACATACAAAGTCCAAACTGATCTTTTGGACTAAGCTCTATGGAGATGGGGATAATGGAAATGCCTTTTAAGAGACGGGCCATCTAGAGGACATGGGTTTTGAGAAATATGTGGATCTAGGGTTGAGAGGGTTGGTTTTGAGTGAAGATATCTTCGTAGATCATCTGAGTTGAGCAGCCAGAGATCTTCAAGGCTTCATTCTTCAGTGTCTTCTAGGTTCATCAGACGTAACGACTCAACCGACAAGTTAATTGACAAATATGTGTACTTACAATCTCCCCCTTTGTCAATTACTCGACAAAACCAACCTAAGTGTCATGGACCTTTCCAATGACATTCCTAGACTCAAAAACCCAAAATATATCCTTACATGTCATCAAAAGATTTACATTCATTCATTTACAAAAAAATAGACATGTACAGACACAATATACAGACCCTTGGCTTCAATTCCTCCCCCTGAGATCCTGCACACCAAAGACCGCAAAAAAGATAACATGGTCGATTGGTGGGACTCTTCTCCCATTTTTTGTTAGTCATTAACAAAGGGTTAGCGCATTTATGTATAAGAAAGAAGAAGCCAAATTAAACAAAATGGTCATAATGAGATATACATGTATAAAGCATTTTAAATCAGAGGGCTTATAGCCCAAGCAACCAACCACCCCACATGATGTATATCATGACCAAACGGACTGTGAACCTATCAAAGGAGGGCAAGCAGCCGTAAATAGATCAATATGCAAAGATAAAAAGAGGCTTCGAAGAAAGTATGAGCAGTAAAAGCAAGCCATATCATGGGCAAGGGGCCCACAACCATCCAACCATCCATATACAAAATAAGAGTATAAAACATAAAGAAGGTGGATAAATATATCAAATAAACAGTGAGAGCCAATCATCAAAAAGGGCATCCACTGAGCCCAACATTCTAAGCAAAGTTAACATGTCCAAGCAAAGTTAACATGACTAAGATAGAGTTAGAGTTTCAAAATGTTGGGGCAAGCATGTCCCCATCCAAGTACAAACTAAGACATTTAGACGACTAGGGGTAAGTGCTTCAATTGAAACGGTGTGAATGACTGAGCAAAGGAGAGGATGATGCGACGCGTGTCTACAGCGATCGGGTGGGCCGAGCATCCTTACGTGGAGCAAGAGGAGGGGCGTCATTGTTGCAGTAGGTGATCATGGTGAGAATCATGTTAGTGGTGTCTTGAAGGAATTTTAGCATCTTCTCGACACGACTAAGCCACGCATTTGTCTCCTGACGTTCAGCTTTAGAAGCGTTGGAGCGCCGAGAGGAGCTGGGCTGAGATGGACCACCCTGTTCTGTTCCTCCTTAAGCAGCCTGATGTGTGGTGTGGGCTGTAATCTCCTCTTCAGTGGGAGTCTCCGTGTAGATATCAGGCCAGCCAACATCCTCTTCAAGAGTGTGCAAGCACATGTAGGTGATGGTGAAGCTGTTGACATTGGCGACATGGACAGGATTCTCCATAGTAGGTGGAAAGCCGCAATCTCGACATAAGAGTGATAGCAGATGCCCAAAAGGGATACCAGCAGTTTTCCACCAACAGTAAAGATGCATACCATGTGACTCATGATCTAAGAGGGCAGACATATCTGATGACCTTGTCCAACCCGGTAAATGGGCTCAGCCATAGAGGATGTAAGGTCGGACCAATTTCCACTCCTCGGATAAACATTATAGGATAAAATGAGGTGTCGGAGACGGAAATCATCAGTCATTTCCCGGGCTGAGAGAACATTCCCGCCTTTACCCCCCCCCCCCCCTCACATGACATTTTTACCACCACATAAGCCCTTTGTCCATGTGACTTTGTTCATTATTTCATCAGGGCCAGATGGGGGAATTCTTTTGTAAGACAGAGGAATGTTGAGCACCCTTGCAATGGTGCCAGCATTAATGACTAAGAGCTGTCCATCCCGATCTACGGTGAGAGAGGGTGGGTCATCTGTGACTTTGACCACACTGGAAATAAAATGATAGACAACATTGGGATAGACTGGCCCACCAAAATCCATCAATCCATGCCACTTGATGGTGGTCAACCGCTCATAAAAAAGATATCCGACAAAGCAGTCCTGCTCAACATGTCGTTCCCCAACAATAGGGCGACTGGACAAATAGGACAGAGAGCAGAGAGGGGTTAGGGTACCCTCAGCCGGAGATGGACTCCCTTGCTCATAAGAACTTAAGGAGGGCTCACGATTGCGGGTGGATGCACAGTGCGTTTTGGACGCCCGCTTGAGTGTAAGTTGCCTGCTCCGTGGGCCCTTTAAGGAACCTTTAGTGACAGGACGTTTTAGCTTCTTATCCCTAGCCATGAGCAAGATCAACACCCAAATGAGGAAGAAGAAGGAAGAACTTACCTAAATCCCAAATCGGAAAGGAAATCCAAAAGAAAGGCAAGAGGTGAAGAAGTTTCCTTTGGCTGAAATGTGAAGATTTTGGAAGGAAGGTTCACCTTAGAGGGCTAGAGGATGACCTAGGGCACAACAGAGAGGAGGTGTTTGCTGGAATAGAGTGAGAGAGGGGTGCCCATTTCTGTTTGGAGTGGCCCTTATAAACAGAGGGCTGCGCATGGGCGGGCTCCCGGACAGTTTCGGGCCGGGCGCCCGATGGGCCTTGGTCAGCCACATTTTGCAGAAGTTGGCATTGTGACTTTTGGGTTGAAAAATGATCCCGATGGATGATGTTTTCCTTTAGATCCCATCTAGGATGCTTTGGACAACGATGAGCTTAACCCAACCTTGTTTTGTCCTCCCAAACCTAGATACTAAGGACCTAAGACAGCCAAGTTGTCAGTAATCAATAGGATGCACAGATCCTTTGACCATACTTACTTGTTGGAGCAGTCCAATCTACCATTGACTTTTCTAAAGAGCACTAGGATATGAGGCTACATAATTTGATTTTCCTATAAGCACACATGCTCTTCTAGCCAACTAGGTTGAGCATACACCGATAGATTTCCTGAGGTGTTCAAACCTAGTGGAATCTAATGGTTTTGTAAGAATGTCAGCCAATTGTCACTCAGTTTGGACGTATTCAAGTGTGACCACTTTTTCTTCAACAAGTTCTCTTATAAAATGGTGCCGGATGTCGATATGCTTGGTTCGAGAATGTTGAACGGGATTTTTTGAAATATTAATGGCGCTTGTTTTGTCATAAAAGAGCATCATTTCTTCTTGACTGATACTGTAATCCTTCAACATTTGTTTCATCCAAAGTAGCTGAGCGTAGCAACTACCGACAGCAATGTATTCTGCTTCAGCGATGGATAATGAGATGAAATTTTGCTTTTTGCTATACCAAGCAACTAAGCAGTTTCCTATGTAAAAGCAGCCACCACTAGTGGATTTTTTATCATCAATATTTCCAGCCCAATCGGCGTCGGAGTACCCCGCAATGATGGATGATGTGTCAAAGGGGTACCACAAGCCAAACTCAGTTGTACAGGCTACATATCTTATGACTCTTTTTACAACAGTTAGATGAGATTCCTTAAGATAAGCTTGAAATCTAGCACATGCACCTACGTTAAATGCAATGTCTGGTCTACTAGCTGGAAGGTAAAGGAGACTCCCAATCATACTTCTATATAGATGTTGATCAACACTTTTGCTTGAGAAATCTTTGGAGAGTTTAATGGTTGTGGCCATGGGTGTAGTCTGTGATCGACCAAGTCTAACCCAAACCTTTTGACTAAATCTTTTGCATATTTAGTTTGGTTGATGAAAATTTCATTTTTCAATTGTTTAACTTGCAATCCTAGGAAAAAATTCAGTTCGCCTACTAAACTCATTTCAAATTCAGATTTCATTAACTCAGCAAATATACCAGAAAATTCTTCACATGTGGAACCAAATACAATGTTATCAACATAAATCTGAGCAACGATAATTGAATCATTCGTCCTTTTAACAAACAAGGTTTTGTCAACACTCCCCCTAACGAATTCGTGATCGATTAGGAATTGAGTTAGGCGTTCATACCATGCTCGTAGGGCTTGTTTCAACCCATAAAGAGCCTTTTTCAATCGATAGACTCTTTGAGGATATGTAGGGTCCACAAACCCTTTAGGTTGTTCAACATAAACTTCCTCATCGAGTATACCATTCAGAAAGGCACTCTTCATGTCCATTTGAAATAATTTAAATTTGAGCACACATGCTATGGACATGAGAATTCGAATGGATTCTAATCTAGCAATTTCACGCCCCAAACCCGGGGACCGGGCTCACTAAATTCCCGATCGCCGACCTTGGTGCCAACAGCCTCTGTAGTACCCCATTCTCGATTCCTAACTCTCATATGCCAGGTTCCGATCCTGGGATCCTACCAGGAGGATTTTCAGGGTAAATTTTTTTTGTAGAACATAATCAAAACCATAAAACATCATTAGATATCCACTAATAAGTTGTTGAGTACAGTGCTGGAAAGGGAAATACAAAATGTAGCAAAAGCCCAAAATAGAAGGTACATGAACCGCACTCAACGCTGCTGATGTGCTCTAGTACCTGCAGCGTAAACAAACACGCATAAGCTTCTTAAGAAGCTCAGTAGAGTGCGTGTGTGCACGTGTGATGCATATGACAAGTATACAGATATCAGAGTAAGCGAAAGTGATAGAGAGCTAAGTTATCAAGCTCATGAATGCTATCAGCCATCCCAAGGTTATTCGATGCAAGGGCCTACCTGGCCGAGTGTTACATGCTAGCGATGCAATGCAAACACGTCAATCCTCAACTAATCCACATATCAAATAGTTCTCATCTGGGACATCACCGGGGCCTAATACACTCTGATACTGGCCGCCACACATAGCGCGCATAACCAAACGAGTAGAAAAGACCTCACTATCCACCTCGTCAGTGGTATGCCAATGCCCACCCGGCTCGCCGATAGCGGACCCATTCCATGAGCTGGTCAAACTCGACCTAGCTTGTAGCCCACTGCACCCGAGCAGATAAGGTCACACCCCTTTCCAACCGACCTCAACATAGTGGGAGATGCGGCCTACTGGTATTTGGCACTCTGGCGCTCGTGTTATCCACTCGGTCTCGACGTTGGAGCATCCTACTGGTACCACAGGATTTAGGAACTTTCACCCAAGGACATCCATAGCGCCCACATGCTAGAACAAGTTTCTGGTGTCCATTACTGCCAACCACGATGTGACTATGGTGGCCACCACCCTAATGCTGTTAGGGTGTGAAGGCGATTGTGACATACATAATTTGAAATGCATGAATCATACAATCTAAGTCATGCACTAAACTTACGCATACTGCGCAATCATGTGGGGCGACCCTGTCTCGCACGAGTCCCCTAAGTATAACAAGCCAACTAGCATATGCTATGGTTAATCATGATCCATAACAGGCATACAAATGATGCGTATGGGCATATGAATGAGCATAGTATTCATTATACTAAGCATGTTATCAGTGTGACATATCAAGCTAAGTATACTAGCATGTTACCAAACGTATCATGTGACGTTGGCCTTAAATGGCCCAATAAATATACAGAGAGTGGGACCTTGACTGTGGGCCCCATTGGAAATGTAAAGGTCTTCATGGCATAGCCCACTTGAGACTATATCGGCCCCATACTTGAGCCTGCACATACAAAGTAGGCCGACAAAATAGGTGTACGACATGGATAAAACATATGTATCAAGGGAAGGACCATGGCAGGGCCCCGCCCACTGGTCGGATAGCAAATATACATCATTGGTCTTAGGAAGTTTCAATGGTAGGTATTCAATCACCACAATTTCCTAAGTGAAGCGCATTCAAATCGGGCCCCACGCGTCGATCAAGACGGGTGGCATGGTACACAATACATCCATCAAGGTGGAACCCAAATATGGGCCCAAAACCTTTAGTTGGATGAAAATAATCATCACAGTGGCCCCAAGAAAGTTTTCAATGGAGGGCATCAATGACCACTATTCCCTGCGGGTGTGGTCCATCTTACGTTTGGATCTGCCTCATATTTGGGGTCATGTCCTAAAATAATTTGAGGAAAACAGATGGACAGCGTGAATAAAATAAGTACATCGTGGTGGGACTAACAGATACATCAAGTTGGGACCCACAGGGTGGGCCACCTGCTTGCGTGGTACCCAGCTGGGTCTCAAGAAGTTTTGGAATCGAGCAGGTATTTTTGTTTTCCCTCCTTCCATATCCATGTGATCTTATGAACAGGTTGGATGACAAATAAACATCACTGTAGGGCCTGGGAAGGTTTCAACTATGGAAATCATTATTCCTACTGTTTCCCGTGGCATGGTCCACTTGACATTTGGATATGCTTAAATTTTGGGCTCAACTACTAAAATGAGCTGGAAAAACATATGGACGGAATAGATAAAGCACATACATTCTAGATGGGTCCCACGAGTGGGCCACCTGTTGGGCAGCCCAACCAGCTCACGGCGCTGGTTGCTGCCAGCGTCTTCTTTCTTTCTTTCTTTTTTTTAATTGCTCGCATCAAGTGGGGCCCCCAGAAGTTTTCGATCAAGCTGAATTTTTATTTTCCCTCCTTCCACACGTGTGTGGACTTATGAACAGGTTGGATCTCAAATAAACATCATGGTGGGCCATGGTGGGCCATAGGAAGGTTTCAACGATAGGGTCACTGTCCCCACTTTTTTCTTTCAGGTGGGGTCCACTTGAGATTTGGATCTATCTCATTCTTCAGATCATGCCCTAAAATGATCTCTCCAAATGGACGGACGATGTGGATATAACACATACAGCACGGTGGGGCCCATAGAAGTTGGTGACGTCACTCCAGTAGCTAGGTAGCTACGCAACGTGTCAGCATCCACTGGTTACTCCCAGCGTCAGAGACGCTGGGAGCCTTACCTCTTTTCTTTTTGTTTTCTCTTTTTTTTTGTTTTTCCTTTCTTTTTATCAAGTGGGGCCCACATGAGGATGATCCACTCCATCTATTAGGTTCCTCAGCTCATAGGGGACCCAACGAGCCCAATATTGGGTAGGTGAAATGGTCTACAAACATCAAGGTGGACCGAGGAAGTTTCGACAGTGGACATCATGTTCTCCACTGTTTCCTGTGGTGCGGTCCGCTTAAGATTTGGATCGGTTTCATATTTGGGCCCTGGCCCCTAAACGATCTAGGAAAACAAATGGACGGGGTGGATTACACACAAACATCAAGGTGGGTCTCACGAGTGGGGACCCCATTCAAACTGCTCGGACGTTGGACAGTTCCAGCGTCTCTGACGCTGTGAACGTCCAGCGTCTGGACGGTTCTCTCTCTCTCTTTTTCTTTTTTTTCTTTCTTCTTGTATTTATCAAGTGGGGCCCACTCGGGTATGATCCACTCTGCTCATCGGGTTCCCCATCTCATGGAGGACCCAATGAGTCCATATTGGGCAGCGGACAGGGTCTACAAACATCAGGGTGGGCCCAAGAAGTTTCGATAGTGAACATTATTGTTTCCACTATTTACTATGGTGTAGTCCACCTGAGATCTGGATTAGCTTCATTTTGGTGTCCAATCCTAAACTGGGCTGGAGAAACAGACGGACGGTGTGGATTAAATCCATACATCAAAGTGGGTCCCACGAGTGGGGCCCATGATCAACGCCCAAAAGGGCTTTAGCCCAGGCGCTGCTCGGCAGCAGCGTCCTCTGGACGCTGTCTATCCAGAGGCCAACTTCTCCTCTCTTTATTATTATTATTATTATTATTATTATTATAGGTATGTGGGGCCCATTCATGGATGATCCAGCCCATCCATCTGATTGTCCATTACAAGATGGGCCCCAAAAAAAAAGGAAAATGAAAGGTAATTAAGAAAATGGGGAGTTTGTGTCCCTCCTGCACTCACAATAATGGTTGGACGGTTGGATGAGGTTGGATTGACGATCGGACGATCCGGACGGTGATCGGGGTCCTCCAAGCTTTGATCTCCTCCCTTAATCTCTTCTAACTTCCCACACAACTCCCTCAAATCTCTCTCTTTCTCTCTCTTCTTAGTCTTTTCTCTCTCTCTCTCTTCTCTTTTTCTCTCCTTCTCTCTCTCTCCTTACTTGAAAATGCTATGGATGAGAGATTGCTTAGGGTGTTTGAGGGGGGGGGGGGGGGGGGGGGGGGGGGGGGGGTTCTTAGGAATGTAGTGATGATTGATAGCATGAGAGAGGGCATGGGAGGTATGGTTTGTGTTGACTTTGGAGGTGAGAGAGGGATGGGGTGGGTATGGTGTGTGTAGGCTAGGGTGATGAGAGGGGTATGGGTGAGGGTGAGGGTGATTGATTTGATTGATTTGACATATTCTTGGGATTTATGCAAGTGGGGCCCACGCCACACGTGCATTGCTGCGACCAGCCTCGGATTGCGTAAATGATCATAACTTTCACACCGAGTATCGCAATGGGGCGTTGGAATCGCAGAGCCTATGCGGTCGCCGGAGTATAGGTCTTAGGTCGATGCAATACTAAAATAGGGTAGCAATCAAGGATCGCTAATATGGTCCATCCGGGATGTACCGGCACCGAAAACTAAACGTTCGGAGGGTAAATTAGGGTACGGGTCTTACAAGCAACCGGGGCAAAAGTTTCATTAAAATCAATTCCCTTAATTTGAGAGTACCCCTGAGCAACTAGACGGGCTTTATTTCGAATAACATTGTCAAATTTATCTGTTTTGTTTTTTAAAATCCATTTAGTTCTAATGACATTTTTCTCATACGGTCTTTCTACCAGAAACCAAACATCATTTCTGGTGAACTGTTGAAGTTCTTCTTGCATAGCAAGTATCCAAAATTCATCATTGAGAGCCTCATCTATATTTTTTTGTTCGATTTTTTAGGTGAAGCACACATGACTATTAATGGCCTCAAGCTGTCTCCTAGTCTTGACCGCAGTATCAAGATCTCCAATGATTTGATTGAGGGGATGATCCTTGACATATGGCACATTTCTAAGAGTTGTTGAGGCATTGGGAGAGGGAAATTTTTCAACAGGTTTACCTATTTGGCATGGTTTTCCCTCTTCATCATCATCAAGTCTCGTGACTCCTTTAGATTGGTCATCAATGATAACATTTATAGATTCTTGAGTTATATTAGTCCTTGTATTACAAACTCTATAGGCACGACTATTTGAAGCGTATCTTAGGAATATTCCCTTATCGCTTTTTGAATCAAATTTTCCTAGATTTTCTCTATCTCAAAGGATGTGGCATTTGCTACTAAAGACTCTAAAATACTTGACATTCGGGATTTTTCCATTCCATAGTTCATATGGTGTTTTATCTAAGCCAGCTCTCAAATATACTCGATTAATTATGTGACATGCTGTATTTACTGCTTCGGCCCACAGATTTTTTGCAAGATTTTTGTTGTTCATCATAACTGTGGCCATATCGAGTAGGACTCTGTTTTTTCTTTCTGCTACTCCATTCTGTTGAGGAGTTTTTGGGGCTGAGAAGTCATGTTGATGCCTAAGTTTTTGCAAATTTGTTCAAATCGACCATCCTCAAATTCTCTACCATGATCACTCCTAATTCTTTTCACGGTACATTCATTTTCATTGTGAAGTCATTTCATGAGTTTTTCAAATTCATCAAATGTGTCAAATTTTTCTCTAAAAAATACAACCCAAGTGTAGCGGGAGTAATCATCAACAATAACAAAGAAATATCTTTTACCACCTTGACTCAAAACTCTAGTGGGACCTATAAGATCCATGTGGAGTAGGTCAAGGGATTTTGATGTGCCAATGGTGGATGTCTTCTTATGTGCAACTTTAATCTGTTTACCTTTCAGGCACTCTGCACATACTTCTTTTGGTTTCTTTCCTATTTTAGGTAACCCTCTAACTAATTTCTTCCTACTTAGCTTAGATAAGTTCCTATAATGGACATGGCCAAGCCGTTGATGCCATAACTCAGTTTCATTATTAATTGCCATGTGGCATATGGCAGATGATCCATCATCACCTTTCTTTTCAATAACATAACAGTTGTATCCAGTGCGGAGTCCTTTTAGAATTAATTTTCCAGTTGGATTCAGAATTTCGTACAAATCTTTGGAGAATTTTACAGAATGTTGTTCATCACATATTTAAGAAATGCTTAATAAATTATGTTTCAATCCATCAACACATCCTCAATTTTGGGCAATCCTGGCCCGGTGATGGTTCCTTTTCCAACAATTTTGGCCACGCTCCCATCTCTAAAGGTAACGGACCCACCATCAAAATCAGCATAATCGCAAAATTGGGTTCTGTCACCTGTCATGTGTCTGGAGCATCCACTATCTAGATACCACCTAGTGTTTCTTCCAGCTCTAAGGGCTATATGGATGACTAAGCATTTGTTCTTTACTACCCACTTAGATACTACCCTTTTTGGAGAAACATGCTTCTGAGGTGATTCTCTGGGCGTCCTCATTTCAGCATGAGGTGTTGAATTTTTTCTATTGCTTGATTACTCTTGCACCAGCTCCATGGTTCTTTTGTTTAGCTGTTTTACCATTTCAAGGAGCTCTTCCATTCTTTTGTCTTTCTTAGGTGGAGTAGGATGATTTCTCCTCATGTTCCCATTTTTCCATGGTGCTTGTTTTGGAGGACTCCACATGTGATTTATCATCTTTTCGGTAGGTACAAATTTTACTTTCAAGTTCTGAACCGAATTCTTAAAGGCCAAGCCCCCACCTCAATTCTCAATGGAGGATACTTTAAAAGTGTTTATACAAGGGCAAACGCAAATTAATCAAACGAATCAGCAAATGTTCCAAGAGCTTCAAGTCTCGGTTGATGAGATTAAGGGACGCTTGAATGCTAGGAAAGGGACCTTTCCGGCCTAACCTCAGCCCAATCCAAAGCAAGTACATGAAGTGAGCATTCCTAATCTCTCCAACCAACATACGGAGCAAGCCAAATCCGTCACCACTCTTAGAAGTGGTAAACAAATTGATAAAACTATTCCGGAGAAGGCCGACAAGCCTAATGATCCGGTAAATTCTGAGGATGAGGACGGATCTAACTTAGCCCCACAAGAAACAGAACGCGTTTACAAGCCCGTAGCACCATTCCCCTCAAGATTGGTTGCTCTAAAATCTCTCCCAAACTCTCATGATATCTTAGAGATTTTTAGACAAGTCAAGATAAACATTCCATTGCTTGATGCCATAAAACAAATCCCCTCTTATGCCAAGTTTCTAAAGGACCTATGTACAACTAAACGTAAATATAATGTGCAGCAAAAGGCCATTCTTACTCAAAAGACCCCCCCCCCCCTCAAATTCAAAGATCCCGGTAGTCCTACAATCTCATGTATCATTGGAGACTACCGGATTGAGCGTGCATTGCTAGATTTGGGGGCAAGCGTAAACTTGATCCTATACTCGGTATATGAGCAATTAAGTCTTGGTGAATTAAAACCCACCAAAACCACGTTGCAACTCGCTGATAGATCTATCCTTATACTGAGAGGGATAGTTGAGGATGTTCTAGTCCAAGTTAACAAATTCTACTACCCGATAGATTTTATCATCTTGGTCACACAACCGGTTATAGATGCTAGCACTCAAATACCGGTGATTTAGGCCTCCCGTTCCTTGCTACATCAAACGCAATCATCAATTGTCGGAATGGGGTGATGCAATTATCCTTTGGGAACATGACATTAGAGGTGAATGTTTTCCACTTGGGCAAAGGGTATAGGGATGTTGATGATGACGAGCTCTTCGAGGTAAACATGCTCGAATCTTTTGAAAAAGAAGAGCTCCTCCAACTTGAACCACTAGAAAGCTTGGAGACATGCTTGGCACATTTTGAGGATTCCAAAGACCTCATCTTTAGTGAAATTGTGCAAGCATTGAATATTGAGAAACTGGTAGTTGGTACTAGCCGGTGGTGGCCCCATTTTGAGAGATTGCCACCAACCACATCAAGGCCTCTACCGTCTAACATCAAGCCACCAAAGCTTGACCTTAAATCATTGCAATCCGAGGTTATATGTATATTGGGTCAAGAAGAAACATTCCCGGTTGTCATTGCCTCTCACCTAGGGAAAGACCAAGAGTTTAAGTTGATTGAGCTACTCAAAGAACATAGGGGAGCCATAGGTTGGTACAATAGCGGATCTCAAAGGGATAGATTCTTCGGTTTATACTCACTGTATACACCTCGAAGAAAATGTGAAAATGACTAGACAACTTAAAGAAGGCTAAATCTAAACATGATGGAGGTTGTTAAAGACGAGGTGTTAAAGCTACTAGATGTTGGGATCATCTACCCCATCTCAAATAGCCAATGGGTGAGTCCTACCTAAGTTGTCCCCAAGAAATCCGGTATTACCATCGTAGAAAATGCCAACAACGAGCTTATACCGACTAGAGTAACCACCGGTTGGCATAGTGCATTGATTATCAGAAGCTAAACACGGTTACTAGGAAGGATCACTTCCCTCTCCCATTCATGAATCAAATTTTGGAGAGGTTAGCAGGTCATTCCTATTATTGCTTCCTAGATGGCTATTCCGATTACAACCAAATTGAAATAGCCCTAGAAGACCAAGAGAAGACCACTTTTACATGCTCGTTTGGCATCTTCGCATACCGAAGAATGCCATTCGGGCTATGTAATGCACCCGCCACATTCCAACGATGCATGTTGAGTATTTTCTCGGACATGGTGGGTGAATTTCTCGAGGTATTCATGGACAATTTTTCAATTTTTAGTTGTAGTTTTGATGAGTGCCTCAATCACTTGAATTGGTCTTGACAAGGTGTGAGGAGAAGAACCTCGTTTTAAACTGGGAAAAGAGTCATTTCATGGTACAAAGAGGAATAGTCCTAGGACATATCATCTCGTCTAATGAAATAGAGGTAGATCGGGCAAAAATTGATATAATTTCCAATCTACCACCACCCAAAAGCATACGCGATGTGCGGTCCTTCCTTGGACACGCTGGTTTTTATAGAAGGTTCATAAATGATTTTAGTCATATCTCAAGGCCCTTATGTAATCTTCTCCAAAAGGAGAACTAATTTGAGTGGAGTGCCGAATGTTAATTAGCTTTTTCAAAGCTAAAAGACATGTTGACAACTGCTCCTATCATGTAACCACCGGATTGGTCCATACCTTTTGAGTTGATGTGCGATGTAAGCGATTATGCTATTGGGGCAATGTTAGGCCAAAAGAAGGATAAGAAGCCCCATGTTATCTACTATGCTAGTAGGACCTTGAATCCTGCCCAAGTCAATTACTCGAATACGAAGATGGAGCTCCTAGCCGTCATCTTTGCCTTAGACAAATTTAGGCCTTACTTAATAGGATCCAAGGTCATCATTTACACAGATCATGCGGCACTGAAACACCTTCTTTCTAAGAAGGATGCCAAGCCCCGTTTGCTTAGATGGATCCTACTCCTTCTTCGATTTGGAGATCAAGGACAAGAAGGGAGTAGAAAATGTGGTGGTGGATCATCTATCCCACCTAGTCCTACCTAATTCCATTGACGAGTGACCTATTGAGGACTCATTCCTTGATGAACAACTCTTTGTTGCTATGCATCCACCATGGTACGCTGACATAGCCAATTATCTTTCTACAGGTGCGATGCCGATTCACTGGACTGCGCAGGACAAACGAAAATTTCTAAGGGAAGTGCGCAAATTTTTCTAGGATGAACCTTTACTGTTTAAATATTGCCTAGACCAAATTATTAGGAGATGTGTCCCTGATGATGAACATACTTCCGTCATCTCCTTTTGCCATGATCAAGCATGTGTGGGTCATTTTTCTGCCAAGAAAACCACTGCAAAAATCCTGCAGTGTGGTTTTTATTGGCCCACTCTATTTAAGGACACCCATGAGTTTTGCAAAGCATGCGAGCGTTGCCAAAAGTAAGGAGGATTATCCCGTCGAAATATGATGCCTCTTACCCCAATTCAACATCTTGAAGTCTTTGACTGTTTGGGCATCGATTTCATGGGATCGTTCCCCTCATCTTTTGGACATGTCTATATATTGCTTGCCGTAGACTATGTGTCTAAATGGATAAAGGCTATTCCATGTAGAACCAACGATCATCGTACAGTTCTAAAGTTCCTTAAAGAAAACATACTTTTCAGATTTAGAACGCCTCGAGCCATCATTAGTGATGGTGGTTCTCACTTTTGCAATAGGCCTTTTGAAGCCTTAATGAAGAAATATGGCATTAGGTATAAAGTGAGTACCCCATACCACCCACAGACGAGTGGGCAAGCTAAAATTTTCAATTAAAAAATTAAACAAATTTTGAAAAGACGGTGAGGCTAGATCGTAAAGATTGGTTACTGTGATTAGATGATGTGCTTTGGGCTCACCATACTGCTTACAGGACCCCCATTGGAATGTCCCCCTTATAGACTTGTCTATGGGAAAGCTTGCCACTTACCTGTGGAGATTGAACACAAAGCTTATTGGGCAATTCGAGCATTGAACTTTACTATTGACAAGGCTAGCTCGCTTCGCAAACTCCAAATGAATGAGCTTGATGAGATCCGGAACGATGCCTACGAGAACTCGAGAATTTACAAGAGTAGGATGAAGGCCTTTCATGACAAGCACATCTTCAGGAAATCTTTCCATGAAGGTCAGAAAGTGCTCTTGTATAATTCCCGACTTCATCTTTTACTTGGAAAATTGCGATCTCGATGGACCTGCCCATACATCGTTAAAGAAGTTTTTCCTCATGGGGCTGTCGAGATAGAGAATGCCATAAATGGTAACTGTTTTAAAGTTAATGGACAACGCCTTAAACCATTTGTTGAGAAATTTGATTCAGAGGACATGTCCATCACTCTAAATGATCCTGTGTATCCGGATGATTGATCTCCTAGTCTGATGGAGGTATAGCCTAGGTAGGTTTAGTTGTTTTTTCTATTTTAGTTTTGTGTGCTTAGTAGATTTAGTTGTTAGAGCTGCAGATTTCCATGATCGACTCTCTTAGGTAATATTGTTCTCACTCTCTTGTATTTTAGCATTGCTCTCATGTTTATGCTCATTGTATATTTTTTTTATATTGAGGACAATGCAAGATTTGGTTGGGGGGTGAGATGCAATTCCTCATCTAGAAGTTTGTAACATTTCGAGCATCATATGTGCAATGTGCAAATTTTCTAAAAAATTCAAAGCTCTTTTAGAAAACCTTATTTCTAAGCATTCGAGATGATATGAATATAAGAAGAGGAGATACGAAGTGAGTGATGTTGCAAGTCTTGAACTTCTCTTAATATAATGGTTTTATATGTGAATTCCCCTATTTATGTGATTGATAGAAAATTTGAGCACTCTTACACCTAGTTCACATTACACGATTTTCATGGATGAAGGGGTTATGTGATTTGTGGATTAGCTAGACTTAGATTTGAGGTGTTGAGAAACCAAGTCGGGGTACTTTGTCCATCCTTGTCCATGGAAAAATAACGAAAGATATGGATTTTTAAAAATCCTATGTAATGTAAAAGAAAATAGAAAAGGAAGGATGAAAATTGGGAATGATGGAGAAAATGGTGGAAAATTTCGAAAAGGGCTACCTATTACCAATCGGGGGATCGTCTACCCATAACCAAAGCCTAGAAATGGGACGTAGTGTGAAAGCCGTCGGAAGGACAGTAAGGCAAATTTTTATCATAGGCTTTCTTGTTGCTCTGTGCACCTTAAGATCCATAGTTTAGTTGATCTATGAAGAAGATAATCCTAGAAACTCATGAGATGAACTTTCACTATGCACACTAGGTTGAATTTGTTCGAGCTCTTGTATTTGTCAATCAATCAGTGGGAATTTCATATGGACACTTATTATGTTTTGAGAGTTTAAGGTTTCAATTTCTATCATCTCATTTTTCTGAATTTTACACTTATATGTCGTGGAATGGTTAGAAACATAGTTTCTGAAGGGGAGTTGATTTTTGGAGGTTTGAACTTGTTTCATGCATGTTTTGCTCGGGACTAGCAAAAAGCTGGTTAGGGGTGTGTGTTGAACCTCCAATTTATACATAACCTAGCCCACTATATCACATTATATGCATGATTTGCATGTTTAAGAGGCCCATCTAATGCTTGTTTTGTGATTGTAGGAATGAGAGCGACTTCACCCAAATGGTGACCAAAAGGATCCATTTAGAGCCATTGTGTTAAGATTGAAGGAGGACCAAAGTAAGAAGAAAGCAAGAACAGGAGAGAGAAGAAGAAAGGAAGAAAGAAAATATGAAAAGAAGAGGTCCGACCGGTCATGACCAGTCGACCAAGGGAGCTAGACCGGTCGGCCACACCACTATCCCTCTTGTGAAGCCCCTGGACCAATGACCAGCCTCGTCTGATCGGTCAAGACCGGTCGGCCATACCACTGTCCCTCTTGTGAAGCCCCTGGACCAATGACCAGCCTGGTCTGACCGGTCAAGACCGGTCAGCCAACAGGTCAGGGCCACTCTGATGCATGCTGGACTCTATTCTAAGCAGTTCGACTAGTCAAGACCGGTCGGCCAGCCTAGTCCGACCGGTCACGACCGGTCGACCCTGCGTAAAAACAGTGTTTCTAATTCAAGCTCCGGGATTTTCTGCACAATTGCGTAAGGCTACACACTTCTGGATGTTTTTGACGCGGTAGAGCTTCCCCACTATAAAAGGACACCTAGGATCTCTTCCTAGGGTATCATAGAAGCTAAGAAATTTCGTGGGAGAGGAAGGAAGCCATCGTGGAGCGTTTGCAACCCTCCCAACTCCGGGTTTTTATGTTTTCTAGTTTTCTTTTATGAGTTCTAGTTGTAGTATGACAATGCTCGGCTAAAATCTATCTGCTAAGGCTGAGAGGTGAAGCTTGTAGCCAATTTCATATTTGATTCAGTTTAATTCAAGTAGTTTCACTTCAAGTTCGAATCTTGAATGTTCTAGTTCTTATAAAGTCGATATTTTTAGAAGTTTTATGAGAGTTCATGTGCTCCGAACATGGATTCCTTGCAATTATCTGAGATTATCATGTTTTGCTTGATTATATTCGAATTATGGTAACCCTTGAGCATGCCATAGTCCATAGGCATGGCTGTTACTCTGAAGGCTATGATTTCGAATGCTATATGTGATTGAATAGGACTAGAACTTGGAAGTTCAATTTAAGTGGGATTGAATGTGTTTAATGCTTTATCTTCCAACTAGATGAGAGATAGAACTTCAACTCTAGTAGTGTTTTATGCTTGGATTGATTAGATTGACCTGGGATTGTTACAAATGGATCCTTTAAAGCCTTAGTTCCTTAATTACTGAATTTTCTTAAGTTACTGTTTTACCCTAATCTCTTAATCGAATCTCTTATTTGTTGCAATCTTAGTTGCTGGAATAGTTTAGAAATCGTTCTCTAATTCCCTGTGGATTGACCTCGGTCTTACTGGAATTTATTACTACATCGCAACCTTGCACTTGAAGCGAGCGAACAGACCCACATCGGATTCCTAGTTGCCGAATACATAAAACCATTTTTTCCTCCATCTGGGATAATTTAAAGTAAGATTCCCCAAGATAAAGTTATCCCGGTGCCAAAAGCAGAGATAGTATTAAACCTCACTGGATGGGGCTTTTTTCAATTGGTACATTCTAAAAAATTCATTAGTAGTCAAGTCCTCATTTCCTTCCTGCTTCCAGAGGACGAACGCACTTATAACCACCCTCTAGCCATTTACTAGGAGTTGGCTAGGGGCAATTTTATAGACTCGGGATAATTTGAAGTAGGATTCCCGATGATAAAGTTATCCTGATGTCAAAAGCAGAGATAGTACCAACCATCATTGGATGGGGCTTTTTTCAATTGGTACATTCTCAAAAACTCATCAGCAGTCAGGTCCTCATTTCTCGCCTGCTTCCAGAGGACGAACGCACTCATAACCACCCTCCAACCATTTACTATGAGTTGGCCGGGGGCAATTTTATAGACATGGAGGACGTTATGGATGAAGGGATAAAGGGGAAGGCATACACCGAGCCGAAAAAAATACTCATACATAGCAACACAGCCCAGTGGTGGAGAATCGACGATTTCTCCTCTCCCTGACAACCTAAGAGTGATGGAGTCAGGAATCCGGTACCTTTTCCGTAAGGTCAAAAGCTGTTCCTCCATCATTATCGATGGGTAACCAACGACAGAATACCTTTCCGCTGGCACTCTGGTGTTATTCAATTCAGATGAATCAGGAGTATCATCTCCTAAAGGGACGACTTCCTCATCGAAGTTCTTCGCCATAGAAAAGAAAAAAGAGATATAAAAGAAAAGAGAGAAAAGAAGAAGAAATGCCTCTACGAAGAGGTTACGCCAAATACAGGAAGAAGAGGAGAAGGATTTCTGATATTCTCCAGCAGGATTTCGAAAATGAAGTAACCTCCGCAACTCCGATATTTATAGGCAATCATTTCGTCTGATTTGGGTGACACACGGCAACTCTCCATCTGGCACCACAGGTGAACGGGTACGAGCATTAAATTTCAAGACACGTGGCCAGTGTCACTTCATCTCTCTTGGCCGAAAAGCTGCGAAAAGTTGGCGCTCATAAATGCAGGGTCATTCCTGGTCAGTCATGTACGGCTTCTCCTCCAATAGGCGGTTACATATACAGACAAATCCTTTGGCGTAGTTTCGCAACAATAAGGATTTAGGGGGCATCTGTTGTAGAATAAAGTTGGTCATCGAAGGAATATGAGCAAAATAAGATCAATAAGCGCCTTTCTATAAAAGTCGTGATTAGTATGCTTAATCACGAGCCTTCCCTACTCATACTTCGTATATCATCTCAGAACTCCTACCACACCACCCAACCGCATGCGAGCAACTCAGCTCGTGGTCGTTAAAAGGGGTCGCATCTCTGCATGCGAGCAGCTTGGTTCAGTGGTCGTTAAAGGAGGTTATCTTCGAGCCCGAATGTTCGTCATTTTGTAGTACCAGCAGCCCGTATAGGCCGGCTTTGGCTTGTTTCTATTAATAATTCCAGACCATGCAAGTTCCTCGTCAAGGAACGTAATCAGCTAGATATCTAAAGTGGTTATACCATCTTCTTACCTAAGGATTAGTAGGATAAGCTCCTTATCCCCCTAACTTAGTAATGATCTTAACAACTTGCGTAACATACTGGATCACCTAGATTTGTATAAATAGGTGGTTCCATAGACGATAAAGGTACACAATCTCTAAATCTACATCCCACATTTTATCTTACGGTCAAGTCTCATCTAACTTAAGCTTCAGAGGGCTAACAGCCGAACGTCGGCCGCCCTTAGCTTTCTTCTTCGGCTTTCAGGTCTGGAGGGGAGCTCGCCTGAAGGAAGGTGAACGTTTTGGAGTAACCTGTTACGAAATCAGACGTTAACAGAAGCGATCCTGAATCTAAGATTAAGGGCTAGACCACATTCAATGATGGAGACGAAGATATGAGGCTTAGAAGACCTCAGTAAAGTCGCAAGATTAAAGAACTGGGTTGCATAGTTTTTTCAATGGTCAAGTTTAGGCACCCCACTTGATGGACGTATGTGTACAACAGCATGCATTAAGATGGGCCCCACACATACAGCTTTCATGAAATCAGTTCTCAGCCGTTTGCCAGCAACATCAGACGTTGTTCAAGAATTGGACGTTCCCAGTCCATCATCACCATGAAAAGGTTGTTGCCACGCGTGCCAGTGAAGACTAGTTGCACCGTACATTCACTCCAAAGTGGACCTCATCTACATAATGGCCAGCACTGTGTGTAATGCCCCGATTCCCATGGCTCGAGTATGACTGTTACCACGAGAATCCGGACGTTAATTTAGGGAGAAACTATCACCTTTAAGTATGGTTTCTAGTTGGATTATGTTTCCACATTCACAATTGCACTAGTGGGCACCATAGAGACAAAAAGATAACCATTCCATGAAAATATAACCATATCAAACACAAGTATTAATAGTTCACGAGTTTCTCCCATCTAGGACTCAGTATAAACCCAAATATCAAGTGTCATAGGGAAAACAGATGGAAATAACTACTCTACTGATTGAGCTCGTAAAGCTCAGCAACATCGGCATATGGCTCCTCCTCAGCATACTCCACACCCTCCTTAGCAAGAGTGTCATCGGGAGTAATTCCAAGTTCTCCATTCTCCACCATTGCTCCTGCATCATCTGTACGGTTGATATTCTAAACATGAGTGGCCAGCTCAGTGTGAGGTCCCCTCAAGATTACACACCAACACACTAATTAAGAGTAGTTTAGAGAAATAGAAACATACAAAACATCCATGATGTGATCTATCTTAAATGCATGAATGCATGCACATGTCCCTCAGCCTGGGGATGCTCATCCAGTTGGAAAACGTGGTCTGGAAGTCCCTAAGGACACACATCAGCCCCACCATGCAATTCCATCAAGAGCGGCCATCACCAGCGAAATACCATAGGTACGTGCTCTCAGTGTATGGCTCACCCAATGGTGGTCTGGGGCCAGCGAAAATACCTCAAGGGTACGTGCTCTCAGCAACCAAACCACCTGACTGGTAATATGGCTCGTCACCACATGTCCCGTCAGTGCCATGATATGCATGATTAGCCGTCCATTATTAGTCCAATTTACAACCACACCAATTATGACATTTCCTTACAACTAGTGACCTCTCATCTCCATAACTTTCAAATGTATCCATTATAAGTTCAGTTAGGGACATAATCACAACGATTCATCTTAACAGGACATTTAGTCCAACAAATCCATTCAGGGATTCCATTCTTAGAGATCGTTCCATTATCTTGCTTACAGAGGCCACTGGTTTAAGGTCTCATCTAACAGATGTGATCACTACAGTCCAAATTCACAATTCACTTCCAGATTTCTAAGAGGAATAACTTTGACAATTCAAAATACGTAATAATTCACAAAAATGTGGAGCAATTCACAATTTAGCATATAATTAATGATATAATCAAATAATCATAAGACAGAGTTTAAATCATTTATAACATGTTTTCATAACAAAACAAATAGAATTATCACTTAACCAGTATGGAAGCGGAAAGCAAGGGGATGAATCATCACCTTAAGAATTGAAGTATCTTTCAATGTTGCTTGAAACATGTACACTGCTTACTAGAATTCGACCCTACCATATTTTAGACCATTTATGGGGTTAGATTGTCATATCCATAATTTATACGGTTAAGATCAACCCTATGGTGGTGGCTCTAAAATTTTAAGGAGTTGGCCTATACAATCTAAATTCAAGTTTTAGGGTTTAAATGACCTATTTAATACTTTAGGAAGGTGGTGGATTCCATAGATGTGACCCCACGTAGATTTTTAATTAAACGGACTTTACATGCATAAATGGTTTTGGGCTAAGTTTGGGTCCAATTTGGGATCACAAGGGGCCATCTTTTGGAGAAATAAAATGACCACTTCACAGACCAATGTATGGTCTTCAAACTCATAAGACGGATCCCTTTGTTTGCATATGTACAGTTTTTAACAAAGGCCCAAACATGGGTACTTGGAGTTGTGCAGAAATGGTAGTGCAGAAATGATTTTGGCCCAACTTTGGGCAAGTCCCACCATCAAACGGGATCACCTTTTGGCGTGTTGTCAAGTCCCCCTGGTAGACCCATGCATGGTCTCTAAAACCCATAAGGAAGGGCCTACTGGATATGTATAAATATTTTTTGGTGTGGGGCCAAACATGAGCACTTGGAATTCCTGCACAACTTTGCCTGACCCCATTTTGGAACTTAATTTCTGATCATGTGGGGTCCGCTTTAGCCCAGGTAAAATATCATTGTTGTAGCCACACATACAGTATTCAAGGTCCGAATGGTGGTTTCTACATTGCTCCCACGTGGGGCCCACCAAGGACAGCCAAACATGGCCCAAAACACTAAAATTCAACGGTCATTATTGTTTCTTCCGGCACGGCCCACTTGAGATCTGGATCTTCTTCATTTTTTAGATCATGCCTTAAAATGATCTCCCCAAATGGATGGACGGTGTGGATATAACACGTACAACATGGTGGGGCCCATAGAAATTGGTGACGTCACTCCAGTAGCTCAACGTGCCAGTGCTCCTAGCGTCTCATGTGGGGCCCACATGAGGATGATCTACTCCGCTCATCAGGTTCCTCATCTCATGGTGGACCCAATGAGCCCAATATTGTGTATATGATTCAGTCTAGAAACCTCAAGGTGGGCCAAAGGATTTTCAGCAGTGCACATCATCATCTTCGCTGTTTTCATGTGGTGCGGTCCGCTTAAGATTTCGATCTGGTTCATATTCGGGTCCTGGCCCTAAAATGATTTGGGAAAACAAATGGACGGTGTGGATACAACATAAACATCAAGGTGGGTCCCACAGTGGGGACCCCATTCAAACCGCTCGGACGCTGGATGGTTCTAGCGTCTCTGACGTTGTGAACGTCCAGCGTCTAGACGTTTTAATTTTTTTTTCTTTTCTTTGTTTATTTCAAGTGGGGCCCACATTAGTATGATCCACCCCATCCATAGGATTCTTCAGCTCATTGGGGACCTAATGAGCCCAATATTGGGCAGGTGATTTGGTCCAGAAGCATCACGGTGGAACAAGGAAGTTTCAATAGTGGACATCATTATCTCCACTGTTTTCTATGGTGTGGTCCACCCGAGATCTGGATATGCCTCATTCTTAGGCCCATGTCCTAAAATGATATGGCAAAGTGGACAGGTGGCGTGGATGAAATATACACATCATGGTGGGGCCCATGATCAGTGGGACCCACATATGGTTTGGATCAAGCTGATTTTATATTATCCCTCCATCCACACGCGTAACCCCCTTTGTAGGGTTAGGATTTCATGCATGTACAAGGTGGGGCCCTCATCGAGGTGGCCCACCTCATCATCACCATCACAATCATCAACATAAAAAATACAAAAGGTGGAGTGAAGAGGGTGTACTCACCTTGATCTCCTTGATCAAGGGTCGATATTGACGGTTGAAGTGGATGGATGGTTGAGATAAAATGGGAGGTTGATGATAGCCCACCAAAATTGCCACACACTCTCTTTCTCAATCTTGATATGAATGGATGAAAGGAGATGGAAGATGGGGGTAAGGGTATGCACCTTCCCTCCCTCCTTTATAATCTCTCTTTTTTTATTTCTTTTATTTTTTTATTTTAATGAAAGCATGGAGAGGGAAATGGGGTGAAGTGGGGAGGAGTGGGGAGGAATGGGGAGGCATGGTGGTGAGATTCTAGCCATCATTACTTCTCCTTTTTTTGTACTTTTTATTATTTTTTATTATTATTTTTTTCCTTATTTTATTATTATTATTATTATATATATATATATATATTAATATATTAATCGCAAAGGAGGCCAGTGTAGTGGGCCCCACACAAGTGTGTAGAAACTATGTTTTTCAACGTTTTTAATCAAAGGGCCTTAACTTTGCGCTCGGGTATCGGATTGACGTGCGGTTTTAGCCAATGCAGCCGCAGTGACGGCGCGGTTGAAATGATAGAGATTTCAAGATCTCTTGAGATAAATCGTTAGGTTCTGATACTAAGTGATCAAGGGCACCGCGTACGGGCCATCAAAGGCATCAATTGAGATGCGTGTGTGCTCGGTTTGTGTTACAAAGGACCGGGGTATTACACTGTGGCACCCACATTTAACGTGTACACCATTTGAATGGTCCATAAATGTGGACCCCACTAGCAGCTGCCGCATGTGCAACTTCTTCAATGCGCAACAGCTTCACCATCCAGCCTTATGCACGTGCCACCAACTCAGCAAGTATCGAAGAGATCTCCACCGACTAGTGTTCGCTCGCCTCAAGTGCAAGGCTGCGATGTAGTAATAATCCCGGTAAGAGGAGGGTTGATCCACAGGGAAGGAGGTAATCAATTTCAACTATCATAATAACTAGAATTTAAGAGGTTTATGGAATTGGGTTTGAACATGAAACAGGGAAAATCTAATAATGAAAGGGTAACTAGAGCATCAAGGATCCACTTATAGCTCTCTTTAGATGCATAATTCGCTGTGGTTTCTCACTTTCTCAACTAGAATCGAAATTAAGTTCTATCTAGCTGGATGATAGAGCAGTTAAAACAAACAATCTGCTATATGTGTGATACATGATTCTCTCAATTCAAGTTAGGACTTGAGCATACTCAATTGCATAGATCAATCCTAGTTCTAATGGGTTAAGATCACAATCATAATCATCATTAAATTCTGTCACAAAGTATAACTAGATTATGATTTGAACTCAATTCAAATCACATAAACAACCACAGATAGGCAGAAATTTCAGAAAAGTAGAACTTTTGGTATGAAGTTCTCACATGAGGATCATAGGTCTAGAGCGTATTGAATCCAATTCCTCGGAGCATACAGGTCTAGAATAATTCAAAACTATTAAGAACTTAAGCAATTCTTCTAAACATCCATGAGTCATCATAAGATTAAGAAAAACTACTTAGAACTTTTATTTAAACTTCCAAAAATCATTATTCTTCAATAAATTCAAACTTGAAACTAATAAAACGAATTAAAACATCTAAGTAAGCTATAGGTTTCACCTCTTAGCTCTAGCTAAGAGGTTCGCTAATGAAAAGCATAAAATAAACTATTACTAGAATTAGAACTAGAAGAAGAAGAAAACTAGTTGTAGGAGGCTAGGAAGCCTCTTAGGTCTTAAATCTTTTGCTCCCCACGTTGCCAGATGCCTTAGGAAGAGGCCGTAGGTGTCCTTTTATAGATTGGCGCGGAAGATTCTAGATTGCGCAAGAAATCACGCGATTGCGCAGAGAAAATCGGAGCTTCACGAACAAGTTTTGTTACGCTGCCGACCGATCGAACGATTGGTCTGAGCCCATGGACGACCGGTCGCACGACCAGTCTCAAAAGTGCAAAAACAATCCAGTGAGTTTTGTTTCTCTAGGACTCATCTCGACCTGTCTGGCGACTGATCTAGCTGTGTAGACCTGTCTGGCGACCGGTCTTGGGATAGGTCTTGGGATCGTTTTTCCATATTTTCTTATCTTTTTTTTTCTTCTTTCCTCCACCTTTTAGCACTTGTTATATTGATCTTCAATGCATACAAAGTGACTCTTTTAACCACAAATTGGTGAAGTCTCCCTCTCATTCCTACAATCACAAATCCATGCATTAGATTAGTCTTTAAATCATGAAAACCATGCATAATGAGTGATGAATTGGGGTTAGAATATGCACAATTAAGAGCTCAACAACCATCACCCATCATCTCAACGATTCCAGCCAAACATGGCCAGCTCATCTGCACGTCCAGCAAAGCCACCAGCACCTGTCCATGGTGTCTGGCATTCAACCGATGGAGAACCCCTCCATTCCAATGGTCAGCAGCCACTCAAAATTTGTCCGTCCATTTCTCCCACCATCACACTTGCAAAGCTCAAGTGGACCCATCAACGTTCAACTGTGCTGATGGAGGAAGCTTAGCATCTAGATCCAATCCACCGTCCATCTGATCAAAGCTCCAGCTGATCCCCTCCGTCCATCTCAGATTTAGCATGATGGGTCCCACTTTACACGTGGTTTACATTCCAGCAGCCTGGACGTCCCTCATCTCTGGATCTCATCAGCTCCATCCAAGGTGGACCACACTCCGTCCAGTTGAAGAACCATCACAGCCGTCCATGCAAGCTGGACCGTCCATCACATGTAGGTGTTGCATGTATAAGTCAGTAAGATGAAGCTCAACTTCTCACACATGTCATGCTTGCAAAGGAGCTCATCATCTCTCACATGTGTGATATTAAGCAAACTCTCTCTCCTTAGACTTTAAGGCAATCTCTATACTTAGGCTCTGAGGGACTCACATACTTAGACTCTAGGGAAACTATTTACTTAGTTTTCAAGTAATTTCTCTCTCTTAGCCAATAAAAGGGGTTGTTTCCTTCTCATAAGAACCATATATCATTCCTCTCTTCTTTTCTCTAGTTTTCGTTCTTTCTTTCTTTTGTATTCTTGTAGAGTAGCATAGAATTTCTTTTGTAGAAGTTTTAGTCTTCCATTTGTAGAATTGTTGGCTAAACTCTTAGCTAAGGCTAGGGGTGAAGCCTTTTGTGAGATTTATAAAGTTCGGTTCTCTTGGTTCAATAATGGTGGTGTGAATGTTTGGGCTCTTTGTTTAATTGGTGTGGTTATCTACCTCGACGGAAGCTATTGGTGTTTACGGCCCCTTAATCCATCGTAGACTCCAGGCACGATGGATGCTTGGGATTCCTTGCATATTAATTAGCTAGTTCATGATTGATAAAGTCCCTTTGATCCATCGTCAACTCCAGGTATGATAGATGCTTAAGATTCCCTACGGTCATTGAGCTAGTGCAGGTAAAGCATCCCTTGATCAAGGGAATTTACAAATTGATGACTTTACCTGCACTAGCCAAAGCATCCAAAGCATCCCTTGATCTGTATAATTCCTTGATCCATTGTCGACTCCGAGCATAGTGGATGCTTGAAATTCTCTCGATCAACTAACGAGTGCTTCATAGTCAGATTAATTGGTTAAAATCACAATCTGTTATGAAATATGCAATGGTTTAATATTTCATATTCCGATTGGAATGAATATTTATTCGATTCCAGTTGAGTTATAGTTGAACCGATGAATCAAACGTTGGGAATTAACCAAAGGTAGATCCCTAATGCCTTAGCCCATTTTTAGTCTTGTTTTTCATTACCCACACACACACACACCTTGCTCCACTCATGTTGATTTAATCAGATTTTATCTCTCACCTAAACTAATTCCTATAAGTGTTCTTAACTCCAATCCCTGAACCTCAGTCTCACCAAGTATTTTACTACTTCGCTACTTACACTTAGGTGTGCAATCTTCAGATTGTAGCAAGTTTTTGGCGCTGTTGTCATGGAGTGTAACTATTCTAAGAATATTTTCAGAATTGGTTTCTGTAAATATATTGTTACTAGCTTACTAACTTTTCTTGTTTTGTTATTTTTAGGAATTATTCATAGCTAAGTGTTCTTCTTTCCAGACAACCTCTTTCCTTATCTCTTTGCTTAGTGTTTATGCGTAAGTAGACATGTGATCACACTAGACGTCTTCTAAGTGACGAAATTCTGATTGAAGGTCTATTTGATCACTGTTAGAGAACTTCCCGATACTTGTGAATTAACCATAATCATGGCCGAGAATGAACATGAGCATGAACAAGAGCATGAACAAGGCGAAAATAAAGTTCACAATGGGCCACAGATTAGGACCCTACGTGATTACTTGTAACCAATAAGAACTCGTACTCCTTGTATGATTTTTTCAGGGAACGTGAGAAATATCGATTTCAAACCTAGAGTGATCTAGTTACTTCCAAAATTTCATGGACTCAACTCAGAAAGTCCATACTTACACTTGAAAGAGTTCGATGAAGTCATTGCCACTTTGCATTACAACAACGTCATTGATGACGTAGTTAGGTTGAAATTATTTCTCTTTTCTTTAAAGGAGAAGGCCGAGTCTTGGTTGCACTCCTTATGACCTAGAACCATTGGGACATGACAAGAAATGACTAGGGAATTTCTCAAAAAGTTCTTGCCTATTCATAAGACCATCACCTTGAGACAGAACATCAAGAATTTCTCCCAAAAGGAGAATGAAACCTTTTTCTAGTGTTAGGAATGTTAGAAGGAACTCTTACTAGCCTGCCGGCATCATGGCTACGAAACATGGAGAGTGTTGAGCTCTTAATTGTGCATATTCTAACCCCAATTCATCACTCATTATGCAAGGTTTTCATGATTTATAAACTAATCTAATGCATGGATTTGTGATTGTAGGGATAAGAGAGAGGATTCATCAATTGGAGACTTAAAGACGCCATTTACAAGCAAAGAAGATCAAAGGACTAAGCGTCAAAGGATGGAAGAAATAAGTCAGAGGAAAGAAGAAAGGATGCAGAAGAAAGGACAGAAGACCAGTCGTCCATGGCCCAAGACTGGTCGTTCGACCTGGTCCAAACACTCAATAGAAGAGGGCCCTTTGAACATCTTACTGGACCATCCAAGACCTGTCATACGACCGGTCGTCCACTGCTCAGACGGGTCGTGCGACTGGTCCTTGAATTAATTTTATGGACTCTGAAATTACCAAAACTCTCTGGACGATTTTTGCACTCAGACCAGTCGTGCGACCGGTCGTCTGCGTAACAGTGCGTGTTCTATAAGCTCCGAATTTCTCTGCGCACTGCGTATCCTTACGCATCTTCTGGATGATTCCGACGCAACGGAGCTTCCCCACTATAAAAGGACACCTAGGGATCGTTCTTAGGGCATCCTAGAACAGATTGAGCACTGGTGGGAGACGGCGGAAGTCGATTTCGGAGTTCTACAACTCCTAGTTTGCTTTCTAGTTTTATATTTTTTTTAGTTGTTTTCATGTTTCCTTGGATCATGAACGGCTAAACCTCTTAGTTAATGCTAAGAAGGGAAGCTCGTAGTGAATCTAAGATGTTTCAATTCGTTTGATTTGGTTTTAAGTTGGAATTCTATTGAAGAATAATGGTTTGAAGTTTAATTCAAGTACTAAGTAGTTTTTCTTAATCTTATGATGACTCATGGATGTTTGGAAGAATTGCTTGAGTTCTTAATTGTTGTGAACTAGTCTAGACCTGTATGATATGAGGAATTGGAATATGCTCTAGATCTATGATCTTCATGTGGGAGCTTCATACCAAAAGTCTACTTTTCTGGGAATTCTGAAGTATGTGAGACTGTGTATGTGATTTGGATCAAGTTCAAATCATGATCTAGTTTTGTCTTGTGATAGGATTTAATGATGGTTATGATTGTGATCATAGCCTATTGGAATTGGGACTGACCTATGCAATTGAGTATGCTCGTCCTAGCTTGTATTGAGTGAATCATATACATGGATCATACATATGTCAGGTTGATTGTTTTAACCGCTCTATCATCCAACTAGATAGAACTTAATTTCGATTCTAGTTGAGAAAGTGAGAACCACACCGAATTGAGCATCAATGATTGCTACAAGTGGATCCTTAAACCCATAGTGCCTTTTATTAATTGTTTACTTTCAGTTTAATTCCACGTTACTATTTACATCAATCTTCTAGAAATCTGTTTATTAGCTCTTTAGTAGAACTATTAGAAGTGTTTGTAGGATTCCTACATAAGTCCCTGTGGATCGACCTCAGTCTTATTGAGATTATTACTACATCATAACCCTACACTTGGGGAAGCGAACAGAGAGTGATTAGCTTTTTCTATGATGGTTGGAGTTCAAACCAATGCCAATTCGTAAAAATGATGTGTAACGGCGAGTTCATGAGTAAAGATCCTGATAAGGCTTGGGATTTCTTTGATCTTCTATTAGAGAATGCCTAATCTTGAGACACCTCTAACAAACCAGAAAAGACCAAGCCCGAGGCCAAGGAAAAGGGAGGTATCTACCTCTTGACTGAGGATGATGATGTTAATACAAAGATAGCAGGGCTCACACGAAAAGTGGAAGCCATAGAATTGAGGAAGGTTAACACAGTCAAAGCCAAGGAAATTGAAAGTGCTTGTGGTATTTAAGAAAGCGATGCACACTTGACTAATGATTGTCCTACAATCCTTGCTTTCTAAGAAGTGTTGCACGATCAAACCAATGCCATGAACACATATCAAAGACCCTTTAGTACCCCGATGTCAAACACGTACAATCCAAATTGGTGGAACCAACCCAACTTTAGTTGGAGAAATGGACCGAGTGAGAATGCTAGCAACAATCCTCAATTGCCTTCAACTAGCACTCCTTATGTGCCTCCACATAGGAAGACTCTAAAAGATACTTTGTAAACATTCATGCAGGGGCAAACTCAAGAGCTGAAAACCTCAGTTAGAGGAATTGAATCTCGCCTCAGTGGAATTGAATCACCTTAAACTGTTAGGGAGAGAGGGACCTTTCCGGCCCAACCTTAACCTAATCCCAAGGGGTAATACGAGGTGAGCGACTCGACTCCTTCTGACACTCATGTTGAACATGCTAAATCTGTCACCACCGTTCGAAGTGGTAAAGTGATTGACAAAGAAATTCCAAAGGTAGTTGAAAATTCTAAGGAAACTTCTAAGTCGAAGAGTGATGACAAATTTGGTGATGATCAGCTTGAAAAGGAACTAGATCTTAGCCACACACTAGTGGTCTCGTTTCCCCAACGCTTAATCTCATCCAAACCCATGGTTAAGGCGCAAGATGTTTTGGAGGTCTTCAAACAAGTGAAGATCAACATACCCTTGTTGGATGCAATCAAGCAAATACCTTCCTATGCCAAGTTTATGAAAGATCTTTATACTATTAAGTGCAAGGTCAATGTATAAAAGAAAGCCTTTTTAACTAAATAGGTCAGTGCTGTTATCAACCAGACCACTCCGCCAAAATACAAAGATTTGGGTAGTCCCATTATTACTTGCATAATAGGGAACTTCTGAATTGAACAGGAACTTCTTGACTTGGGGACAAGTGTCAATCTACATACCCTTCTTGGTGTACGAAAAGTTGAGACTTGGTGAATTGAAACCCACCAGGACCACACTGCAACTTGCAGATCGATTTGTACGGATATCGAGAGTAGTGGAAGATGTGTTGGTACAAGTCAACAAATTCTACTTCCTAATAGACTTCATCATCTTCGATACCCAACCCGTGGCAAATACTAACACTCAGATACCTGTTATTCTTGGCCGACCATTCTTGGCAACTTCCAATATTGTGATCAATTTCTGTGATCAATTACAGGAATGAGGTCATGAAACTTTCATTTGGCAATTTGAAGTTAGAGCTAAATGATTTCAACATGTGTAAACAAGGGCATGATGATGAGATCCACGAGGTCAACTTGATCGACACCCTTGTGGGGGATGAATTTCCTTCTTACCTCTCTTTCTGAACCCTTGTTGAGCTCTCAATTGTGCATATTCTAACCCCAATTCATCACTCATTATACATGATTTCTAGGTTTAAAGACCTATCTAATGCATGCTTTTGTGAATGTAGGCATGAGAGAGAGACTTTACCTTTTTGATGTTAAAGACACCTCTTAATGCACTTTGAAGACATTAGAAGGAGAGCCAAGTGATGGAGAGAAGAAGCAAGGTGTAGACGCTCGCCTTTCCGCGCTTCACCCTCTTCCAAAGGTGCGTGAATAGTTGTTGCCAACTTTTTCTTGTCGTGCTGTTGTTGGGTTAAACTGGATATGTTTGGATAGATTTGTATAAGACCAGAGTCACCACTAGCCAGTTACTTCGAATCTACAGTCGATTAAACCCAGTAGAAATGTTAGAGAAGGGAATCCGAAGATTCCTTCCTCTAAAATGACTTTTTTTTTATCTACAGTTAGAGATTCAAGGTAAGGGATTACAGTTACAGGGTGGGAAGGTGTTAGACACCTACTCTGCCTGTACCGAAGTACGATCTTTACTTCACAGAATCAAACTAATACTTGAAAGTCTAAATTATTCCTCGTACATTCCCATGAATGATATGACGCATGAATATGGGTCTGATTAGTAAGAGCGTCTGATGGGCAGGTTCGAATCAATAGGCAAGCTCAAAGCATACGCTCGAACTGACAGGTGCTTTATTTGAGATGAATGACATGTATTTGACTGGTCAGAGTTTCTGATGAGCAAGTTCTGAGTGAGCCGAAAATCCTTAGAGCAGACACTAAGACCTGATCGAGTGTTTATAGTGGAATGATAAGTAGGGGGGTTAAAAGAATAAGAAATGTTGCACTTATGCTAGATGCGAATGAGATAATGCTGATATAAGGATAGCTGGAGGTATCGCAAGGATTAACTTCAAGCAGGCTAAGATCTGGATTTGGGTAGCTTAAGAGGCTTGAACTAGGGTTAGGTTGGACTAGTGTT
Source organism: Liriodendron chinense (assembly GCA_003013855.2). Classification (NCBI taxonomy): domain Eukaryota; kingdom Viridiplantae; phylum Streptophyta; class Magnoliopsida; order Magnoliales; family Magnoliaceae; genus Liriodendron; species Liriodendron chinense. Next base: position 220,785 of record PVNU02001531.1, on the reverse strand, counting down.
ATAGCCAAATTGTGGTGGTCGAAGATAGTGAAGACTCGAGACCTGCGAGCACCTTTGTGACGGTATTCGACATGCGAGCACCCTTGCAACGATATTCGACATGCGAGCCCGCATGGTCGAGGCTCACATATTGGACAAATACGATGTACGACTCCCGAACCACCGAGCCCTCCTGGTCGAGGCTCGAATATCAGGGAAGTACGGAATACCTCCCAAATATACGAGCTTCTCTATACAAGTCGCCGAAAGGTTCCATATCTCTAAATGCAAGAAGTTATTCTTGAGCCCAGACATCCTCTGCCTTATTAGTACCAGCAGCCTGTATAGGCCGAGATTGGGCTTATCTTTGTTCGTGGTTTCGAACCTCAGGGGATCACCGTTAGGGAACGTAATCGATTAGATCTCTGATTGAACTGGGCCATCTTCTTATCTAAAGAACCAACTGGATAAGAACCTTATCTCCTGAAATTGTTAGTAATCTTAGCGTCTTACGTAACAGATTGGATTACTTGAACCTGTATAAATGGGCGGCTTCATCAGTGAGAAAGGTACACAATTTCTAAGTCTCAAATCCCATCCTTTCCTCTTACAACCATGTCCCGTCTGACTTAAGCTTCGGAGGGCCAACGGCTGGACGCCGGCCACCCTTAGTTTTCGCTTGTGTTCTTTCAGGTTTAAAAGGGAGCTGGCTTGAAGGAGGGTGAACGTCCGAAGGATTCTGTTACCAAATCCGATGTAAACAAATAGACTAGGGATAAACTCTTCACTCATGCTCTTCTTAGTGAAGGAATGGGCTAAAGGGAGGTGAAGATGGATTCAAAACTCTCGGACTGAAGAGAGGGGGAGTGGATCTTCTGGGTTGTTGAGGGATGTTTTAAAATGAAGGGGAGACGGGGTATTTATAGTTGTGAGAAGTGGTACCTCTCGTAAATAGGGGCAGGCTGCCCCTTGGGGGCCACCCGTACGGCCGCTTTGCTCCAACTTTAGAGCGTACGACCTCCGAACCTGAAGCAAGAAAGTCTTAGGTTCGAGCTTCGAAGTTACTCTGAAGCTGCGGCTCGGAACTAGGTGAGTCAAATAGGTTTGAAAGATGGGTTTGACAAGGTGAGTCGATTGGGTGCAAGGACTGGGTTGACCCAGTGAGTTGACTTGGTGATTCGACTCAGCGGGTTGACTCACCAAGTTTGATTTTTTTAGGAATTTTGTACTGGTTTTTTCTATGGATAATTTTTTGGACTAATGTTTAAGGGTGAGTTGACTGAGTTTAGGCTTGAGTTGGGCTATGGATTGGGGCTTGCAAGAGTGAGTTTGACTGAGTTTAGATATAGGCATTGGGGGTATGGACCTCCATTCATTCAGACATTTCGACCATCTTTGTAGCCGAATGTGGGGTGTCTACAGATGCCCCTCTTTGGCAGAGGTTGTGAGCAACCGAATGCTAAAGTGAGTGGACACCCCACTTTTGACCTGGTCATTTGTAGATCGTGGTTTGGAATCCTTGCTTGCCTTTGTATCTGAGTCAGTTGATTGTCTAGAAATAGATAACTCGCACATACCGCGGGAGTCTGGAGAAAACGTTGCGATTGTCCCTACATGAGCTGCAACTTGGGTACCCAATCGCAACCCTTCCATTCCCGATCGGTACTAACATTGGAAAGGTATAGTAAAGCCTCTGCATCCATGTAGTCTTACGAGGTTACTAACCCTGTAATTGATTGTTCGTGGCTTTCCCGAATCACTCAAGGAGTACTTGTTTCACTTGACTGTCAAAGTAGTTAGTTGCCCTACGTCTTGGCGGTCTTACGGGTGATCCACTACGCCAACTTTGACTTAGTCAAGGTACTTCAAGCATCCATGCCTAGTTATCTACGGGTGAACTCTTTCCACGTAATCTTCTGGTTTTGATACTTGGGTTACAATTCATCGTTTCCACCGTTCAGATGGTTTCTTTGTCGAGCCTTTTGGCTTTCATCTTTTACATGTCTTGGCATTTGGTATGACCGCTCTGATACTAAAGTTCAATTCGACCGGACTTTGAGTGCATTAGATCCGATGGTTTTTGGAGAAACTGCGAGACATCGGATCTTATTTGATTTCGCGCTGGCTCCTACCCAGAGATACGGAGGATCTCTTAGTGTTTTGAAGGCCGAACGCTCTATTAAGAAAATATTTTTGGATTTTGAAAAGAGACCCACTCTGGGGAGTGATACTCCTAAAATTATGTCTTTTAAATAGCACTTGAGACGCTAAGCATGTGGAAGCTTAGAGCGGAGCTTGTAGAACTATGGCTAAGTCCTAGAGGGGGGTGATTAGGACCGTTTAAAAATCTCTTTTAAAACCTCTTACCTTAGTTAAACTAATTAGCAATTTTAAACTAATTAAGCAAGAACATTTAGCTTCCACGCTTAAGTAGGTTTAATCACAAGGCTAGCATATGATAAACATAAAGACAACCTAGCCTAAGCATGCATAGATAATCAATTGATTAAATTAATAAAGTACAAAATATATGCAACCTAAGTAGACTATATGGGAGTGGATCATTTAAGATCAAGTCTACTCTACTTAGTGAAAGTACATCTTATGTGTGGATGTGTCTAACTAGTGCCTAGCATACATCTTAATTAAGTATAGATAATTAAGCAATTAAATTATATAAAGCTAGATTAACAATGTGCTCAACTCAATCACAAACACAAGCATGTATAGTGGTTCAGTCACCCTACTCCAATCCTAGTTCAAGTACTCACCCTTATGAGCACACCGACATTCATTAGGGAGTTTAAATCTGGTTCCTCCCAACCAAGGTGTTTAAATAGTTCTACCCTACCGAGGAGTTTCACAAGGTTCCTCCCAACCTATGACGAAGATTTTAAGGTTCATCTCTCAACATGAAAGTTTGACAAGGTTCCTTCCAACCTAGGGGTTTGACAAGGTTCCTCCCAACCATTCGGTTTCATTATAAGAACCTAGCGTATACTTCCGCCAGAGGCTCCCCACGAAGACTTGTTCGAGTTTGTAGATCAAACTCTCACATTTAATCCTCACCGAGGAAGGAGTGCAACCGGACTCTCAATATGACAACTTATTAGATGAGCCCCTTGTTTAGCGTCGGTTCGGTTGCTTGATCTTCGCTCTCCATGCTTCAATCAGCTTCCCTTGCTCCCCCGATCATGTTGCTGCTGCGTCGCCAATGCCTCAGCTACATTTGATCAATCACCTTGCTTGTGATGCCTTTGAGATACCCAAGGTGATAGGAGGGTAAGTTTGAGAACTCTATAACTAATAGGAATGGGTTGCCTAGGGTTGCTCACTTACAACTATCTCATCTTAGAGCTTTGGATAAGGTTTTGACTATCAAGAAAGTTTTGAACTCTAGAGATCAAGAGGGGATGAAGGTCATCTTCTCCATGAGCATGGAATGCTCCATTCTTGTGTAAAACCACAAGGAAGATGCCTTGCAATGGTTAGGAATGAGCCTCAAATGATCTCCAACAATGGTGGCTTCAATCCTCTTAAAATCCCTCTCCTTACCTCTAAAAATGAGCTAAGCCTTTAAATACACAAAGCCCCAACGGCTATAAAATGACTCTATCCGACCGGTCGGAGGGGGTCCTTGACCGGTCAGGCAACCGGTCGTAATTCATGGTCTGGATAGGATTAGCTGCTGTCTCAAATAGAACGATTGCTGATCGGTTGGACGATCGGTCAAATTATACACTCAGACAGATTTCTCCATGAGGAGTTTGCTGTCCCATTTTGGCCATCATTTGACTGGTTGGACGACCGGTCTAAGGCATGAAAACTGCATTTTGTTTGTCTTGTTTTGCAGTAGTTCATGCGACCTCTGAGGCCATTCTTTAGGTGATCTTTTGGGACACCTAGGGCCAATCTAAGATAACTAAGGGTATCCTAGTGGTCACAGTTATCTAGAGGTTATAGTTTTGGTTAGGTTTAAGGTTAAGGCACACCAAGGCATCTCTTTTACCTATTTCTTCTTCCTTGATGCAGCTGGTCCATCTTGACTCTTCGTTCTTCGTCTTCATTAAGCTAAACCGACACTAGACTCACTGACCTAAGTGATTGACAAACAATGTGCACTAGTATGCCACAAAAAAGTGCACTAACAACTCTGTGGGGTTTTTATTTACAAATAGGAATATACATATACATATATATATATATATATATAATATATATTTCTGATTTTTGAAAAGGAAATCTGGTTTGCATCTCGGTTAGGACGCATCACTGGTTGCAGCAGCCGTATAACGGTCCCTTATTATCCCCTGACCAAGCAGAAGCCACGAATAAGACATTAATCCAGTCGGAAGACGATTGATTCTGGGCGTGACTGGCATAAGAAGCTCCCGTTTGCGCTCTAGGCTTGTAACGCCCCAGATTTCTCGGATTTATTTGAAAATTTTCAGAAAATTAAATTGATTTTTTTCTAAAATATTAAGCGTTTACTTTGTTTTAAAGACAACTAACCATTTGTAGGATATCTGATATGGGACCCTTTATAAAAGTTGCTTAGAATAATCCTATAAACATTGTAGAAAGATTGAATTTTGAAAATCTCATAGTTTTCAGATAATAACGAAAATGCCATTAGTTAAACTACCACTTTTTAGTATTATGGTTTTTGACGAATATTTTCACGCAAAACTTCATATATGACCTTTTGGGTACATTTTAGCTGTACACATCAAATTTCAACCCTTCGATCAACCTATAAATGCCCTAATAAGAAATCAGGTCATAAGTGGCCCACCCTAACTCGGATCTACCTCAACTTTCTCATTAGCGGCTATTTTTATGTTACCCACCTATTGGATGGATGAAATGGCCTAAATTCACAAGAATAGACCCCGCTCATGAGCGCAGCAGAGTTCGGGTGCATGTACGTGCGACTGCACATAATTAGATTCATTTTTGAAAGAAATCACCCCGATTTCTTCTTCTTCTCTGCAACCATGGTAACAACGGTTTATGCTGCCATTCGTGTACCCCTCACCGTCCATCAGGTGGGCCCCGTACCTGCCATCCAAACCGTTCATATTGTCGGCGCCCTTCTTAGATGCAGTCATTCAAAGACTTTCACCAAAACTTCGATTCAAAAGCCTGCTCCAAACCGTCGTTTACATCCAAGTAAAACTAAGATTTGTGAGATCCGATCCACCGCTTAGCATGGGCAGTCCAAATCTTCTTCAAAGTCATCACGTGGACCCCATCGATCATCCCAGCTATTAAAACTAGAAAAATGCTCGTCAGCAGTTTTTCCTGTGTTTCATTAATCTGGGGGAATTCTAAGTATAGAGACATTCATAGGCAATCATAAGCAATCACAAAGTGTACACAAGAGAGATATCGCAAGGAGAATTTTATTCCAGAGATTCTGAGATCTTTTACATTCCAGGCTGTGATACTGGTCACGAGCCTTTAATTACATCAATGGTTGATCACCCTTGATTTGAAGGCAAAAGACTAATCCGTCAGGAATTATGGTCTTGAGTTCATGGTCCTAGAGACCTCTTTGTTTTCTTGTTATGGACCGAGCCACATTTCTTAGATAAGTCGGATGTCTATGTCCCATTTTCTTTCGGACTGTCCCGGTTAAAGGACTGCCAGGATTCGAGTGGTGCAACTCTAGGCCGTTGGCCTCTGGAGTACATGAGCATCGAATGTTGGTCCGCACGACCCAAGGCCCACGCCTATATTTTTATGATGGGTGACCTTAGGAAGGTACTCCGCAACTTCTTGAGCGAGGTTTTTAATCGAATGGTGCAACTTTAGGCCACTGGCCTCTGGAAGACAGGAGCATCGAAATGTTGGCTTGGCATAACCCAAGGCTCATGCCCGTATTTTTATGACCGGTGACTTTAGGAAAGCACTTCGCAACTGCCTCATCAGCTTAACCGACGGACCCGTTGTCGATGGGTAGGGCATCGACTGTCTTTTTTATAGTGGCCATCCATAGCAGTATATTTCAAGCTTTGTTAGAACTCTTTTGTTTGTGATTTCTTATGGTAACCATAATCCCTTAGGTTTAGCCTCGGACCTTTATCTGGGATGAATGGAGCTTTGTACAATGAAATGAATGTGTTCCTTCTTGGAGTTGAGCCACTCATCTTCGAGAACATTCTTTCTTCTTCTAAGTACTTTCTAGTGATCTATTTGAGATCGAATAGGCTATATCGAGCCGAGATTCTTTGAGGATCTAAATTCAATAGGCTGGATCGGCTATTTCTGATGCCTTGCAAATGGCTAAGTATTGGGTTTGATGGATACCCGTACATGCAAATTTCTGATGAATAATGGGGATCGGTGGCCCGTAGATGTTTAACTCGGCTGTTTGATAGCTTGAGTGTATTGTGTTTGCCTTAGCATCTTTGAGATCGCGGTTGATTTCATTTGGCATTAGTCAGTTTCTAAGCCAACAGGGCACTTCCCAGGGCTGAAAATGATTAAATAGTGGACCTGTTTGCGGTCTGATCAGAGCATTCGGTGAATACTGTCGATGACCGTCTTTGAACAGGGGTGGATCATGTCCACGAGAGTCACAGTGTGATCACATTTCGATTTGCTTCGCATAGGTCAATTTTCGAGCCGACAGGGCACTTCCCTAGGGCTGAAAATGACTAAGTAGTGGGCCTGCTAACCGCTTAATTAGGGTATTCAAGGATACTGAGATTAGATAACCTCGTTACGGTGCATGATTATGGTATATCATGTCATGCAGGAGAGAAGTCTCTCTCTTGGGTTCGGTCCAATTTCTACCGATTCTCCTCGATTTCGGCTCTTTCAGAAGGATTTTCGGAGTTGTCAAATTGGTTGTGTTGGTCCTTTTTGGTTAAAACACTGATTTGACCCATTTATTATCGACCATTGGAGAATCTGATCCAGGGGATGGAAAGATTTCATCAAGGTGCATCTAGAAGAGGAAGTTTGATCGAAATTCGATCTAGATCGAAGGCGAGCCGCACGACGGAAGGTCCACCCCCCCAAACTAACGTCCAGGTGCATGGGGGGGGGGGGGGGGGGGGGGGGAGGTTTTGGGTGCATGTTGCATTCTTCATAGGCTGGTGGGAGCATGTAGTTGGGAGGTGGGTGCATGTGCCCTATGTACATCAGGAGAGAGAGTGAAAAATGACCCCAGGCGCATGTGCTTTTGCACATGGGCCCAGCTCTACTTAGTGGGTACATGTCCCATTAGGACTTAGTGGATTTTCACAATTTTCTGGCCTCCTAAAGGGTGGGCGCATGTGCCATATAGACTTAATGCATTTCGCATCTCCCGGTCGAGCAGAAGTGGGCGCATATGCCTACTGCAAAGTGGGAAAAGTCCCAACACTTAGAATTTTCCAGGTTTACTCCCTTGCACTTGTCTCCGTCGGGGGATATCCCTTTCTGACGAGGGATTTTGGTGAGGGAACTATTCGACGGTAGTGCATTTTCAGGGTTCTTGTGGGGAAACCCCTTTCCAGCGAGGGATTCTGGTGAGGAAATCCATTCCGGCTAAGGCATCCGGCGAGGGATAACGGAGCGGGCACATGTACCTCTCTTGTGTCGCTCTGAGGTCAGATGGGATGATGTCAATGCATGTTATCAGGCGGACCTGCTATTTATAGTAGTGTAATCGGGTTCGGGTCCGACCCGGTGGGTATTTCCCGGTGCATGTGTTTTTGGAGCATTTCCTGGTGCATGTGCTGGGCGAAACTGTTGAGCGTAAGGGTTCCGGGGCATGTCATTTTAGGCCGACCGCATGTGTTTTCAAGCCGGGCGCATGTCATTTCTGACGGATTTTCCAGGCGATTTTCGGGAAAATGTTTGAATTGCTTTCTTTCGAGTATACGTTACTCGCGCATGTGGTGGAAGGCTGGGTGCATGTCCCTCTTAGAAAAATCACACTTCCCCATTACTTAGCCAAATTTCAGGCTATGCACTTTGTGGGAAAGAAAATTCCCAGACTTAGAATTTTTAAGGTTTCAGGCTCCGATAGGAGATCTCCAAAGGACAGCTACCTTTTCTAGGATTGTGGTCACTGTCGCCAAGCCACTTCTAGGCTGGGATGGACCTCTTAAATGAACGAGGTGGGGTGTGGAGGTCCAGATGTTACAAATTTTGGTACTTCCTTCCTAATTTGGAGCCTCCAGGTTAGCACTTTATATAAGAATGTTGTTCCGAGGAGTGCATACATGAAAATATGCATCGTAGGGACTTCAAACTTGTTATTTAAGGGTTTTGGGGTGCTCCAGATCATTTGGTGGTGGTACGAATGTCTATATCCACTCTAAAATGGTAGCTGTAGGCTTTCGGGCCTTTTCGGTCAGCTCCTACAGGGGCAAAACTGCATTTCGAGGTGCGTAGGTAAAGATATGTACCGCATGACTTTAAAACTTGCAGGTTTACGGTTTTCGGGATGTTCCGGATCGTTTGACGGTGACACGCATGTCTAGTTCTATTCCAAAATGCTATTTACGAATTTTGGTCGCTACTGAGTGGTTGGGTTGCACTAGCATTTTTCGAGTTTTTCTCAATCCTAAAATTGATTCAAATCGTCGTAGACGGACCACGGGATATTATTTTACCATGGATGCGAATTTGAGGCCCAACACTAGCGGGCCCCAAGAGTAAGAACTTTACAGAATAAACAGTTTCCTTCTCCAACTTGGATTGAATCTGAGATTTCTTCCGAATCCACTCAACCGACTCTAAGATGTTACAAAGCCCATCCGTCCCTTCCTCTTTTCTGGACATAACGCTTTGTGAGAAAGAGAGAGAGAGAGAGAGAGACCAAAAGGAGAGAAAGAAAATGTGAAGAGAGAGAGGGAGACCCTGTAGAGAGAGAGAGAGAGAGAGAGAGAGAGAGAGAGAGAGAGAGAGTGAATGATCGTGTGAGGAGGCTGCTGCCTCTCAACCTTTGCTGCAGCTGGAGTTTTGTTCCAGACCAGAAGAAAGAGAAGAAGAAGAAGAGAGAGAAAGGAAGGAAAGAAAGAAAGAAAGAGTCGAGCCAGTCGACCCGACTAAGCATCTGTGTGGCGCCGCTGTGGTGAGAGGTTTGATCAACTATATGTTGAGCTCTTAATTGTGCAGATTCTAACCCCAATTCATCACTTATTATGCACGGTTTACATGTTTAAAAGACTACTTTAATACATGATTTGTGATTGTAGGGACAAGATGGAGATTTCACTGATTCAAGGCTAAATAGAGGTCCTTACAAGCATTGAAGACCACTAGATCAAGCATGAAGGAGGACCAAAGAAAGACAAAGCAAGGAGAGAAGAGAGAAGAAGAAACAAAGAAAGAAATGAAGAAGAAGAAGGACTCAGACCGGTCGTCCGACCGGTCTGCCACCCCACTACCTGACTTGAAGGCTCACTGGACAGAGGAATTATACAGTCCAACTGGTCTTAAGCGGTCGGCCAGACCAGTCCGACCGGTCAAGAGCGGTCGGCCAACAGGTCACACCCCTTTCAGAGCTCGCTGGACAGATGGACTAACAGGTCTGACCGGTCGTGACCGGTCGGCCAGGCCAGTCCGACCGGTCGTCCGACCGATAGGCCATGCAAAAATAGCAGCTTTTAATTCGGGCGCCGAAATTTTCTGCGCAAGTGCGTAATTCCTTACGCAATCTGGAAGTTTCTTACGCAATGGACACCTCCAAGCTATAAAATGACTTCTTCCCTTCATACCAGAGCATGCTAGGAGGTGGGGATTGCTTGGGAGATGGATTCTACTTCGAGTTTCTAGTTTTCTTCCTGTTTTAGTTGTTTTTTATGTTTTTGAGGCTTTTTAGTTCAAGGATGTTAGAGATGAACTAAAACCTCTTAGCTAGAGCTAAGAGGTGAAGCTTTTGATTCATTTTTTATGGATTGATGCAACCTAGGTTTCCGTTTTATGATTTAATTGATGAATTTTAGTTAATGTGAGTTTGAATCAAGTTCTAGTTGGGTTTTTACTTTGATCTCTTGATGACTCCGGGCTCATGTGATTCTTAGTGATCCTAAGTTAGTAATTTAGCTTCTGAGCATTGGTTATGCTCGTGTAGTTCATTGATCTATCATTGACTCCGGGCATGGTGGATTCTTTGATTGCCTTGTATGCAATGGCCTGATTTTCATGTGGGAACTCATTCAACTAAAGTCCTTATCTTTTGTAGTAATCTGAAATAGTTGTTTGATTGATTGATTTTGATTTAATTAGAGTTCTAATCATTAGTTGTAATCAAGTCTAGTGATAGGATTTGATAAAGGCTATGGTTGTGAGTCTCAACTAGATTGAAAAGAGGTTTGGCCTACACAATTGAGTGTGCCTAAGGCCTGAGTATTATTGTGGGAATCAAATCAATGAATAAGCACTTGTTTTGGATAATTGCTGATTGAATTGCTCTATATTCCGATCGGATAGAGATATGAATTCGATTCTGATTGAGTTATGAGAGACCTAGTTGTGTTGATGCATTAAAGCTTATTAAAAGTGGATCCTTGGCACTCTAGTGCCTTTTTAGATTGAAATTACCTTACACATTCACTGTTTAAACCCAGATTTGCTATTTTTCAGTTTTAGTTCTTAATAGGATCTTAATTACTAGTTGTTTTAGTTAAATTCTGAGAATACCCATTCATAAATCTCTGTGGGAACTGATACTCGGTCTTTCCGAATTATTACTATTTCGCAACCCTACACTTGGGGAGTGAACAAGTTTTTGGCGCCGCTGCCGGGGATTTCTATGCGGTATTTTTTAGAATTTTCTGAAATAACTTTTAGTTGAGATTGTGTTAAGATAGGTTTAGGATTTGTTTTGCTTTCTAGAGTAGGTTTTCTTCTAAATACTAACTTAGTTTGTTTTTATTTTACAGGATTCTAATATAGTCTACTTCAGGGATTTTTAGGAAGTTGAAGAAGAAGTAGGAAGCTCAAGTGCCAAATCAGGTTCTATCTTTCTAACCTTACTCTTCTTCTTCTCCTACTCATTCCTACCATATTCATCTCTTGTAGAGTGGGTGGAGACTCCTTTTGGATCTCTAATAGGTTGGCCTTGTGCCGCCTGGATTCCTATTGGTCGACTCTGCCATCTAGGATCACCTTATGCTCAGAGATTTCTCTTCTCAATCTTATTCTTTTTTCTTCTTTTTCTGCACTTTTCTCAAAAGGCTCAAAGAGTGGGTGGGGAGTTCTCTGAACCCCTATTGACCAGGAGAAATCGGTCTATATCCTTACTTCTGGCTCAGCCATTGCAAGACACCTTGTGCTTAAGTCTTAGAGAGGAGTAAAGGAAGGAAGGAAGAATTCTTTTTCCTTTTTGTTTCATTCTTTTAGGTTTTGCATGCCACATTGGGCTCGGGGATCTAATAATCGACTCAATCGTGACGGAGTAATTGTTGAAAGGATTGATAGAGAGCCTCGTGCTAAGAAACGTCAAAATTTTCCTGAAATTACTAGAGAGATGGCTGAAAATCAACCAAATCAAGGGGCTAATCAACATCAAAATCCAGCCCCAAACCTTACTAAATTGGATGAGAATGAAGTGGGGGATGTACCTCAACCTAGAACTTTACGTGACTATTTACAACTAGCTAGGACGAGTTCTCCCTCTTGCATAATTTTCCCTCACAATGTGGGAAACATTGATTTTCAATCGGGGTTGATCCAACTTCTTCCTAGATTCCATGGACTCGACTCTGAGAGCGCGTATCTACACATTAAGGAGTTCGAAGAGGTTATTGCCACAATAAACTATGACAATGTGACCAAGGATACTATAAAACTTAAATTGTTCCCTTTTTCCTTAAAAGAGAAGGCCAAATCATGGCTACATTCCTTAAGGCCAAGGTCTATTGGGACATGGGCTGAGATGACTAGGGCGTTTCTTAAAAAATTATTCCATACTCATCGAACCAATGCACTAAGAAGGGCCATAATGAACTTCGCCCAAAAAGAAGAAGAAAACTTTTTCCAATGTTGGGAAAGGTATAATGAGTTAAACGCATGCCCACATCATGGCTATGAACGCTGGAGGTTGATTAATTTCTTCTGTGATGGATTAAACTCAACCATGTGCCAATTCGTGGAGATGATGTGCAATGGGGAGTTCATGAACAAGGAAACGGAGGAAGCTTGGGATTATTTTGACATGTTGGCTGAAAACACACAAGCATGGGATACATCTAAGCCAACAAGTTCAAAACAAACCCAAACCAAGGAAAAGGGAGAAATTTATGTTGTAAATGAACAAGATAATCTAGGTTCTAGAGTGGCTAAACTCACATGAAAGGTCGAGGAGATGGAACTAAAGAAAGTGGACACAACACAACAAAAGGGGGCTGTTGAAACTATTTGTGGTATTTATGCTTCCAATGTGCATCAAACGCCGGATTGTCCAACAATCTATGCGTTTTGAGAACTTTTATTTGAACAATCAAATGCTTTGAATAGTTATCAACGACCTTTTAGTGCTCCAAATTCAAACACGAACAATTCTAGTTGGAGAAACAACCCTAACTTCAATTGGACGAATGGGAACACGGCTAATCAAAATAATCCTCAAAGGGGGCCCCCAATGCAAATTCCTATGGCCCCACCTCAAATGCCTATAGAGGATACATTGAAAGCATTCATGGAAGGTCAAGCTCAAATAAATCAATCCAACCATACGATAATGCTTGAGCTTAAAAATTCGGTGGAGGAAATCAAGGCTCGCTTAAACACAAGGGAAGGGATTCTTCCAGCCCAACCCATACCCAATCCGAAACCTCAATGCGAAATAAGCGTGCCTAGTTTCTCTAACCAGCACATGGAACACGCTGAGGCCATCACCACTCTTAGAAGTGGTAAAATTATTGAAAAATCTAACCCGGTGAAGGCCTCCACGCCTAATGATCCGGTAGCTTCCAAAGAGGATGATGAACCTAGCACCGCCATGAATGAAAAAGAGCCATTGAAAGAATATAGGCCCAGTGGCTCCATTCCCCAACGCTTGATTTCAGCCAAACCTCAAGATAAATATCAGGAATTTTTAGAGGTTTTCAAGCAAGTCAAAATCAACATCCCATTGTTGGATGCCATTAAACAAATATCGTCATATGCTAAATTTTTAAAAGACCTTTGCACGGTGAAAAGAAAAATACATGTGCAAAAGAAGGCATTTTTGACAGAGAATGTAAGTGCCATTATAAATCACGGGATGCCCAAGAAATACAAAGATCCCGGTTGTCCAACAATGTCATGTGTGATTGGAGACTACCGGGTGAAACATGCTTTACTTGATCTAGGGACAAGTGTGAACTTAGTCCCCTTTTCGGTCTATGAACAATTGGGTTTAGGTGAATTAAAACCCACCAAAACCACATTACAACTTGCTGACCGATCGATTCGTATTCCAAGAGGGGTGATTGAGGACGTTCTTGTCCAAGTTGACAAGGTCTACTACCCGGTGGACTTTATTGTCTTGGACACACGACCCATGGTTAATATTGGCCCCCAAATTCCTGTCATACTTGGCCGCCCATTCCTAGCTACATCAAACGCTATCATAAATTGTAGGAGTGGGGTCATACAAATGTCTTTTGGCAATATGACGATTGAGTTGAATGCTTTCAATGTTGACAACCAATAAGAGGATGAAGATGAGGAGGTCCACGAAATAAACATGATCAATTCTATCGTGGAAGATGAGTCCCTCTCACCTTTTTACTCCGGTCACTTAGACGAAGACGTGACTTACTCCCTTGATGAGAACGATGACATGATAAGGGATATGGTCACACTTTTAGAGTCGGCATCGGCATATGACGCTAGCCGAGAGAAGGAGTGGAAACAATACCTTTTTGTGCTGAGAAATCAATTCATATTTCCACACCTTTGAGGATCATGCATACTGAACTCCACCAACCCTGAGATGATCCTTACTTACAATATCATTGCCCAGGAAAAACTGATTGGAGACATATTTTTTCTGATAAATATGATGTTGTCTCCTCTTATACATGTGGTGAAAACATTAAGGAACCCGCTGAAATTTCTTTTTGGGATTTTGAGTGGCTTATCTCGATTACTCACACACATGTATATTGTAAAGCAGGATATTGGATGACGTTACTGTGAAACCTTTTGATCCATCTAATGATTCTGCTTGACTTTATGCTTTTGGATGAGTTGTTGGGATTAACCTCCTAGTCTGACGGAGGAAGATTTTCTAGAATGCTTTCCATTAGGATTTGCTTTGATCATTTGATTTAAGTTGTGAAGTAATCCATCTCCAAAAGCTAATCTTGCCATGAAATATATACTTTAGGTGATATCTCTCTTTCTCACTCTCTTTTTCTTTTGGCATTGCTCTCATGTGTTGCATTCATTGTATACATTCTTACATTGAGGACAATGTAAAGTTTTGGTTGGGGGGTGAGAGAGATCCCTTAGATGATGAATCTGCTAGCTTTTGTGACATTTCGAGCAATGATGTAGAAATTTTTTGATTTTTCTAAAATTCAAAACTCTTTTGGAAAACTTTGATTTTATGCATTTGAGATAGCATGAGTATAAGAAGAGGAGCTACGAAGTGAGGGATGTTGCAAGTTTTGAACTTCTCTTAATATAATGGTTTTATATGTGAGTTCACCTATTTTTGTGATTGATAGAAAATTTGAACACCTTTTGCACCTAGTTCACATTACACGATTTTCGTGATTTGAAAGGATTATGTGATTTGTGGATTAACTAGACCTTAATTTAAGGTGTTGAGAAACCAAGCCGGGGTACTTTGTCCATCCTTGTCCATGGGAAAATAACAAAAGATATGGATTTCTAAAAATCCTATCTAATGTAAAAGAAAAAGGAAAAGGAAGGATGAAATTGGGAATGATGGAAAATGGTAGAAAATTCCGATTAGGGCTACCTACTACCAACCGGGGGATGGTCTACCCGTAACCAAAGCCGGAAATGGGACGTAGTGTGAAATTTGTTGGAAGGACGGTAAGGCAAATTCCTGTCATAGGCTTGTTGTTGCTCTATGCACCTTGAGATCTATAGTTTAGTTAATTTATGAAGAAGATAATCCTGAAAACTCATGAGATGAACCTTCACTATGCACACTAGGTTGAATTTGTTCAAGTTCTTCTATTTATCAATCAATTAGCGGGAATTTCATATAAACACTTATTATGTTCTGAGAGTTTAAGGTTTCAACCTCTATCACCTAATTTCTCTGATTTTTACGCTTATGTGTCTTGGAATGTATAGAAGAATAGTTTCTAGAGGAGAGTTGGGTTTTGGAGAATGAAACTTGTTTCACACATGTTTTGCTCGGGACTAGCAAAATGTTGGTTGGGGGGTGTGTTGAGCTCTTAATTGTGCATATTCTAACCCCAATTCATCACTTATTATGCACGGTTTACATGTTTAAAGGACTACTTTAATACATGATTTGTGATTGTAGGGACAAGATGGAGATTTCACTGATTCAACGCTAAATAGAGCTCCTTACAAGCATTGAAGACCACTAGATCAAGCATGAAGGAGGACCAAAGAAAGACAAAGCAAGGAGAGAAGAGAGAAGAAGAAACAAAGAAAGAAATGAAGAAGAAAAAGGACTCAGACCGGTCGTCCGACCGGTCGGCCACGGGAGTCAGACCGGTCAAGACCGGTCGGCCACCCCACTACCTGACTTGAAGGCTCACTAGACAGAGGAATTATACAGTCCGACCGGTCGTGACCTAGTCGGCCAATAGGTCGCACCCCTTTCAGAGCTTGCTGGACAGATGGACTAACAGGTCCGACCGGTCGTGACCAGTCGGCCAGGCCAGTCCGACTGGTCGTCCGACTGGTCGGCCATGCAAAAACGGCAGCTTCTAATTCGGGCGCCGAAATTTTCTGCGCAAGTGCGTAATTCCTTGCGCAATCTGGAAGTTTCTTACACAATAGACACCTCCAAGCTATAAAAGGACTTATTCCCTTCATACCAGAGCATGCTAGGACGTGGGGATTGCGTGGGAGATAGATTCTACTTCGAGTTTCTAGTTTTCTTCCTGTTTTAGTTGTTTTTTATGTTTTTTAGGCTTTTTAGTTCAAGGATGTTAGAGATGAACTAAAACCTCTTAGCTAGAGCTAAGAGGTGAAGCTTTTGATTCGTTTTTTATGGATTGATGCAACCTAGGTTTCCGTTTTATGATTTAATTGATGAATTTTAATTAATGTGAGTTTGAATCAAGTTCTAGTTGGGCTTTTACTTTGATCTCTTGATGCCTCTGGGCTCATGTGATTCTTAGTGATCCTAACTTAGTAATTTAGCTTCTGAGCATTGGTTATGCTTGTGTAGTTTATTGATCTATCGTTGACTCCGGGTGTTATAGTAAAAAATAGCGGAGATCATCTGCTGGAGGCTTCTTATTATATTCTAATGATACTCCGACCCCGCGACCACGTCTATCCGACTATCGAGAACGTCTGTTCGCGACTCGCATATTAGGAAAAACTGATACTCGATTACCAAAGCTTCGAGAAGTTGTGATCGATAGTCAAATACTGGAAGGCGAGAGGAGTTGTATTTTTCCTGCGAGCAGACCTTCTCACAAGTCGTTGAAAGGTGTCGTATCTGAATGAGCGAGCACTTGGATTCGCGGCCATCTTCCAACATGCGGACAGCTTTTTCTGTGGTGACATCCCTTAGCCCTCAGTACCAGCAGCCCGTATAGGCCGATTTTGGGCTTATCTTCTTCAGTGGTTCCGAGCCTCAAGGGATCGCTATCAAGGAACGAAACTATCGGATGAGTCATTGGATTAAATCTCCCTTCTATCTGAGGATAAGAATCTTATCCCACGAAATCAGCGGGATCTCGATATCTTACGTAACAGATTGGATCATTTCAGATCTATATAAGGAGATGACTCCATTAAGATACAGGTACACAATCTTCAACCCCTAACCTTGGCTGCTTGGCTATTCTCCTTCTTGCCTTATCTGACTTAAGCATCGGAGGGCTAACGGCTGGACGCCGGCCACCCTTAGTTGCTTTCTGTCTTCTTTCAGGTCCGGCGGAGGGAGTCTCTATTGGAGAGAAGGTGAACGACCGGAGGACCCTGTTACAAAATCTGACGTTAACACCGGGCATGGTGGATTCCTTGATTGCCTTGTATGCAATGGCCTGATTTTCATGTGGGAACTCATTCAACTAAAGTCTTTATCTTTTGTAGTAATCTGAAATAGTTGTTTGATTGATTGATTTTGATTTTATTAGAGTTCTAATCATAGTTGTAATCAAGTCTAGTGACAGGATTTGATGAAGGCTATGGTTGTGAGTCTCAACTAGATTGAAAAGAGGTTTGGCCTACACAATTGAGTGTGCCTAAGGCCTGAGTATTATTGTGGGAATCAAATCAATGAATAAGCACTTGTTTTGGATAATTGCTAATTGAACTGCTCTATATTCCGATCGGATAGAGATATGAATTCGATTCCGATTGAGTTATAAGAGACCTAATTGTGTTGATGCATTGAAACTTATCAAAAGTGGATCCTTGGCGCTCTAGTGCCTTTTTAGATTGAAATTACCTTACACATTCACTGTTTAAACCCAGATTTGCTATTTTCCAGTTTTAGTTCTTAATAGGATCTTAATTACTAGTTGTTTTAGTTAAATTCTGAGAATACCCATTCATAAATCTCTGTGGGAACGATACTCGGTCTTTCCGAATTATTACTACTTCGCAATCCTACACTTGGGGAGTGAACACTATACCATGGTTTTTATTTCCTAAATCTACCCCCATTCTCTAGTCTTAGATGATATCTAACCCTAAGCCAACAAACTATGAAAACCATACTCTAATATTATGAATCCCATTAACTAACGTAGGTTGGGCACTAAGCTTGATTCCTCGACCCTAATAGCATCTTAAATCATCAAATCCTAAGAGGTGAGGATTTCTTCTAAGCCTCGTTACAATAATATCACTTTGTTTGTCTGTTTCATGTTTAGAATTTAGGATTTGCTATGTGATTGCTTGAGAACATGTTTGTTGAAACTTCTCTATGAAATCATGAATTCGTACGATATTCTTGGATGTGTTTATGCTGAATTCTTAGATTGATATGGACCATTATTAATGTCAAGTGATGGTATACATGCTTATGTGAGAATTATGTGAAATCTATGCTTAGTTTATGATTCCTACATGCTTATGATGAATATGGTGAATAATGTGTTGTATGATATGGGATTACGTATGTGGATGTTACATTAATGAACACCCCCTCACCCCACACTGATGTAATCGTTTGATATAAAGAGATGAAGCCGTATTGGCCATATTGTTAAATGTTAAGTGTTGACATTACCGCGTATCCATTATTGGTTTCTTATGCCATGATGTTGAGTTTGGCACTACCATGTGTATTGTTGGATATGTGCCAAGGGATCCTTGTTGATACATTACCTGTGATGGATCTATTGAAGAATAGAATTGATGAATATGCGAAGTTTCATGAGCCAGAGTTGGTGGTATGGGACATTAAGCCTGAGCTGTCGGCCTATGCTGGGTGATGAGGCCCCCTATCGTGACCTTGACCTTAAACTAATTGGGGTAAGGAGTGGTCGTTAGTCATGAACATCGTTTAATTGGATGTTAAACTACTTAATTAAAGGTGAAACTAATTATGCATCCACTGGACCCGACCTGGTGGGTCAGCACTGCGGGTGCTGCGATGTTAGCTTGTGGTAGGGGGATGGGTGCCCATCACCTCCATTGGTTGGGTTTATTAACATGAAGTTGTAGAATTACTCGCTTCATCGTGGACTCTAGTAACTAGTAGCTAGTGAGAAGAGTTGGAATAAGTCCCGTCTCATTTAGTTTGGGTGCCTTAGCCAGAGCATGCATATCATGCATTGCATTAATTAAGATTTTCCATGGATGTTTTGATTAGGTATGATTATTATGTTTGGATATTATTGTGCTAATGTTAGGGGGTAACCCTCACTGAGTTGATCGTGATTAACTCACTCCCTCCTAGGATGGTGTTCTAAAACATAACTAGATTGTTGTAGGTGACGATCCATTAGATGAGCTCGACTTACAGGTTGAAGAGTATGATGTTTCATGGCGGTCAATGATGGATGATGAAGCCGAAGTGGCTTGAAGATGAATTATATTTATTATCTTTGTGTTGAGCTCTTAATTGTACATATTCTAACCCCAATTCATCACTCATTATGCATGATTTTCATGATTTAAAGACGAAGCAAATGCATAGTTTTTTTGTTGTAGGAATGAGAGAAAGACTTCGTCAGTATGATGTTTAGAGGCCCTTCTTACATGCCTTGAAGATAAAAGAAATAAAGGATAAGAGATGGAGGAAAGATGCAATGCAATGGAGGAAGAAAAAACTAGAAAAATCACATTTTTCATGCCCACCGGCCGGCCTGATCACAGCCAGCGACCGGTCAGCCAAACCCTCCAAAAACAGCAAACTCTCTGGACTAATTTAATGAAGGCCGACTTGTGGTCCGGCCAGTTGGCCGGCTGACAGGTCGGCCATGCACTTTTAGAAGTCAAATTTCAAACAAAGGCAGTCCCATTTTTAGATTTTCGGTCAGTTTTTTGGGCTCATCTTGATGATATTTGGAAATCCAATATGTCCATGTCGAAGAGGAGCTCGACCCGAAATAACCCAAATGGTTTCTTGTCGATCGGAGCTACGAATTGACCGTGGTGGCCAAAACAATACGAACTGTCCAGGAAGTTTCTAGATTCCACCTACTTAACTCTGGGTCAGGTCCAGATGGCCCATCATTGATGATATGAAGAATTTACTTTAACCATCTTCTAGACCACATCTATATATGAATAACCATAAAGTTTCAAGTCAAAAGGATGTGTGGTTTGATCGTACCGGTTGAAGAAAGATGGACCATTCAAAGAGATTCCTGACCATCCAAAGAGATTCCAACTGCACAGATTTTATAAAAATCCCTACGTGTTCTAATTTTTGGACCACATTTTGAAATTTTTTTGGACAATCTAATCCGTTTATTATGTAGAGGAGGATGTTTTCTACCAATGTTCAAAATTTGAGATCAATCCGACCTCTGTACACTCCGTAGTGTTGAAAGCAAGATGATTGGTTCTTAAGGTACCCGAATTGTGTGATTTTGAGAGGTGGTCGCTGATTTGATTGGTGGACCCATTCAGAAGATAATATTGAAAATTTAAATCATCTATGAGGAAGATCATATTACAAGGAAGCTACAAATCAAATTTGAAGGCAATTCGATCATTGGTTAAGCCGCACCAAGCGAAATAAAATCTGCTATGTTGTTGTACTATTGCTGCATTATAAAAGGAGGTGCTCTCTTCTATTCCAGATCAAGCAAGGACGTGGGAAGCAAGGAGTTCAAGTCATAGGAGGCTTCCTAGCCTCCTACAACTAATTTTTCTTCATTTCCTTAGTTCTAGTTCTAGTTTTTAATATGCTTTTTATTAGTTAACCTCTTAGCTAAAGCTAAGAGGTGAACCTTATAGTTTTCTTAGATTGTTTAATTCATTTTTGAGGTTTCAGTTTGAATTTAATGTTGAACAATGGTTATGCTTAAGTTTGAATAAAGTTCTAAGTAGTTTTTCTTAATCTTATGATGACTCATGGATGTTCGGAAGAATTACATTAGTTTCTTACTTGTTTTGCAAAGATCTAGACTGGTACACTCCGAGGAATCGGATTCAAGATGCTTTAGACTTGGATCTTCATGTGAGAACTTCAAACCAAAGTTCTATCTTTTCTAGAAATTCTGAAATATGTGTTGGTTGTTTATGTGATTTGAATCAAGTTCAAACCATGATATTAATTAAGCTTTGTGACAAGGTTTGATGATTATTATGGTTATGATCTTAATCTATTGGAACTAGGATTGACCTATGTAATTGAGTGTGCTCAAGTCCTAACTTGAATTGAGGGAATCATGTTGATGAATAACACATGTGTTGGATTGCTTTGATAATATAACCGCTCTATCATCCGGCTAGATAGGATTTGATTTCGATTCTAGTTGAGTAAGTGAGAAACCACAGCGAATTATGCATCTAAGGAGAGCTATAAGTGGATCCTTGATGCTCTAGTTACCCTTTCATTATCAAATTTTCCTGTTTCATGTTTAAAAACTGATTTCACAAACCTCTTAAATTCTAGTTATTAAAGTAGTTAAAATTGTTTACCTCCTTCCCTGTGGATGGACCTCGGTCTTACCAAGATTATTACTACATCGCAACCCTACACTTGGGGAAGCGAGCACTTTGTAGAGTAGATTTATTTTCGTGTAACTTGTAATGAGTCTCCCTTGGGGGACGAAAAGTGGAACATTATATATTTGGTATTATTTAATGACATTATCTTTGATAACGTAGAATAGAAAAACATGGAATAAGAACCTTGCTTCCATCATTGCGCTTTGAATACCATGAATGTAAGAAACAAAAATGAATGTGTGGAAATATATTCCTAACACATTCTAGTTAACACTTGAAAACTCAGCCCATCGTGTTGTCCACGAAAGCTGAAATTTCGAGGTGTTACATTGGCTAACCGACTTTTATTTGAAAGCAGGTAAACCTGATGATCGATGCGATGGATGATTATGCATATGGATGAATATGGTTTGGCTCATTCTCCTCTCATTCAATGATTTTTCTTTTGCTGGGGATGTAGAGAACTTGAGCTTGTTGCTAGTAATAAATTAACTTAGGAATGTTCATAAATCATTGTGTGTAATGATATGAACATAGAAACCCATACCTAGGTCCTCTTGAAATTGTTAGGGTAGACGATGAAGGTAGAAATCTGAGAATTTTATGATTCTTGAGAAGATTATTCCTACTTTTGCTTATAGGTTGGGTCTCTCATCCATTTTTCATATTTATTTCAGAAATTAGTTGAATTGTATGATTTATCTCCCTTAAATTTTACGATTAGCAATTTTATTTTGAAGTTTCCTGGTTTGGCCAAATTTTTCAACCCAGCAGTAGTACTACCCTTGGAAATTATGCTTTCAAGCTTGGAAAATTTTCTTGAATTTTTTTTAGAGACTTCTAACTCATTCCTCAGAACCCCCATAAAATTTTAGACCAATCCGATGCATTGATAAATCAAGAAAATTCTGACACTAGAGAAAATCCTACATAAAATCCTGCTGACCTTCTGTATTTTTCTGACTTGATTAGGGCTAAAACATATGTTATCATAGGAATTTTGACCTAAGAAAAATTAAGCTTATTTTACACCTAACCTACAGCTTCCCTACTGAATTTCAGGAGGAACTGATATCTGGTTTGAGAGAAATAATTCTTAGAACGCTTGTAGGTCCTGTATTTTAGATTGGGCACCACCCTAGTTTCCTTAGCCTTGAAACGCTGACAACCCCTTGATCGGGTTTAGTTTTTGTAAGCTTGCACCCTTAGGAGTGTTCCTCAACATTTGATTATACGTCCCTATGGATTTTTGGCCCAACTCGGCACCTTTGGTAAGTTATCATAACCATAAAACGCCACTTAACAAACCCCCACGTAGATCTTTGACCATGTATGGTGACGAAAGTAAGTAGGACTTTGTAAGGTTTTGATTTGTTGTATTGATGGATGTTACTTTGTATGATCGTGTTGATAATTTTTTTATATATATTTTGGGATAGTGCATGAAGGCCCCCACGATGTTAGACTAATCGGCCACACGAAAGGACGGAATCGTACCTGACACACCGTGTAAACGATTGGGTCCAAATTCAAATCCCGAGGGTCGACACTCAGAATTTTGAATGGATACTAACGAACTCAATGCTCGAATGTGAGTAGAAGATCTAAGTATCGGATCCCAATCTACTTTAACCATTCACTCGTGATGCCGATAATATGTGAACCGTGTCTGTTGCTTCGCTTGGGGACATTTTTGCATTCTCTTGAGACGTGTGTATGTGTGTTTCTTTTATGATAACTTGAGTGAAGCAGACATGTAAACGACCCTAGGGCATGGAAACTAAGTCCTCTAGAACTTATCATATGTCGAACTATGGTACCCCTAATCTCATCTTTGCGTCGCACCTTTAGCCGTTCAACGATCAATCGATGATATCTCATTCGCCTAGTTACACGCTCATCTATTTACCCTTTTGCTTGACTCTTCAATCATGCCGACCTAATCAAGCTCAGATCTATCCTCGGAAACTCCCGATCAATCGTATCATTAATAATCAACTATCCCTAATAATTACCTAACCCAACTTAACCATTCCCCTTAGGTTTTTATTTTAACAGTGCTCCTAGACCCGAGACATATCAGGCGTTAGATGATTGATTTGGTTTAAGGGATCCCATGATATCTAAGGAACCATCTAGGAATCAGAGTGCTCAGTGGAAGCATGCCAGACTAGGAATTAAGAGAATCAGCCTCTAGGGCAGGACCTTATTTTTAAGGGGGGTGGAGCGTGACCGTAACTAACCTAGAGTAGGATCAGGATAGCTAGAGACACAGAGAAATGGATGTTGATTCACCTCGATCGACGCTTATGAAACTTCGAGGATGAAGTTGGTTTTTAAGGGGGGTGGATTGTAACACCCTAGATTTCTCGAATTTACTTGAAATTTTTCAGAAAATTAAATTGATATTTTTTCTAAAATATTAAGCGTTTACTTTCTTTTGAAGACAACTGACCATCCGTAGGATATTTGATATGAGACCCTCTACAAAAGTTGCTTAGAATAATCCTATAAACGTTGTAAAAAGATCGGATTTCAAAAATCTCATAGTTTTCAAATAATTACAAAAATACCATTAGTTAAACTGCCACGTTTTAGTATTATGGTTTCTGACGATTATTTTAATAAAAAACTTCATATATGACCTTTTGGGTACATTTTAACCATACACGTCAAATTTCAACCCTCCGATCAACCTACAAATGCCCTAATCAGAAATCGGGTCATAAGTGGCCCACCGTTAACTCGGATCTGCCTCAACTTTCTCGTCAGCGGCTATTTTTATGTTGCCCACCTATTGGATGGAGAACATGGCCTAAATTCACCAGAATAGACCCTGCTCGTGAGGGCAGGCAGAGTTTGGGTGCGTGTACGTGTGACACACGTAATTAGATTCCTTTTTAAAAGAAATCACTCTGATTCCTTCTTCTCTGCAACCACGGTAACAGTAGTTTTCGCTGCCATCCGTGCACCCCTCACCGTCCATCAGGTGGGCCCCATACCTACCATCTAAACCGTTCATATTGTCGGTGCCCTTCTTAGATGCAGTCATTCAATGACTTTCATCAAAACTTTGATTCAAAAGCCCGCTCCAAACTGTCGTTTACAGCCAAGTAAAACTAAGATCCGCGAGATCTGATCCACTGCTTTGCATGGGTAGTCCAAATCTTCTTCAAAGTCATCACGTGGACCCCATCGATCATCCCAATGGGCCCCATGAGTAAGAACCTTCCAGAATAATCAGTTTCCTTCTCCAACTTGGATTGAATCTGAGATTTCTTTCGCATCCACTCGACCGGCTCCAAGATGTTGTAAAGCCCATCCGCCCGCCTCCTCTTTTCTGGAGATAACGCTTTATGAGAGAGAGAAAGTGACCAAAGGAGAGAAAGAGAACGTGAAGAGAGAGAGGGAGACCCCGTAGAGAGAGAGAGAGAGTGAATGATCGTGTGAGGAGGCTGCTGCCTATCAATCTTTGTTGCAGCTGGAGTTTTGTTCCAGACCAGAAGAAAGAGAAGAAGAAGAAGAAGAGAGAGAAAGGAAGGAAAGAAAGAAAGAAAAGAGTCGAGCGAGTCGACCCGATTGAGCATCTGTGTGGTGCCGCTGTGGTGAGAGGTTTGATCAACTATACCATGGTTTTTGTTTCCTAAATCTACCCCCATTCTCTAGTCTTAGATGATATCTAACCTTAGGCGAACAAACTATGAAAACCATACTCTAATATTATGAATCCCACTAAATAACGTAGGTTGGGAGCTAAGCTTGATTCCTCGACCCTAATAGCATCTCAAATAATCAAATCCCAAGAGGTGAGGATTTCTTCTTAGCCTAGTTAGGATTTCTTCTAGCCTAGTTACAATAATATCACTTTGTTTGTCGGTTTCATGTTTAGAATTTAGGTTTTGTTATGTGATTGCTTGAGAACATGTTTGTTGAAACTTCTCTATGAAATCATGAATTCGTCCGATGTTCTTGAATTTGTTTATGCTGAATTCTTGGATTGATATGGACTATGATTTATGTTAAGTGATGGTATACATGCTTATGTGAGAATTATGTGAAATCTATGCTTAGTTTATGATTCCTACATGCTTATGATGAATATGGTGAATAATGTGTTGTATGATATGGGATTACGTATGTGGATGTTACGTTAATGAACGCCCCTTCACCCCACACTGATGTAATCGTTTGATATAAAGAGATGAAGCCGTATTGGCCATATTGTTAAATGTTAAGTGTTGACATTACCGCGTATCCGTTATTGGTTTCTTATGCCATGATGTTGAGTTTGGCACTACCATGTGCATTGTTAGATACGTGCCAAGGGATCCTTGTTGATACGTTACCTGTGATGGATCCATTGAAGAATAGAATTGATGAATATGCAAAGTTTCATGAGCCAGGGTTGGTGGTATGGGACACTAAGCCTCAGCTGTCGGCCTATGTTGGGTGACGAGCCCCCCATAGTGACCTTGAGTTTCCTTGAACTAATTGTGGTAAGGAGTGGTCATTAGTCGTGAACATCGTTTAATTGGCTAGATATTAAACTACTTAATTAAATGTGAAACTAATCATACATCCACTGGACCTAACCTGGTGGGTCAGCCCTGTGGGCGTTAGCTTATGGTAGGGGGATGGGTGGCCATCACCTCCATTGGCTGGGTTTGTTGACATGAAGTTGTGGAATTACCCGCTTCATCATGGACTTTGGTGACTAGTGGCTAGTGAAAAGAGTTGGAATAAGTCCCGTCTCATTTAGTCAGGGTACCTTAGCCAGAGCATGCATATCATGCATTGCATTAATTAAGATTTTCCATGGATGTTTTGATTGGGTATGATTATTATGTTTGGATATTATTGTGCTAATCTTAGGGGGTAACCCTCACTGAGTTGATTGCGATCAGCTCACTCCCTCCTAGGACAGTGTTATAAAATACCACCAGATTATTGCAGGTGACGATCCATTAGATGAGCCCGACTTACAGGTTGAAGGGTATGAAGTTTCATGACGGTCAATGATGGACGATGAAGCCGAAGCAGCTTGAAGATGAATTATGTCTATTATCTTTGTAGAGTAGATTTATTTTCATATAACTTGTAATGAGACTCCCATGTGGGATGAAAAGTGGAACATTATGTATTCGGTATGATTTAATGACATTATCTTTGATAACATAGAATAGAAAAACATGGAATAAGAACCTTGCTTCCGTCATTGCGTTTTGAATACCATGAATGTAAGAAATAAAAATTAATGTGTGGAAATATATTCCTAACACATTCTAGTTAACACCCGAAAACTCAGCCCATCTTGTTGTCCACTAAAGCTGAAATTTCGAGGCGTTACATTGGCTAACCAAATTTTATTTTAAAAGCGGGTAAACTTGATGATCGATGCGATGGATGCTGATGCATATGGATGCATATGGTTTGGCTCATTCTCCTCTTGTTCAATGATTTTGCTTTTGCTGGGGATGTAGAGAACTTGAGCTTGTTGCTTGTAGGGTTTTACTTCCCTGAAGATTTTCTTTTAATACGGGTGTTTGGTCAGCGTGTTGGTTAAGATCTTGACCCGTGGTCGATCAAGTCCATCGTCCCAATATGCTGCTACATTTCTGCTGGGAATGGATGAAGGAGGTATTTAGGTTGTAACCTCAAGATACTCTTCTGGGGAATGGGTGTGATTGGGATGGTGTTTGGTCGTTAGTTTTGGTCAAGACTCCAATTTGCGGACGATCGGATCCATCATCCCAATACTGTGAAGTGGGTGAGTAGAGTTTTGACTCCTGAAATGCTTTGCTGGGGGCAGCGATGATATTTTTATGTTTTTTTGGAAATATTTGGCCCGAGTGTTTGCCTGAGTGGTCAGGATGGAGATCGGTTTTATTGAGAGCAAGGAAAAATATTTTTGTGATTTTGAAGGCTGATTTTGTAATGTTTTGGCATTTTTGTTGGTTTTTTTAAAATGCAGAGAAATGTATGGAATTTTCATCTACTTTCAACTTCTACCGTGTTAGAACTAGAAAAATCGTGATCAATGCAGTTTTTTCCGTGTTTCATTGTTCTGGGGGAATTCTGAGTATAAAGACATTCATAGACAATCATAAGAAATCACCAAGTGTACGCAAGAGAGATATCGCAAGGCGTATTTTATTCCAGAGATTCTGAGATCTTTTACATTCTAGGCTGTGATATTTGCCACGAGCCCTTAATTACATCAATGGTTGACCACCCTTGATTAAAAGGCAAAAGTAAATGAATGCATACATTATAGATAGATTAAATAAAGCAAATGAAGAAATATCAATGTAAATCATGCACACCATAGAGAACACAGGGATTTTTACGTGGAAACCCTTGCGGGAGAAAACCACGGCACAAAGCGACAAAGCTCCACTATGAATAATGTTTGTACAATAGATGGAGTATTCGAGATAAGGCCCGGATAGATCGAGCAGGTGACTAAGTCATCGGGGACTATCGTCTTTGAGTTCATGGTCATAGAGACCTATTTATTTTCTTGTTATGGACTGAACCACATTTCTTAGAGAAGCAGGATGTCTATGTCCCATTTTCTTTCGGATTGTCCGGGTTGAGAGACTGTCAGGATTTGAGTGGTGCAACTCTGGGCCCGCGCTTGTTACTGTGCACAAGTGACCGCTGGAATACATGATCCTCGAATGTTGGTCGGCATGACCCAAGGCCTGCGCCTGTTACAGCGCACAGGTGACCTTAGGAAAGCAATCTGCAACTGCCTCATCAGCTCAACCGACGGACCCGTTGTAGATGGGTAGGGCATCGACTGTCTTTTTCATAGTGGCAATCCATAGCAGGATGTTTCAAGCTTAGTTAGAACTCTTTTGTTTGTGGTTTCTTGTGATAACCATAGTCCATTTTGGTTAGTCTTGAGCCTCAATCCGAGCTGAATCCTAATTGTGCGATGAACATAATCGATACAAAGTTCCTATAATCAGTTGTCGAGTAAGGTTGGAGTCTGTCGACTTGTCTTCAGAAGTGATCTCGACCTCGCACCTTCGTTGATAGCTAATACACAACGAGAGACAAGAAGAGAACCTGCTCACATGTGCATAAATGTGTAGGGCATTGTAATGAGATAAGGGATTTTCAATGTACAATGAATGTAATTGAATGTATATCATATGAGATTGATTGTATTTGATGAATACAACAGAAGGTTTGTCATATGAGAATGAATGTATATGAGAACACAATAGTATATATGCCATGTGAAGTTCAGTACATGTCGAGTTAGATGAATGCTAGATTAAGCAAAGATGACTGCTAGATTAAGTAGAGACAAGTGCTGGATTAAGCAACTAGATTAAGCGTGAATGAATGCTGGATTAAGCAAGATAGGTGTTAATGCATGAATCAATCAATATTATCTACTCATAACTCCATTTCTGTACAAATTTGCATTAAAACGATGTTCTGGTCATTTCGCTGCTTGAAAATTCTAAGTAAAAATCTGGATTTTTATATATCCACATATCGACCATAAAATATCATGAATATTTCACCGGACTTTGGTTTTTTTAGCATAATTAGGGTATTTTAGATTTTTTGGATGGTTTAGATTCGAAGAAAACCCCTCCAATCAAAAGGCGAACTTTTTGGGGAGTGCCAAAAAGTTGCGATTTGTACTTCGGATGGAAAATCAAAATCTCCATTGTTGGGAATTTATTTTTTTAGTATTTTTTATTGAATCCAAATGGGGGGTACTTCCTTATTTACATAAATAACTTAAAGTACATGGAAACATAAAATATGACATTTACTTAAACGTTTTTATGTAAATAAGATGTGCAGTGTGTAGTGCAGGTGCAGGCAGTGCAGAGAGATGTGCAGTGCAGTTCCGGTGTGACCAGTTCAGGCGCACATTGGAAGAGGGCTGGCGCATGTCTATGAGAGTGAACGCATGTAGTAGGGTGGTGGGCGCATGTGACATGGAGAAGGCGCACATGACCAACATACAAGACGAGAGAGAGAGAGACGACTTCTTCTGGGCGCATGTGGCTCTGCACATGCGCCTGGTGGGTGGAGATGGGCGCATGTGGCTTCACCACTTTTGCCAACAAAGTTTGGGCGCATGTCCCCCTTGCACTTGGTGCATTTGTATGATTTTTGGTAGTTGGATATTGGAATGCATCTAAGCGCATGTGTCCCTCCATTGGGAAATGCATCCATGCGCATGTCTCCCACCTTGGAATGATGGGTGCATGCATTCAAGCGCATGTACTCCCCCTCAAAAGGGTGGGCGCATGTGAGAAACTCCCAATCTCATCCTCCCCTCCTCTCTCCTCTTCTCTCTCCTTTTCTCTTCTTCCTTTATGCCACTCACGCAACCCCTTTATATACTTGTTGGTTTGGGAATTGTAATGGTTCATATATATCCTCTCATGGTGTGGTCCACTTGAAACTTGGATCAGGTTAATCTTATGTACTCTGGCACGTGTGGACTGTTCGCTCGCCTCAAGTGTAAGGCTGCGATGTAGTAATAAATCTCGGTAAGACCGTGGTCGATCCACAGGGAAAGAGTAACAGCTTCCTAATTACTCCAGCAACTCAGTTTAATAGAGTAAATTCAGATTCAATGGGATGTTTAATTAAAACAGTAACTTAATGAAAAATCAGAGATTTAATGTACTAAGGCTTTCAAGGATCCACTTGTAGCAATCCTATGTCAATTCAGTCAATCCAAATAGAGAACACAACTAGATTTGAAGTCCTATCTCTCATCTAGTTGGAAAGTAAGCATTCACACACATTCATCCAATTCAAGTTGAACTTCCAAGTTCAAGTCCATTCAATCAATGTAGAATTCAAATTCATAGCCTGCGGAGTAACAGCCATGCCTATGGGCTATGGCCTGCTCAAGGATTACTATAATTCGAATCTAAACAAGCAACCTGTGATAATCTCAGAGAATTAAAAGGAATTCATGTCCGGAGCACATAAACTCAGATAAGACATCTCAAACTACCACCTATTGGACTGAAACATAAGAAAAATCCAACTTTGAATTAAAAATACTTGAATCAAACTGAAATTAACATAAAACTGGCTACAAGCTTCACCTCTCAGCCTTAGCTTAGAGGTTTTAGCCGAGCATAGTCATGCTACAACTAAAAACTCAAAAATAAAGCATAAAACTAGAAAAACCCGAAGATAGATGTTGCAGACGCTCCACAGTCGCCTTCAGCCTCCAAACTCACGTTCCTTCTCTTCTCTGATACCTTAGGGAGAGCCCCTAGGTGGCCTTTTATAGCAACAATCCTCCCTTGCATCGAATTCTGTGAAATCCTACGCATTGCGCAGCAATTTTCGAAGTCCCGAATTAGAAAGGACTTTCCTATTATGCAGAGCCGACCGGTCGTGACCGGTCGGACCAGCTTTTTGAAACATCCAGTGGGTGCAGCCGACCGGTCAAGACCGGTCGGACTGACCTCCCACTCATCCAGCGTGCATGCCCGACCGGTCATGACCGGTCGGGCTGACCTATTGCCTTGATCCAGTGTGCATGGCCGACCGGTCAGGACCGGTCGCCTCTCTTCTACTTGTTCCTGTGATGTGGCTGACCGGTCGGATGACAGGTCAGCCTTGTATTTCTTCATCTTTTTCTTCTTTTCTTCATTCTCTTTTCTCTCTCTTTCTTCTTCTTTCCTTGGTCCATCTTAGGACTTCATCCAATGTCTTCAAATATAATCTTTTGACTCCAATTTGATGAAATCCCCTCTTATCTCTACAATCACAAAACACATGTTAGGTGGGCCTTTAAACCATGAAAATCATGCAAAATATGTAGTGTAATGGGCAATGCAATGTATAAATTGGAGGTTCAACATGGACCACACTGATCCTGTGAACAGGTCAGATTCTCCAAATCACTCAGATGGTGAGCTCTTGGAGGCGCTGGACCTTGGTTGATGTTGACAACCCGTATGTACCATGAATTTGCATGGTTTCTTACGTCTTTTGGAAAACCGGTTAGTGGGTCTCCTTTGTAGTTCGTGGGCCCCAAATCTGAACGGTTCATTAGTTTAGGGGCATCATTCTAGGAGGTGGCCTCAAGTTTCATCTAAATCCAGGTTCCAAGTGGGCCATACGAGAGGAAACAGTTCCACCGTTCAATCACCGTTGATGGCTCATGTGGAGCCATAGAAGTATCAAATCATGCTAGTTTTCATGCATATGACACGTGTGGGCCCTTGTGACCCTATGGACGATTCGGATGGTCCAAAGGGCACCATGGTGGCCCCACATGTCACGCCCCAAATTCGGTTCTCGACGTCCATTCGCTGTAACCCGAATTCAGAGGTGGCAGCCTCCGTAGTACCCCGATCTCGGATCCTAACCCTACACGTCAGGTTCCGATCCTGGGATACCACAAGGAGGATTTTAGGGTCTAAAATTTTTTTTTTTTTTTAACATGAGCATCACAATATGAGTACCATCAAAGACAAACACAATATTTCCACTAAATCTTTTCGTTTATATACAGTACTGGAAAGTAAATATACAATGCGTAAATATAAAAAGCTGTGCACACTTCGGCACCTCCTGCTACTGCACTACAAACTCCAACTCAACGTTGCTAATATACTCTGGTAGAACCTGCAGCGTAACAAACGCGCATAAGCTTCGAACGAAGCTTCGTGAGTGCGTGTGTGCGTGCACAATGCGTATGACAAGCATGATAAATATCAGAGTAAGCAGTAAAGCATGATGAGAACTTTAAACCAAGACTTCGCCCAATTAGGCTACACGATCATGTGATATGAATAACCAGTCTATCACGGCTATGCAAGCATGCAATACATATAACTAGCCTACCATGGCTATGCAAGCATGCAATACAGGTAACCAGCCTACCAAGGCTATATACTCTTACTATGCAATGGCCTACAGGGCCTAATGTCACCTACAATGATCCAATGCATGTATGCAAATCACCACATCTCAGTACAGTGGTCCAGATACGAATAGACAAAACGCGATCACGTAAGCAATGCAGGACTCGGAACTGGTAGCTCGCCCAGTGTGGTAGCTCGCCCAGGCTTACAGCCCCGCCCACATCACACCCGCCCACATCAGGACCGTCCCACACCATACAGAACATCAGTCACATCACTGATACCAATACCATCTCTGAAACGGAACATCACCGGGGTCTCACAGACCTCACTACTCACCAGTAGAATGCCAAAGCCTATCTGGTGCAATAGCGGACCTACTTACAGCTGGTCAAACTCAACCCCCTTTGCCAACACTCTTCCGGCAGGTTAGGTCAGACCTCCTTCCAAACTGACCACGTGCAGTGGATAACACCGCCGTTTGGTATTCGGCATACTGGTGTATGATTAAACCACCCGGTCCTTGAATGGAGCACCCACCTTGGTACCAACGGGATCAGGGACTTTCACCCAGGGACATCTTTGGCATCCAGTTTAAAGATAACATATTTCCGGTGTTCCTGCAAACCACGATGGAGCTGTGGTTGCAACGTAGTAACCATGCTATATGCGGCACAAGCAGACGGTGCGAAATGCAACCATGCATACAAACGTGGGACGACATGCCCGTGCAAGTCTCCAAAGAGCACCATAAAACTATAAGGTCTCAAACACAATGTCACCGTCAGCTGGTAATGAACTGCACGACAATCACGACCGATATAGCCGGTTGATACAAGACAATCAGATGAGCCAAGCATTCATGATGCATGAGTCAAGTATATAGTATGAGTGCCAACAAGTAGCCCCTCTACCACGATAGCAATAAATCAATCTAGTCCAACCTATTTAAGATATGATTAAGATGAGGGGACACATATGAATGATCGAGTCATAGTGCGGGATGTCGCTAGCCAGGGAATCTCGCACCAAGGGCTACAAGGTATGCTAAGCTATTCCTACCATACAGTGTAAGTCAGGATGATAGATTCCTGTCCTCGAATAGTCCCATACCTATTGGAGAGTTTTGCGATAGAGAGCACATGAATTACATTTGCGCAACTACATCTCGAATGCTTTATGAATGCGTTTATGCCCTAGTGGTCCCCAACTAACAATGGTGATTCGGGATGCATACTCATTACACATGCATGGTGATCGTCGAAGCATATAGTATAAAGATCATATATGAGTATTCTAACAACACTACGTGTGGCAACAGACATATCAAAAATAGCATAAAAAGATAATTCACTTATAATACAAGCAAACATAAAGAGATAAGACTCTAAATGGATGGTATACAACAACACAGACGTTCCAACAACTGAACGGTGTGGATTAACCTTCAATATTCAGATAACCCAAATGGAAAGGAAATGATTGAAAACACTACCGACACATCAAAGGTAGAACCTACTTGAGCGGCAAGAGTGGAATACTCAAAATCATGCCGAGACCCATAATCCTGTAGTACAGTTGGGATAAACACAATAATGGTCCATAAAAGGAATATTATAGAACAGATTGAAAGATAGACAGGTTATGACAGAGAATCATAAATGGTAGGGAAATCTGAGACAGATGATCAATACAATGAGGTCCAAAAAGGGACAACAGGTCTAACCTCATACTACAAGATAGGCTCCATATAATGGATGGCCTAGATGTCATACGAACATCGAGGATGAGCCCCACACTCGCCCTAAAGGTAAACGGACGGTGTGGATGAGATATACACGATATGGTGGTCTTTATAATTGGGTACAAGGGTAGAAGGGGTGAGTCATATGAGTATACAAGCTGAGTTACCAAGATCAATCAACATGCTGAGTCAACAAGGTGAGTCAACAAGGCGGGTCAACAAGGCGGGTCAACATGGTGAGTTAACAAGGTGAATTGACAAGACGGTTCCACAGGGTGAGTTTAAGAAGGTAGCCCTATGACTTGGATCAAGCAAACTCTAAGGATGACCTTTCAATAAGGGTTTACACAACTAATCATCAAGGTGGGTCCACGGGATGGACAACGCGGTCATTCGAACACGCACACTAAGGTGGTCCCAAGGGCCATCCTGTACATAACATGCTAGGGTTCATTCATTTGGATGGTTTGGATTAAGCACAAAATTAAGGCGGTCCTTATGGATGGCCGACATACATATCGCACCATGGAGGCCAATAGCTAACGTGGATAGAACACATGCATAACAAGGTGGACCCGTGGTTGGGTATAACCGCACAAAGGAGTGGGGAAGCCACATACATCAATGAGCCCCAACAGTTTGGGATCAACCCGATATTTGTGCTTTCCCCACTAATCAAGTGAGATGGCAAACAAACACCATGGTGGGGCCCGCACACCACACGTGTGGAACCCCACCCATGGCTGGGTGACTTATGAACAGGAAGGATGGCAAATAAACATAACAGATGGGTCCTGTAAAGTTTCCAATGGTAGGCATTCAATCACCCTTATTTTCTACGTGTGGCCCACCTAAAACTGGGCCCACACCCCTGCCAAGAAGAACGACACGATATACTCAACATTCATCAAGGTGGGACCCAAAGTTGGGCCCCATCACCTTTGGTTAGATGGAAAAATAAACATTACAATGGCCCTAAGGAAGGTTTCAAAGGTGGGCATCAATGGCCACGGTTTCCCTACAATGTGGTCCATTTGAGGCTTGTATTTACCTCATTATGAGGGCCCACGGCCCTAAAATAATATGAAAAAGCAGATGGGCGGCATACATAAAACAGATACATCGTGGTGGGACCCATAGAGCGTAGCACCCAAATGGGCCCCAAGCATTTTGAAGCAAACTAATATTTTTGTTTCCCCCTTCACCCATATCCATGTGATCTTATGAACAGGTTAAATGACAAATAAACATCACTGTAGAGCCTGGGAAGGTTTCAACGGTGGAGATCATAATTCCCACTGTTTCCATGGCATGGTCCACTTGACATTTGGATATGCTTAAATTTTGGGCTCAGCTACTAAAATGAGCTGGAAAAACATATGGACTGGATTGATAAAGCACATACATTCAAGGTGGGCCCAACGAGTGGGGCCCATTGACATTGCCCATATAGGCTAAGCTGCTGGGCAGCAGCGTCCCCTGGACGCTGTCTGTCCAGCAGCAGCATTTTATTATTATTATTATTATTTTTTTATTTATATTTATATATATATATATATATATATATAATTTTTTTTTTTTTTTTTACTCTCAACAAGTGGGGCCCACAGCAGTTTCGATCAAGCTGATATCTTGTTTTCCCTCCCTTTCACACGTGTGAACTCATGAATAGGTTGGATCTCAAATAAACATCATGGTGGGCCATAGGTAGGTTTCAACGGTCTGTCACTGTCCTCACTGTTTTCTGTAGTGGGGCCCACCCCAAATCTGGATCTTCTTGACATTTGGGCCTTGGCCCTGAATTGATATGGGAGAACAGATGGACGGCTCAGATAGAGCAAATACATCATGGTGGGTCCCACGTGGTGGGACATAGATTGGGTGGCCGGGCAGCCCAGCGTCCGTGGACGCTGGTACTCCCAGCGCCTTCCCTTATCTTCTTTTCCTTTTTCTTTTTCTTTTTCTTTTTCTTTTTTGTTTTTCTATAGTTTTCCCCCAGTAGGGCCCACAAGAGGATGATCTGCTCTGTCTATTAGGTTCTTCATCTCCTTGGGGACCTAATGAGCCCAATATTGGGCAGGTGGAACAGTTTACAAATGTCACGGTGGGCCCAAGAAGTTTTGACAGTGAGCATCCTTGCCTCCACTGTTTCTTGCGGTGCGGCCCACTTGAGATTTGAATCTGCTTCATATTTGGGCCTTAGCCCTAAAATGACATGGGAAAACAGATAGACGGTGTGGATACAATAAAATCATCAAGGTGGGTCCCACGAGTGGGGACCCCTTCCAGCCGTCCTGACGCTGGACGGTTCCAGCGTCCCAGACGCTGTGAACGTCCAGCGCTGGACGTTCTCATATTTTTTTTTTCCTCTCTTTTTTTTTCTTTGTTTATATCAAGTGGGGTCCACTTGGAGACGATCCACTCCGCTCATCAGGTTTCCCAGCTCGTTGGGGACCTAATAAGCCCAATATTGGGCAGATGATTCCGCCTGCAAACATCACGGTGGGCCACGGAAGTTCAACAGTCCACATCATTATCTCTACTGTTTTCCTATGGTGTGGTCCACCTGCGATCTGGATCTGCTTCATTTTTGGTGTCCAGCCCTAAAATGGGCTGGAGAAACAAATGGACAGCGTGGATCACATACATACATCAAGGTGGGTCCCACAAGTGGGAACCCACGGTCGTGCCCAAAGGGCTTTCAGCCCGGGAGCTGCTGGGCAGCAGCGTCCTCTGGACGCTGACTGTCCAGTGGCCCCCTTTCATATATATTTTATTTTATTATTATTATTTTTTTTTGTGGGGTCCACACGTGCAGATCCGCTCCATCCATCAGCTGGGCCATCACATGGTGGGCCCACATGGTGGACAGAGTGGATGAACTACATACATCATGGTGGCTGTTGGCCACACTAAATATGTCACAAAATGGGTCCCAAAGTGGGATCCACACCATCAAAGGGTGGGACCCATTCATGGACGATCCAGCCCATCCATCTCATTGCCCATCACAAGGTGGGACTAAGAAAAGAAAACGAAAAGTAAACGAGAAAAAGGGGGGAAAGGTATGCACTCACAATGATGGATAGACGGTTGGATTGCCGATCGGACGGTCCGGATGATGATCGGGGTCCTCCAAGCTTGATCTCCTCCTTCAACCTCTCTCTTTCTCTCTTGATCTCCCTCTAATCTCTCTCTAAACTCACTCAATCTCTCAAATCTCTCTACTTCTCTCTCTTCTCTCTCTTCTCTCTCTCTCTCTCTCCCTCTCTCTCTCTCTCTCTCTCTCTCTCAAATCTTGCAATTGAGAAGGCCACCCCCCCCCTACGTATGGCTCTTGTATGGGAGAGGGGGGTACTTTAGGTGATGATGATGATGATGGGATGGGAGGAATGGGTTGGAGTTGACTTTGGGAGAGAGGTACGGGTTGGAGTTGGTGTGTGTAGGTTAGGGTAATGATAGGGGTATGGGTAAGGGTGATGTTGATTGAGTTGACATGTTGTTGGGAATTGTGCAAGTGGGGCCCACGCCACACGCGCGTTGCGTGGCCCACCTCGAATTGCACAAACGTATGCATCTTACACACCGGGTATCGCAATGGGGCGTGCCGCGCGGCGTTGGAATCGTGGCGCCCGCGCGGTCGCAAGGGTACAAGTCTTGGGTCGTTGCGGTACTAAATCAGGGTCGCGATCAAGGCTCTCTAATCTGGTCCGTCCGGGACGTACAGGTACTGGAAACTAAACGTACGGAGGGCAATTCAGGGTACGGGTCTTACACCACACGTTTTCAAGTAGTAACCGATTTTCAACACTGCTTTGGGTGCGTGTCTTTAAGACCGTGGCTTTTTCATGTTTGCATGCTTCCACATGATTTGGCAAAGTTTTAGGTGGGTCCCATTTATAGTCTATGGGTCTAGGATCAAAGCCGTCCATTGGCTGGGGAGTGTTATTCTAGGGGGTGGGCCCAGGTTTGAGGCAAATCGATGTTCATGTGGGCCATACCACAGGTCACCGTTGTTTTGCCGTTGAATGATATTTTGGGGCCACACAGATATTGGGTCGAGCAACCATTTAAATGTTCCATTTGTGTGAACACCCTAGGATACTCTGGTCAGTCCAGATCTTGGAAAACAATATTGTGGTGGGCCACTAGAGAGGTTTAACCAGTGATCACTCATTTTGGGAGTTGTAATGGTGAGCGTTGATCTTCCTGTGGTGTGTCCCACCTGAGCTTCAGATATGCCTCATACTTAGTCCCAATGGTTAAAATAAGCTATCAAGATGTCTGGGAGGTTTGGATTTTCCTTATGCATCACGATGGGGGCCCCACAGCAATAAGCTCATAAAGTTGTGTTTTTCACAAATTTGGAAGTTTAAAGTGTGAGTTTTACATGCTTTATGCGTGTTGCCAACTTCCAACCATGGAAAATTCTTCCTCCACTGTTTCTCCTGGTGTAGTCTCTCTAGGACTCAGATCTTCTTCATTTTTTGCCCCAAGGGGTAAAATGGGTTGGTGAAACAGGTGATCGGCTTAGA
Organism: Liriodendron chinense; assembly: GCA_003013855.2. Lineage (NCBI taxonomy): Eukaryota > Viridiplantae > Streptophyta > Magnoliopsida > Magnoliales > Magnoliaceae > Liriodendron > Liriodendron chinense. The sequence continues at coordinate 182,398 of PVNU02001531.1, read as the reverse complement.
TTAAGCATATACTCTATGGTGGGGTACAGAGAACAACGTCTGGTGGGGATGTTACCATGGGCAATGTGAACGTACGTACATATTGTGGTTTTATGTGTGCACATGATATGTTGGTGGTGTTCACGCCGTGCATGCATTGCATATGTATGTGAACATGTAGTTTGTGGCGTGTATGCATTTGTTGCATGGATGACACGTGTGTTTCATACATGAGTCTTAGGCATGATCCATGGTTTATATGTGTTATGCATGCATGTATGAATGGGTTACATGAGAATAGTGTTCTTGCATGGTGTGAATGTATGTATGTTTGAGATATATGCATGGGCATATATAAGAGTTACATTTATACTCAGTGCCTTCATGGGCTTCATACATGGGTAGCACGCCTGGGCTGTATGGGTTGCATTCATGGCATGCAAAACAAGGTATATGTGTGTGGCATGTGTGGTTATGCATAGTATGCATGAGTTGGTTGCATGCACGTGATGGCTTAGCTTACGATTGCATGTGCTCATGCGGGGTTTAGGTATGCACAGCCATACGCACTATTCTCTTGCATGGGTTCTATGTGTATTACATGTATGGAAGGTGTTCTATCGCTTTTATGGCTATTTTTCAGGTCTTGAACGGATCCAAACCATTCATTTTGAGCCATCATTTACCCTTTTATCATGGGTGAAATTTTGAGCCCCAACATACCGCTATTAAGGCACCTTATCCATTTTACGTCAGTGAGTAAGACGAATCTCACATAGTTAAGTGCCGTAGTTTTACATCTTCAGATGAGGGGTTTTTTATGGTTTTCAGTCAGCATACCCATAAAGTTGCTTATTCTTCATATGCAACGCACATAAACCACGTATCGTCCAACAGACTCCTTCGGCCACAAAATGAGTCACATCCTCACATTTCCCTTTATCAATCCAGTTTGGGGTCTTATGCTGCTCACAATTCTATGAGGGTATGCTTCACCTCCCAACTACCTTAATCCCCTTCATGAGTTTTAGGAACATGGAACATCCATTAGATTCAATAGTGACTTCTAAATCAAGCTCGTCTATCACGGTGCGTTTAACATGAACAGGATCGGGGGGTTTTGCTCGCCTTGGCCCTTACATGTTTAGAGAACTCCGGACACCCATACGATCAAGTGTCAGCTATATCCAGAATAGGTTGGTAAAGAAAGCCCTCGAGAAGTTAATCCTAGTGTAGTTTTAGGTCTTCGGACAACTGGGGATAGATTTGTGCAGTTAAAATCGATGATGGATTTTTTTTTTTTTTTTTGAGAAAAGTTCCAGACTTTGACTCGAATGGTTGAGACTGGTGATAGCTTTTATGAAAAACTTAAAAACTTTTTGATGTTTTTGAAACGATCCGGGCTATCAAACTTCCACTTAAAGGGCCGAGATCGATGCCGGTTTTTTGTTGAAAGTAGGAAAAGTCCCCCGAGAAGTTCATACCAGCGTAGTTTAAGGTCTTCAGACCGAAGTGTTTATACATGCTAAAGGTACATTCTTTTGTGATTTTCTTAAAATGATCCGAGTCATCGAATCTTGATCCGAGCAACTAAGAGTTAAGATCGATGCTGGTTTTTCTTTGAAAGCAGAAAAGTCCCTCAAGAAGTTAATCCCAGTGTAGTTTAAGATCTTCGGACCAAAGTTTTATACAGATGATTGCAAGAAATATTTTTTGATGATTTTTCAAAATGTTTCAGGTTGTTAGATTCTAATTCGAGCGATCGGGATTAACACCAATTTTTATTGGAAATCTCTCAAGATTTTGATTTCAACGTAGTTTAAGGTCTTCAGACCCTAAAATTGTTTGTACACGCGAATAAGAATTTTTTTTTATATTTTTCTACAAAGATCCGGACTATCGAATCTTGCTCTAAACGGTTGAGATTGATGTTGTTTTTATTGAAAGTCATACTTACCTCACTGCATTTATTTTTTGGTGTGCTCTTGATTGACATAGTGATCCTAATGGCCATGGCGCGCCGACTACCCATCTTTGCACCTTGTCTCGTACCAGCGGGTGAGATTATTTTATGGTTGATAGAGCTTCAACACCTATCAGGAGAGAAAGTACTTTAGTAAAAAGATTGAAGTATTAGAGCAGGAGGAGAGATACTTACCTTTTGGGATGAATGACCAGGAGAAATGCGTTTGTAGGAGGCACTACGCGAGTTGACTCGAGGATTGGATGATATTTATTTCGAAAGTCTTCTATGATTTTTTTCGTACGTATGGAGGAGGGAAAAAATCATTTTTTTAAAATATATGTATGCAAATCATACATGAAAGGAAAATTTGTGTCAAGTGCTTGTCTGTTCGTGATTTGAACTTGTGCTTTTAAATGTAGGAATCAGAATATTTGACTCAGCCTGATGTCATACTTCATTTTCTTAATTGTTCACTAAGGGTCCTGATCCCCTTAAAGTAGTGGATAATGATATCCTACCCTTAGAATTTGGGCAAAGATTAAAAGAATTCTTGACTCATGGCCTCCATCATTGCTTTTGTTGAATCTTCATGTCGCTTGGATCTTTCATTCACTTGCTTTTTTTTATTAGTCGTTATTACCTGCAACGCCCTTTTGGGTTTTCGCTACGTCTGGCTAGCCCATCATTTTTGCCCGTGGTGCCCTTTCGAGTTTTCATCCCTTCCCGGGTATTTGATCTTGCCTACCTCTTAGCAGCTGTGTTGTTTTTACCCTTGGCGCCCTTTTGGGTTTTCACCAAGTCCACTATTGTTGGGGCTCAAATTTGCACCCATTATAAAACAACATCCCATGGTCTAGTGGCAATGATTTGGATAAGTTTTGAGGCCAGGAAAGCCCTGAAACGCCAGCACAACCCTGATCGCTTGGTAGCGATCAAAATTCGTAAACAGCATTTCAAAGCGGAACTGGACATGTGCTTCAACGTCAAATGATCCGAAATGTCCTAAAACCCTTAACCTGCAAGTTTCGAAGTCATCCGGTGCATATTTTTACCTGCGCACCTCGAAATGCGTTTCGTCCCTACTCGGAATTGACAAAAAGGGTCCGTAAGCCTACAGCTACCATTTCAGAGCGGAACTGGACATGCGCTTCATCGCCAAATGATCCGAAATGTCCTAAAACCCTTAACCTGCAAGTTTCGAAGTCATCCGGTGCATATTTTTACCTGCGCACCTCGAAATGCGTTTCGTCCCTGCCCGGAACTGACGAAAAGGGTCCGTAAGCCTACATCTACCATTTTAGAGCGGAACTGGACATGCGCTTTGCCGCCAAATGATCCGGAGCGCCCCAAAACCCTTAAATAGCAAGTTTGAAGTCATTACGATACATATTTCCATGCGTGCGCTGCCCGGAACAACGTTCCTATACGACAAGCCGACCTGAAGGCTCCAAATTAGGAAGGAAGTACCAAAATTAGCAACATCTGGACTTCCACACCCCACCCCGTTCATTCAGGAGGTTAATCATAGCATAGAAGTGGCTTGGAGACAGTGAGTGCATGTCTAGAAAAGGTAGCTGTCCTCTGGAGGTCCCCCGTTGGAGCTGAAATACTGAAATTTTCTAAGTGCAGAAATCCTAAAAATCTGGCTAAGTAGTGGGAAAGCGCCGGTAAAGGACATGCGCCTGGCCTCTAACCACATGCGCTTGCACCCTAGTAGTGAAAGGAAGTGATCCGAACACTTTTCCGAAAAGCTCCGGGAAATGCGCCGGTAAAGCACATGCGCCCGGATCCACCACATGCGCCCGGTGCATTATTCCAACATGCGCTTGACATTGTTTCTGGCACATGCACCGGGAAATACCCTTCGGGTAGACCCGAACCCGATTTCCCTCCTATAAATAGTGAAGTCACCTCATTTCATCAGCACGAAATCATCCCCTGCCGACCTCAGAGTGATGTAAGCACCACATGCGCTTGCTTTCTCTCCCCTCGCCGGATGCCTTGGCTGGAGTGGATTTCCTCGCCGGAAACCCTCGCCGGGAAGGGATTTCCTCCCCGGAATCCCAAGTTCAGGAAGAAAATCCTGAAATTTTCTAAGTGCTGGGCACATGCGCCGGCATATCCCCCACACGCACCGGCTTATTCCACCACATGCGCCGGCTTTTCCCACCAGAAAAACCTGAAAATCTGCTAAGTCCAGGAGAGACATGCGCCCACTCTTTGAGTCCAGGCGCATGTGCATTGCCACATGCGCCCGGAACACCTCTTCTCCATCTGATTTTTCATAATAAAAAAAAACTTCACATGCGCCCGGGAGAAGGGACATGCGCCCGGGTCCCTACCACATGCGCCCGGAAGCATGTGCAACACCACATGCGCCTGCACATCCACCCCTCCATGCGCCTGGACGCTGATGGGAGGGGTGGGCCTTCGATCGCGTGCCCCGCCTTCGTTCGGAATCCGATTTTGATGAAATTACTTCTGCCCGATGCGTCTCGATGAGATCTATCCATCCGTCATATCAGATTCTCCAACGGTCAATGATAAATGGCCCAAATTAGTGTTTTGGTCCAAAATAACTAACACTTAGCCAATTTGGCAGCCCCAAAAATCTTTCTGAAAGAGCCGAAAACGGCCTAAAACAAGAAGAATCGAGCGGAATTGGACTGAGCCCGAGAGGGAAACTTTTTTTCTACATGACATGATACACCATAATCATGCACTGCGATGAGGTTATCCGATCTCAGGACCCTCGAATACCCTAATCGAGCAGTCGGCAGGCCCACTACTTAGTCATTTCTAGCCCTGGGAAGTGCCCTGTTGGCCTGGAAATTGACTTCTGCTAAGCAAATTGAAATGCGATCGCACCGCGATCTTCGTGGACATAATCCACCCCTGTTCAAAGATGATCATCGATAATATTCATCGATTTCCCTGATTAGACCGCAGACAGGTCCATTATTTAGTCATTTTCAGCCCTGGGAAGTGCCCTATTGGCCCGAAAATTGACTTTTGCTAAGCAAATTGAAACGCGATCGCACAGCGATCTTCGTGGACATAATCCACCCCTGTTCAAAGACGATCATCGATAATATTCATCGACTTCTCTAATCAGACCGCAAACAGGTCTACTACTTAGTCAATTTCAGCCCTGGGAAGTGCCCTGTTGGCTTAAAAATTGACTGACGCCAGATGAAATCAATCGCGATCTCAAAGACGCCGAGGCAAAGCTGAAGTACTCAGGCTATCCAACAGCCGGTTCAAGCATTCACGGGGCACCGATCCCCATCATTCATAAGAAATTGGCATATGTGGGTACCCATCGGACCTTATACTTAGCCACTTACAGGCATCGGAAATAGCTGATCCAGCCCATTGAATTTGAATCCTCAAAAGATCTTGGCTTGATAAAGCCTACTTGATCCCAAACAGATCATTAAAAATACTCAGAAGAAAGAGTGTTCTCGAAGACGAGTCGCCCGACTCCAGAAGAAATACATTTACTTTACTGTACAAAGCTCTATTCATCCCGGATAAAGGTCCGAGGCTAAACCTAAGGGGTTATGGTTACCACGAGAAACCACAAACAAAGAGTTCTAACTAAGCTTGAAACGTCTTGCTATGGACTGCCACTATGAAAAAGACTGTCGATGCCCTACCCATCGACAACGGGTCCGTTGGTTGAGCTGATGAGGTAGTTGCGGATTGCTTTCCTAAGGTCACTCATCATAAAAATACTGGACGGGGGCTTTAGGTTATGCCGACCAACATTTCGAGGTTCGTGTATTCCAGCGGTCACCTGTTCACAGTAACAGGTGCGGGCCCCGAGTTGCACCACTCGATTAAAACCCTCGTTCGGGAACGTTGCGGAGTGCTTTCTTAAGGTCACCCGTCATAAAAGTACGGGCGCGGGCCTTGGGTCATGCCGACCAACATTCGAGGTTTGTGTATTCCAGCGGTCACCTGTTCACAGTAACAGGCGCGGGCCCCGAGTTGCACCACTCGAATCCTGACAGTCTCTCAACCCGGACATACCGAAAGAAAATGGGACATAGACATCCGGCGTGTCTAACAAATGTGGCTCAGTCCATAACAAGAAAACAAAGGTCTACACGACCATGAACTCAAGACCATAATCCCCGGCGGATTAGTCTTTTGCCTTCCAATCAAGGGTGATCAACCGTTGATGTAATTAAAGGCTCGTGACCAGTATCACAGCCTGGAATGTAAAAGATCTCAGAATCTCTGGAATAAAATTCGCCTTGCGATATCTCTCTCTTGTGTACACTTTGTGATTGCTTATGATTGTCTATGAATGTCTCTATACTCAGAATTCCCCCAGAATAAAAGAAACACGAAAAAAAAAGAAAGAAAGGACTGCTGACGAGTAGTTCTGATCTTTCCCCTCTTTTTCTAAGTTCTAACAAACTGGCGACTCTGCTGGGGATTATTCACTACCAGAATCTCTGGTTATTTCTGAATAAATAGACATTCTACGATAAATCATTTGCAGACACTAATGTGTACATGGGAAAGGTTACCGCAAGGAGAAATGTTCGGCGCCTTCACGGGCACCAAACTGGCGACTCTCAACGGGAACGTTCTTCCCTTCATCTTTAAGGCAAAAGAATTTCAAAACTTCGCATAGCATGCATGTAGTTCATACTTGTATGTTTCTGTCTATCCGCTGTCGAGCCGTATCGCGATTGGTAAGGTCGCGTCCCCTCTCTTTCCCAAGCGCGCGGAATATTCTAATGTGTGTATGACTGTGCAGAGAGAGAGAGAAAGACAGAGAGAGACAGAGAAAGACAGAAAGAGAAAGACAAAGAAAGAACCAAACAAATGGCATCTACGATGATCTTCCTAGCGTCTGGTGGATTTTACTTCCCCCATCTGGCAGCAACCTCTGAAGCCGGATGGCAGATTGTTCAGAAGCGCAAGACCATCAAGAAGACTGAGAACAAGAAAGTTATTCCAGCTGAGACGGAGAGGACAGCAAGGGTGCAGAGCAGAACAAAGAGACAGTGGAAGCCAGTCTATAGGGGCGACGCCCGCGACTCCGGCAGAACTACCGTGTCAGCCAGGCCAGAGTTCTCCTTCGCCGATATCGACTTCCCAGCGATACCGAAGACAACATCGCCAGCGAAGATATCGAACAGATCTGCTGTTCGACAGTCCACTAAGACGGTGATGAAGACAATCCCTATTGAAGCTGCCGTGATCAAGACGAGGCCGCAGCAAGCGCAAGTCATGATGGTGCAGGTCACCGAAGGAAAGGCGAGTGAGCGATACCCAGAGCTGCCTCCAATCCAACAACAGATAGATGAGATTATCCAGGTCCAAGAGGACACAGCCAGAGAGATGAGAGAGATGAAAGAAGCACTGTTGGCTCTAGTTGCCCAGGGGGCAAACAGAAGCCTAGCTGTACCCACTCGACAGTCTGTGGAGGAATGCCAGGGGGGAGCAGGAGAGCCAGCTACCGCCGAACCACAAGCTCGCCCGAGAAACGTTGTGTTCGGACGTGTACCGCCATTGCCGTCTCAAGCCACGAGAGAAGAACTATCTTAGACAGTTGCGGACCTGATGCGTGAGGAAAGAGAAAAGGAGAAGAGAGGGAAATATGTATACCGGGTGCCGTACTTACCCGAGGTCCACGATCTCCCATTTCCCAGCAATTTCAAGCGTCCGGACTTCCCTAGATTAGATGGCAGAGGATCGCCAGAGGAACACATGGCTCAATTCATGACAATGATGGGCAACCTATCGACAATTCCCCAGTACTGTCTAAGATTGTTTGGCTCGACGCTCACGAGCAAGGCATTCCAGTGGTACATGTCACTGCCCGCAGGGTCAGTCAAATCTTGGGAGCAGATACAGGACCTGTTCATTTCCAAATTCTTCTCTACTGAGCGAGAAGTCTCACTGACAGATTTAGCCTTGGTTCGTCAAAGGCAGGGAGAGTCGGTCGAGAAGTTCATCGACAGGTGGGGGACCATAGCAGCACAGTGCCGGGAACTGCCCAGCGAATCTGAGCAGGTCAAGATGTGCACGCAGGCCATGGATGCGATGATCTCATTTGGCTTATCTGGACACAACTTCTCGACGTTTCGAGACCTAGCTACAAAAGCCCACCTGGTGGAAGGAGCCGCGTGCAGAGCACAGTTCAAGGCAGAGAAGCCGCGGAGAGAAGCTGGAAGGATGATAACATCTAACTACGTCGACAAAGGAAAGGGTTCGAATGACAGGAAACGCCCAAACACCGAGCGTAGAGTCGAGGCCAGGCCAGTAACCACGATTCAAGACAAAGGCAAGAGTTTTCAGAGGCCGCGACATCTCACGATAGAAGAGCGTAATCTAGCAAACGGACCTTATACCTTCGACATGGAAGATCTGGTTCCGATCATGGAACAGCTGGTCGAAGAGAGGTTAATAAGACTGCCAGAATGCACACGCCCGGAGGAAGCGAAGATGGTCGATCATCCCAGCTACTGCAGGTATCATCGTGTGACCACCCACAAGACTGAAGACTGCTTTGTCCTAAAAGGCAAGATTCAACGGATGATCAACGATGGCACCATCAATATGAAGGCGGAAGAGGCGAGCCGGAATACTGCGACAGTGGTGTCTGCCCTCCCTGTGCCAGTTCAAATTCCAACGGCGAATCCATTCCCAGAACCGGAAGAGCCATGGACACTTGTGAGCAGCAAGAAGAGGCTAGAGAACAAAAGAAGACTCTTGGAGAAAGAGAGGAAGATGAAGAACAGAATAAGAAGAAGAAATGTTGGACAAGAACAGCCACGTGCGCAGCCCGTTCAGTGTGCCATGGTTTCAGTGGTCGCTCAATCAGGGGCCAGTGACAAGGACCAAGTCCTAGATAAAGGAGAAGTCAATGTAGTGGCTCTACGGTCCGGAAAGCAGGTCGTACAGAGAGAATTTCCGAGGCGACCAGACCCTAGAAGGACGAATGCCGTCATAGGTGAGCCATCAGAGACACCTCGAGAAAAAGAACCGGCAGAAGCAGTCAATGAGCCAGCAGCTGACCAACGAGATCACACTCGAGATAAGGCACCGGTGATTTATGATGTGGTGTCTCATCTGAAGAAGGTTCCTGCTCGACTCAGCATCTACGACGCCCTGTGCCTTTCGAAGAAATATCGGGAAATGTTGCTCAACGCGTTGCTCGATCAAGAAGCTCGTGAGGTCATGATAGCAGAAATCGAGTCAGAAATGGAAGGAATGAGGATAACGGGAACCGAGGAGCGACCCGTAGAACAGGTCATGCAGATTGACCGATCGTCTATGATCACATTCTCTGAAGAAGACAGAACAATCAGCCTAACGGACCACAACCGCCCGTTAATGGTGACAGGTCTTATCCGAGACATAGAGGTCCGAAGATGCATGGGTAGACGACGGATTTGCTGTGAATATTATGTCTCTGAAGACATTGCAGCAGTTGGGTTTCAGACAGACAGCACTTCGCCCAAGTGCCATGGTTATCCAAGGGTTCAATCAGGACGGTCAGCGTGTCCTAGGGTCCATTACTGTCATGCTGGAAATAGAAGAATTGAGCACCAAAGTCACCTGTCAGGTGATCGATGCAATGACGACATACAATATCTTGTGGGGACGACCGTGGCTTCATCAATACGGCATTATTCCCTCGACATACCACCAATGCTTCAAGTACAATAGAGATGGCGTCCAGTATAGAGTGGCGGCAGACCCGAGGCCGTACTCCACTGAATCTTTCCTAGCAGATGCACAATACTATCGGGAGAGTGAGGAGGCCGAGACCGCCATAAAAGCCAACGAACCGACAAAGGTGGCACAGGGGGCAGAACCCCAGGGCGAGAGTCCAAGACAAGCGGACGAAGCTCCGTGAGTGGTCGCTGAAGCGACAAGGGCTCACAGAGGAAATCTGTTGCAAAGGAAGAAGTTTTACCTGATCCCGAAGCACCTCTGGAAGGAAGGGCAGTCAGTGTTGAAACAGATGACAAGCCAACAGATGAGCGTGTTGCAGTCCAGCTTCAATATGCCGGTACCAAAGGTTGAGAGGATTCGTCCCTTCCCTAAAGCTCCGAGCCAGTTCTGCGTGCCTCCTACAATGGGAGCCAGGCATGAGATAACGTTTCAGGCTGGACTCCACAACCCGTTGCAGATCGAAGAGAATGCGAAGAGAACGCCGGTAGAGACACCGCCCATTGAAGAAGAAAGATATAGCAAGGCCAGTAGAAACATCATGAGAAATATGGGGTTCATCTGTTCAGAACCGCCAGCTCGGAAAGGCATGCTAGCACCCTTCGAAGTAAAGATGAAGGTATACAGAGGAAAAGAAGCCCTGGGGGCAGAATGTGAGATCAGGCATATTAACATGGTGACAATTAGTCCCGTGGAAGAGGTGAGGCCCGCTGGACCGAATGAAGTCATACAGCCGAGTGCCGCACCAGAGCAGATCGAAGATGGAGGTCAGCCCACGATAGACGAGCTACAAGAAGTCAATCTGGGGACCACCGAAGAGCCGAGGAATACTTATATCAGTAAGAACATTCCAGAAGAAGAGAGGGAGAGCTACATTCAACTCCTGAAAGAGAACAGAGACGTGTTCGCATGGACCTATTCTGAAATGCCAGGACTGAACCCGGCAATCGTGATGCACAGGTTGAATATCGCGAAGGAGAAGAGGTCGGTCAAACAGCCACAGAGACGCTTCCATCCTGACATTGTCCCGAAGATAGAGGAAGAGGTGAAGAAGCTGCTTCAGGCCGGGTTTATCAGGGAAGTTCAGTATCCCAAATGGATCTCGAACATAGTACCTGTAAAGAAGAAGAGCGGCCAGATCCGGGTGTGCGTTGATTTTCGCAACCTGAATGAAGCTTGTCTCAAAGATGACTTTCCTCTACCCATCCAGAGCTTCTGATCGATAGCACATCAGCATATACAACGATGTCCTTTATGGACGGCTACTCAGGGTATATTCAGATCCGAATGGCTCCAGAAGACAAAGAGTCCACTGCCTTCCGCACATCTCTCGGAATATTCTGTTATCGGGTGATGCCGTTTGGGCTGAAAAATGCAGGCGCCACGTATCAGAGAGCGATGCAGGTAATCTTCCAAGACATGATGCACAAGCATGTGGAATGCTACGTCGATGATCTGGTAGTGAGGTCCGACGGACATCAACAGCATCGCGAACATTTGAAGCTAGTATTTCAAAGGTTGAGGAAGAAGAGCCTCCGCATGAACCCGTTGAAGTGCACCTTTGGGGTGTCCTCCGAAAAATTTCTTGGCTTTGTGATCAGGCATCGGGGAATTGAGATTGACCGAGCGAAGATCAAAGCGATCAGAGAAATGCCTCCTCCGAAGAATTTGAAAGAGCTGAAGAGCTTCCAAGGGAGAGTTGCTTACTTGCGGCGGTTCATCTCGAACCTGTCAGGTCGTTGCCAGCCTTTCTCTCGGTTGAACAAGAAAGACGTCCGCTTCGAGTGGGACGAAGCGTGCCAGAAAGCCTTCGATTCCCTCAAAGAGTTACTAGGGAAAGCTCCAGTTCTCACAGCGCAAATCGAGGGAAAGCCTCTGATACTGTATGTAGCAGTGGGAGAGAACTCACTGGGGGCACTGCTCGCCCAGAAGAATGAAGAAGGGAAAGAGAATGCTCTGTACTATTTGAGCCGCACGCTCGTCGGCGCTGAGTTTAATTACTCACCGATAGAGAAGATATGCCTGGCCTTGATATTCGCTGTGAAGAAGTTGAGGCATTACTGTCTGTCATATCAGATTACATTGATCTCCAGAGCAGATCCCATCAAGTTCCTGATGAACCGACCTATGTTGTCAGGGCGATTAGCCAAATGGGCCCTACTGCTATCCAAGTTCGACATTACGTATCTGCCGTCTCGAGCTATTAAAGGGCAGGCGATAGCCGATTTTCCAGCAGCTCACTCGATACCGGATAACATGGAAATGGAATGTGATCTTCCCAACGACCAGGCCATGATGGTAAGGGTCGCGCAGCAGTGGCGGATGTATTTCGACGGAGCCTCCAGAGCTGCAGGATCAGGGGCCGGTGTGATCTTCATCAGTCCTCAAGGCGACTTGTTGCCCTACTCATTCACAATAGTGCCGTCGTGCACAAACAACGAGGCAGAGTATCAGGCCCTCATCATTGGGTTACAGTTGGCACGAGACATGCGAATCCGATCACTACAGGTATACGGTGATTCTCGGTTAGTTGTGGGACAGCTTATGACAGAATATGAAGTCCGCAAGCCGGAGCTGTCATCTCTTTTCCATCAGGCCCGAGCCCTATTCGATCATTTTCGAGACAGTACGGTGTCGCACGTCCCAAGAGCTGAAAATTCTCAAGCAGACGCATTGGCTAACCTGGCCGCGGCTCTCGCGCACCCAGGGGGCAGCCCACTTCAAGTCACCATAGAAGAAAGGAGAATATTGCCATCACTCACAGCAGCCGAGGATGTCACGAGTGCAAGCCCTGTACATTGCTTTGAGATCATAGAAGAAGAAGATTGGAGAAGACCATTCTCTGATTACTTGAAGTATGGGTTCTTACCCGAGGATCCGCAGATGCGCACTCAAGTCAGAAGGCGTGCCAGCTCGTTCGTCCTCTTAGAAGGAGTACTGTATCGACGCTCCAGCGATGGAACGCTGTCAAGATGCCTGGCCCAAGAAGAAATTCATGATACGCTGAGAGAGGCGCACGGAGGAGAATGTGGTGCCCATCAAGGCGGACGGAACCTACATCATCGAGTGCGGCATATGGGCTATTATTGGCCCACCATGGTGAAAGATGCGATGGACTACGTCAGAAAATGCCATCAGTGTCAGATACATGCTGACATCATACATATACCTCCAGAAGAGCTGCATCAGTCAGTGATGTCTTGGCCTTTTGCGGCCTGGGGTATGGATGTGATAGGCCCCATTAGCCCCTCTTCCTCTCAAGGGCACCAGTACATACTGGCAGGCAACAGATTATTTCTCTAAGTGGGCTGAGGCTGTGGCCCTGAAGAACGTGAAAGCTAAACAAGTGGAGGGTTTCATCCGGAACGCCATCATCTATAGACATGGTATTCCCGATCGGATCGTCACGGATAATGGCACGCCCTTCCGAAATGCTGTGATCGACAAGCTGTGTGCCAAGTTCAAGATCAAGCATTGCTACTCAACACCCTATTATCCTCCTGCAAACGGGCTTGCTGAGGCATTCAACAAAACCATCGTGAAGATTCTGAAGAAAACGGTGGCAGAGAATAAGAAAGATTGGGACAAACGGTTGCCCGAAGCACTCTGGGCATATCGTACTACGCACCGCACGGCAACGCGGGCTACTCCCTATTCACTAGTATATGGCACGGAGGCCATCATCCCTATGGAAGTTCAGGTCGAGTCCCTACGAGTAGCACTTCGGAACTCCTTGACAGATGAACGTAATGCTGAGCTCAGGATGGTCGAGCTCGATGCCTTGGACGAGAAAAGACTCGCGGCACAACAACGGCTAGAGATGTACCAGAAACATATCTCGACAGCGTATGACAAGCGAGTCAGGGGTAGATCCTTCAAGAAGGGTGACTTGGTGCTCGTAATGAAGCGACCGACAGCCGCGCACACTACAAAGAGCAAGTTCGACCCTAAGTGGGAACCGATATGCATCGTAGAAGAAGTCTACTCCAACGGGGCCTACCGTTTAGTGAATTTTGACGGTGGTGGAGCCGGTTTCGCAATTAATGGCCGGTTCCTGAAGAAATATTACCCCTAACAGTCAACCTGTTACTTTCCTTTACATGAATATGAGAAATGTAAACTCCCCAAGAGAGGGAATGTAATAAGTAAGGATAGAAATGGAGAATGAAATGGAGTAGAATACAGTAGATAAGCCTGTAGTTACAAAAGCTAATCAGTTATTTTGTATTCTTGCAGGTCTTCCTTGCCCTTGCTATGGAGAAATAACTAAGAAGGACCATTCGTCTGCGACACGAGCATATCCCGAGTTCAGAAACCCTGGACACTCCCGAAATCGACGACAAAGGGAAGTATTACTCTTTTCATTTCATTCTACATTCATCACTTACTAGAATTGCGATTATTATTGCTATTATTGCAAACCATTCTAAAACACATCACACAAACATAACACGATAGAAAAGTAATTGCTATTGTCATTTCATTTAACAAAAGTTTGATTGACATCTTTTCCGACGTCGTATACATGAATGGTCAAAAGGTAAGTATCTCTTACACCAATTACAAAATTTTCTAAAGGTAAGATCCTACGATCATTTCTATACATTTGAAGTCAAGAAGGAGAGCATCGGGAGCGAAAGATCAAAGCTTCTCCAAACATCCCGATATCAGCCTGATCACGGCCACCCTGGCAGTTTCCATCGCTGACTTTGCTGCAGATAACACCTTCGCAGGATCAGGAACATGTTGAAGTTCAGCAGTCAAATCCTCCAACTGCTTGCGCGCTGCTTCGCCCTCACTTTCGAGCCGCGTGACCGTTATCTGACCCTGAGTAACTACTGACTCGAGACGGGCAGCTTCGAAGCTCACGGCGATCTTCTCCGCTTGTAGACGCTCAATCTCAGCGTCGATTTCAGCTATACGGCCCAAGCACCCTTCATACTGAATCTTATTATTTTGTAGGGATTCTCGTGCGTTCGCCGTAGAATGCGCGTGGCGTTCCACTGCAGGTCCCAAAGACTCCGCAATTCTCCGCTTCTCCTCGATAGCAGGATCGGGCTCGACGCGCTCAGCAGCCGCCACGTTTGCGAGGGAGCTTTCGAACGCAGAGATGTGATTGACAACCACGAGCGCATCAAACCCAACTACTCCGACACAAGCTTCCAGCGCTTTCATGCCAGCGCCTAGCATATGCCATTCTTGTGGATCGGCCAACGCCTTCGCGAGGCTAGACAGCAGGCCCTTCAACACGCTCTGACCAAAATAGCCTTCGTGAGGCTAGACAGCAGGCCCTTCAACACGCTCTGACCAAAATAATCTAAGTGTTCAAATGTAGGAATGTCCGGCATCATAGCAATGCTGACGTCAGAATCGACAGCAGCTGCAAGAAAGAATGCAAGACAAACAAATGATGAGTTAGCAAAAATGGAAGTAGAAACTACAAGTCATAATCTAATGTAAAGTGCGAAGGAGTCATACCAGGAACGGCAGGAAGATCAACAGCAGGCTCCGAAGGTCCCGCAATGCATGTCCCGGAATCAACAACTGTTTCCAAAGCTTCGCCCGGCAGTTCAATAGTCACAACCGGAGACGACGCGACGGAAGTAGCAGAGGCAGGTATTGACCCAATAAGATCTGTAGAAATAAGATAATAATAACAAAATATGGTTAGTATGATTATGCAGGAACCAAAGAAGAAAAGTAAAAAGCAGAACCACAATCGCATTTCTTACCTTGTGCTCGCGGAATGGTGGGTCCGACTTCGACTGCAGCAGGGCGTGACGCATCCACGACCTCTAACTCAACAGAACAATTTGCTTGCAATGAACAGCCTGATGGAAAGACCGAAGAAGAATCGATGTTCCCCTCACGTATCTCAAGCCCAGGAACGGATCCCTCGGCGTTATCAGCACGAACGGGCAAACAAGGATGAGCATCCGTCGACAACCCCGTAGTCGGTGCCGCAACAGCCTGAGAAACAAAGACTAAAGGCTCGGAAGAAGGTTGGACCCTAATGTTGTCGTAGAGTTGTGCTTCGAGCGCTGCCATGGCAGCGTCATCAAGATCACCTACGCCGCCGACTCCGATATCGTTATCATAATAGTTCGCGAGGGAATCATCGTTGCTGTGATCATTAGCACGATCCGCTCCCCAGTCATCGCCGGAATAATCTACAGGCTCATCTTCGAGTCGTGACCCGGAACCATCACCTGCTTCAGAACCGCCTTCGGCATTGTCCCCCTCGACATCTGTAGGCTCGGACTCACCTCCGTCATGATTGTTGGCAATTATATCTTCTTCGTCTACAATCTCCTCTGTAGCACCAGACCGAAGCTCACCTTCTTCACGACTATCGGCAGCAGTCGCACCCGCCACTACTTTTGGAAGATTGATCTGCAACGACGGATCCAAACTCCCCCACTTCTTGATATGTAATATTTCTGCCTTTCTTAAGTTTTTCTCAGGTGCGGACGGGCGAACTCTTGGTGTGAGTCTTATCTTGACTCTCAACTGATCTCTCGCGCGGCCCGGTGGAAGATCGTCAACGAAATCATCAGAAGGTCTAACTCCTGCCATGCCTTCCATAGGCTCATCCTCTTCGACAGACGGAGGAGCATTCTCTGCCGGAGGACGCGAAGATCCAACCCCTTGCTGATGTCTCTGTATAGGGACCCCAAAGTAATACCATCCGTCTAACGCTCCATCTTCTTTCCTACGAGTGATCGGCACGTTCAAGGAAGTCAGATGGCTGGTACCAGGAACTCCGATGGCCTCACGCTGCTCACGAAGATAACCAAGACCGTCCTCAGGAACATCAGTCAACCTTGGAGGAGAGAGATAAAGAGGGAAATCGACAGGTTTGGCGTCCCGGATGCGCGCATACTGATGCACCCACCATCTCATCCAACCGTAAGAAGTCGCAGGACGTCGACTACCGCCAGGCAACACGAACCTCGCGCCAGTTCGCGTCAACAAAAGCTGGTCCCACATCCACTCCCAATGGACAGGACCCATGCCATATGCTCGTTCTATTCTCGTCACGCTCGGAAGAGTTGACGGAACACCCTGATCGTAGCCGAACTGTCTGGCGAACCTGCTCGGATAATAAGGCTCGCGCCAGAACTCCATGCCTTCGCGGAACGGGAGAGAGGCGGTCCGGATTGATATTAGGAATTCTCTGTCAGAAGAGTCAACCGAATCCTCATCATCGACGACTTCAATATCTTCATCAGCAATGGAAGCAGGAAAATGGTAGAAGTCAACTTCATTCTCACTGCAGATCCTTGAAGACACCCATTCTGGCGTCTTAAGCACCATCTTGGCCTTCATGAACCTGATAAGAGGCGCTCGGTCCGGAAAGAAGTAGGCGTGAGGCTTCATGCCATATACCCATGGAAAATAAACGCCTAACCAGCCGCAGAAATAATGCCACGGGCAATAGGCCGCATCCATCCCATCAGCAGGTTTGTCCGGATTACTGGCAACATAACCAAACGCTCTATATATGCTGCAGAGTACAGGTGGCGCTATAGCAAGACGTCGGCCACTGGCAAGGGCACCTGCCATGACGAAGCAAGAAACCCTGACGCCATCAGCACCCTTCGAGCTGGGAAGCGCGACTGCGGACAACCAGTAAGCGAGGAAGCCTGCTAGCTCACAAGTGGGAGACAATACGTTTGGGCAAGGAAATTTCCGTTGAAAGCGTTGTCGTAAGGCTCTTACTCTTTTAACATCAACCTTATATTTTTCGTAGTCGATCCTGAAAGAGAGAAAGGAGAGAGAACTTCACATAAGAAGCTACGCAAAAGGAAAGAACATACATCATGAGAAGAAAGAAAGAAGACGTGCCGCGAAGACTTACTTCAAGCCGTGGCTGAAGTAGACTGACCAATCTTCATAGTGTATCTTTGTAATGCAGTCAAATTGTTGCAGTTCATTGAACAACTCCAAACACGCCTTGGAATGATAGGCCTTCCGATCACCTTCGCGCCTGAAGCCAGACAATTCTTCATCAGAGGGGATATATTCGTGATAATACCCGCCGCGTATGGGCAGGCCCGCCATCATCTTAAGATCCCAGAGGGTTATGCTCATCTCTCCTCGAGGAAGATGGAAAGAGTTGGTAACGGAACTCCAGTAATTTAAGAAGCCCCTGAGAATCGTCGGATCTAGCGGAAAGAAGCCGGCAGTCGCCTCGATGGCATAATAGAGCCCGACCTCCCTCAGCACAGCCTCGTGCCGGATCAGAATCTCCTTCACCCAGGGGATGTAGCTGTCACGACGATTCAGATGCCTTTGGGTATGGAAGCTCGAAGTCTCCCACATTGCAGACATGACGATTCAGATGCCCTCGGGTATGGAAGCTCGAAGTCTCCCACATTACGGACGTGCTCATAGGAAGGAATCTTTGACGCACCATCTCAAAGAAATGAGTCGGATAAGGTGCATGCGGATCACATGTAGGCATGAGGAAAGTCATTTCCTTAATCCCACCAACCTTTTGTTGCTTCCCGTTGCTTCCCAGGGTGGCGGTGAGTAATCTCTCAGGAACTGAAGACCATCTCTCCACTCCATAGAACTGACTAGGTCTACGAACATCAGATGGCTCGATGCTCGGAAAAGGTTTACACCTCATAAGAGACTTCTGGTGCAAGATGACTTCGCCATTGTAGGGGTTCGTGATGCAGATGCCACGCTCAGCAGTGATCTTGTTGCTCTCCCATCCAATCTTCATCCTTTCATATTTCGAGTCGAGGAGCTGTGTCAATCGCTCCGCTTGACTGAGCGCCTTGATCGGTTGTTTTCCTCGTCCTCCTTTCTTCTTACCTTTCTGACCTATCAGATTCTCTTCTACATTTTGAACAGGTATATCTTGAGGACCAGCCTCAATGGCACTCGCCACACCAGCAAGTTGGGCATACCAATAGACCCACTCTTGTTCTGTTCCCCGCTTCGGGGGTTCAGGGCGCTGTCTTGTTGACAAAGATGCGTACTAGCACTTCATGAGGAAGCTGCCCAATACGCTCCGAGAAATCCTTGATCTCGGGTTCGACCGTAGGAAAGAAGCGAGAGTTACGTCTTGGAGGAGGAGGGTTAGAAGGACCTTCAGCTGTTCTTTTCCGACCGTGCTTCATCGGCGTCGGACCAGAAGCATGCGACCCAGAAGTTTCACCAGAAGATCCCATTGTCGCTACTGCAATTCACTGCAACGCGTAAACAGAACAACATTAGAAAACAACTCGATACACATGGGCAAATAGCCTAACGAAATCATATCACAAACACAAGCACAACATGAAGAGCATGAAAGCAACCAAATCAAGAGCATAGCATATCAATCATCATACGCATTTCATAACAAAGCAACTGCCATCATACATGCACGCACACATATGATTGATGCACACACAAAATCACAGATTGAACCCACAATACATCCATGCATTTAGTCTAAAGCAGCCTTGACAAGTCCAGGTGCTTATAGAAGGCACTAGGACAGAGTCAGGAAACAGTTTCAGCATCATACATACGCAACCTATTAGCACACAGCAACTTTACAAGCAATCGGGACGCTATAAGCGCACTTTGGCAGACATATTCTGAACCTGCCTAAAATAGACAGTTGCAAGCTGTGACAGGCCAAAGTAGGCAGTCAACTGCAGGCCCAAGGCACTAAGCTCCAATCGTGCTTGAATTTTAAGTGATCTAGCCTCAAACAGCACTGAATTTGACTGAGAAACGGAGCTGGAAATGCCATTTCTCCACCAAGTGCAAAGCAGGGGCTAAAAATGGGACTTTTGGCTAAGTGTTGGGGTGACATGCGCCCAAGGTGGAGCCCCAGGCGCATGTGGCCCCTCACATGTGCCCAATCTCTAAAAATTGAAATGAAACTTCATTCCATAAGGTATCAGGCGCATGTGCAATTTGACATGCGCCCGGCTCAGAAGAAGGAAGAAACGAGCTTGGAATTCAATGCACCAGGCGCATGTGCATCACCACATGCGCCCATCTCTAAAATTTGAAGAAAAGACAAGTCATGGGCAATGCCCTGGGCGCATGCCCAGAACCACATGCGCCTGGGACATGCGCCCACATCCTCAGAGGCAATTTCACATGCGCCTGAGGGAAGTTCTCCATCGGAAAATGAATGGCAGGCCACATGCGCCCACAAGGGGACCACATGCGCCTGTACCCTGAGGGTGAGCTCTCTCACCTTGGGAGAAATCAAGCTTTTCTGACTCGAAAAATTGCGGAATGACTCAGTGAGTCAACTATTTATACTTGAGCCTAAGGGACCGGTGCACTGCACTAGCATGACGTAAGCATCCAGCGCAGCACACCGGGGGGGCACTTGTTGGGGCTCAAATTTGCACCCATTATAAAAAAACATCCCATGGTCTAGTGTCAATGATTTGGATAAGTTTTGAGGCCAGGAAAGCCCTGAAAACGCCAGCACAACCCTGATCGCTTGGTAGCGATCAAAATTCGTAAACAACATTTCAAAGCGGAACTGGACATGCGCTTCACCGTCAAACGATCTGAAATATCCTAAAACCCTTAACCTACAAGTTTTGAAGTCATCCGGTGGATATTTTTACCTGCACACCTCGAAATGCGTTTCGTCCCTGCCCGGAACTGACAAAAAAGGGTCCGTAAGCCTACAGCTACCATTTTAGAGCAGAACTGGACATGTGCTTCACCGCCAAATGATCCAAAATGTCCTAAAACCCTTAACCTGCAAGTTTCGAAGTCATCCGGTGCATATTTTTACCTGCGCACCTCGAAATGCGTTTCGTCCCTGCTCGGAACTGACAAAAAGGGTCCGTAAGCCTACAGCTACCATTTCAGAGCGGAACTGGACATGCGCTTCACCGCCAAATGATCCGGAGCACCCCAAAACCCTTAAATAGCAAGTTTGAAGTCATTACGATGAATATTTCCATGCGCGGGCTCCCGGAACAACGTTCCTATACGACAAGCCGACCCGGAGGCTCCAAATTAGGAAGGAAGTACCAAAATTAGCAACATCTGGACTTCCACACCCCATCCCCGTTCATTCAGGAGGTTAATCATAGCCTAGAAGTGGCTTGGCGACAGTGAGTGCATGTCTAGAAAAGGTAGCTGTCCTCTGGAGGTCCCCCGTCGGAGCTGAAATGCTGAAATTTTCTAAGTGCTGGAATCCTGAAAATCTGGCTAAGTAGTGGGAAAGTGCCGGCAAAGGACATGCGCCGGGCCTCTAACCACATGCGCTTGCACCTTAGTAGTGAAAGGAAGTGATCTGAACACTTTTCCGAAAAGCGCCGGGAAATGCGCCGGTAAAGCACATGTGCCCGGATCCACCACATGCGCCCGGTGTATTTTTCTCACATGCGCTTGACATTGTTTCTGGCACATGCGCCGGGAAATACCCGCCGGGTAGACCCGAACCCGATTTTCCTCCTATAAATACTGAAGTCACCTCATTACATCAGGACGAGATCATCCCCTACCGACCTCAGAGTGATGTAAGCACCACATGCGCTTGCTTTCTCTCCCCTCGCCGGATGCCTTGGCCAGAGTGAATTTCCTCGCCGAAAACCCTCACCGGAAAGGGATTTCCTCGCCGGAATCCCAAGTTCAGGAAGAAAATCCTGAAATTTTCTAAGTGCTGAGCACATGCGCCGGCATATCCCCCACATGCGCCGGCTTATTCCACCACATGCGCCGGCTTTTCCCACCGGAAAAAACCTGAAAATCTGCTAAGTCCAGGAGGGACATGCGCCCACTCTTTGAGTCCAGGCGCATGTGCATTGCCACATAAGCCCGGAACACCTCTTCTCCATCTGATTTTTCATAAAAAAAAAAAAACTTCACATGTGCCCGGGAGAAGGGACATGCGCCCGGGTCCCTACCACATGCGCCCGGAAGCATGTGCAACACCACATGCGCCTGCACATCCACCCCTCCATGCGCCTGGACGCTGATGGGAGGGGTGGGCCTTCGATCGCGTGCCCCGCCTTCGTTCGAAATCCGATTTTGATGAAATTACTTTCGCCCGATGCGTCTCGATGAGATCTATCCATCCGTCAGATCAGATTCTCCAACGGTCAATGATAAATGGCCCAAATCAGTGTTTTGGTCCAAAATAACTAACACTTAACCAATTTGGCAGCCCCAAAAATCCTTCTGAAAGAGCCAAAAACGGCCTAAAACAAGAAGAATCGAGCGAAATTGGACCGAGCCCGAGAGGGAAACTTTTTTTCTACATGACATGATACACCATAATCATGCACCGCGACGAGGTTATCCGATCTCAGGACCCTCGAATACCCTAATCGAGCAGTCGGCAGGCCCACTACTTAGTCATTTCTAGCCCTGGGAAGTGCCCTGTTGGCCTGGAAATTGACTTCTGCTAAGCAAATTGAAATGCGATCGCACCACGATCTTCGTGGACATAATCCACCCCTGTTCAAAGATGATCATCGATAATATTCATCGATTTCCCTGATTAGACCGCAGACAGGTCCATTATTTAGTCATTTTCAGCCCTGGGAAGTGCCCTATTGGCCCGGAAATTGACTTTTGCTAAGCAAATTGAAACGCGATCGCACAGCGATCTTCGTGGACATAATCCACCCCTGTTCAAAGACGATCATCGATAATATTCATCTACTTCTCTAATCAGACCACAAACAGGTCTACTACTTAGTCAATTTCAGCCCTGGGAGTGCCCTGTTGGCTTGAAAATTGACTAATGCCAGATGAAATCAATCGCGATCTCAAAGACGCCGAGGCAAAGCTGAAGTACTCAGGCTATCCAACAGCCGAGTTAAGCATTCACGGGGCACCGATCCCCATTATTCATAAGAAATTGGCATGAACAGGAGTCCATCGGACCCTATACTTAGCCACTTGCAGGCATCGGAGATAGCCGATCCAGCCCATTGAATATTGAATCCTTCAAAAGATCTTGGCTCGATAAAGCCTACTTGATCCCAAATAGATCATTGAAAATACTCAGAAGAAAGAGTGTTCTCGAAGACGAGTCGCCCGACTCCAGAAGAAATACATTTACTTTACTGTACAAAGCTCTATTCATCCCGGATAAAGGTCCGAGGCTAAACCTAAGGGGTTATGGTTACCACGAGAAACCACAAACAAAGAGTTCTAACTAAGCTTGAAACATCTTGCTATGGACTGCCACTATGAAAAAGACCGTCGATGCCCTACCCATCGACAACGGGTCCGTCGGTTGAGCTGATGAGGTAGTTGCGGATTGCTTTCCTAAGGTCACCCGTCATAAAAATACGGGCGCGGGCTTTAGTTATGCCGACCAACATTTCGAGGTTCGTGTATTCCAGCGGTCACCTGTTCACAGTAACAGGCGCGGGCCCCGAGTTGCACCACTCGAATCCTGACAGTCTCTCAACCCGGACATACCGAAAGAAAATGGGACATAGACATCCGGCGTGTCTAATAAATGTGGCTCAGTCCATAACAAGAAAACAAAGGTCTACACGACCATGAACTCAAGACCATAATCCCCGGCGGATTAGTCTTTTGCCTTCCAATCAAGGGTGATCAACCGTTGATGTAATTAAAGGCTCGTGACCAGTATCACAGCCTGGAATGTAAAAGATCTCAGAATCTCTGGAATAAAATTCGCCTTGCGATATCTCTCTCTTGTGTACACTTTGTGATTGCTTATGATTGTCTATGAATGTCTCAATACTCAGAATTCCCCCAGAATAAAAGAAACATGAAAAAAAGAAAGAAGGACTGCTGACGAGTAGTTCTGATCTTTCCCCCTTTTTCTAAGTTCTAACAAACTGGCGACTCTGCTGGGGATCATTCAATACCAGAATCTCTGGTTATTTCTGAGTAAATAGACATTCTGCGATAAATCATTTGCAGACACTAATGTGTACATGGGAAAGGTTACCGCAAGGAGAAATGTTCGGCGCCTTCACGGGCGTCAAACTGGCGACTCTCAACGGGAACGTTCTTCCCTTCATCTTTAAGGCAAAAGAATTTCGAAACTTCGCATAGCATGCATGTAGTTCGTACTTGTATGTTTCTGTCTATCGAGCCGTATCGCGATTGGTAAGGTCGAGTCCCCTCTCTTTCCCAAGCGCGCGGAATATTCTAATGCGTGTATGACTGTGCAGAGAGAGAGAAGAAGAGAGACAGAGAAGAAGAAAGACAGAGAAAGAACCAAACAAATGGCATCTACGATGATCTTCCTAGCGTCTGGAGGATTTTACTTCCCCCATCTGGCAGCAACCTCTGAAGCCGGATGGCAGATTGTGCAGAAGCGCAAGACCGTCAAGAAGACTGAGAACAAGAAGGTTATCCCAGCTGAGAGGGAGAGGACAGCAAGGGTGCAGAGCAGAACAAAGAGACAGTGGAAGCCAGTCTATAGGGGCGACGCCCGCGACTCCGGCAGAACTACCGTGTCAGCCAGGCCAGAGTTCTCCTTCGCCGATATCGACTTCCCAGCGATACCGAAGACAACATCGTCAGCGAAGATACCGAACAGATCCGCTGTTCGACAGTCGACTAAGACGACGATGAAGACAATCCCTACTGAAGCTGCCGTGATCAAGACGAGGCCGCAGCGAGCGCAAGTAATGATGGTGCAGGTCACCGAAGGAGAGGCGAGTGAGCGATACCCAGAGCTGCCTCCAATCCAAGAACAGATAGATGAGATTATCCAGGTCCAAGAGGACACAGCCAGAGAGATGAGAGAGATGAAAGAAGCACTGTTGGCTCTAGTTGCCCAGGGGGCAAACAGAAGCCCAGCCTGTACCCACTCGACAGTCTGTGGAGGAATGCCAGGGGGCAGCAGGAGAAGCCAGCCACCGCCGAACCACAAGCTCGCCCGAGAAACGTTGTGTTCGGACGTGTACCGCCACTTGCCGTCTCAAGCCACGAGAGAAGAACTGTCCCAGACAGTTGCGAACCTGATGCGTCAGGAAAGAGAAAAGGAGAAGAGAAGGAAATATGTATACCGGGTGCCGTACTTACCCGAGGTCCACGACCTCCCATTTCCCAACAATTTCAAACGTCCAGACTTCCCTAGATTCGATGGCAGAGGATCGCCAGAGGAGCACATGGCTCAATTCATGACAATGATGGGCAACCTGTCGACAATTCCCCAGTACTGTCTCAGATTGTTTGGCTCAACGCTCACGAGCAAAGGCATTCCAGTGGTACATGTCACTGCCCGCAGGGTCAGTCAAGTCCTGGGAGCAGATGCAGGACCTGTTCATTTCCAAATTCTTCTCTACTGAGCGAGAAGTCTCACTGACAGATTTAGCCTTGGTTCGTCAAAGGCAGGGAGAGTCGGTCGAGAAGTTCATCGACAGGTGGGGGACCTATAGCAGCACAGTGCCGGGAACTGCCCAGCGAATCTGAGCAGGTCAAGATGTGCATGCAGGCCATGGACGCGATGATCTCATTTGGCTTATCTGGACACAACTTCTCGACGTTTCGAGACCTCGCTACGAAAGCCCACCTGGTGGAAGGAGCCGCGTCCAGAGCGCAGTTCAAGGCAGAGAAGCCCAGGAGAGAAGTCGGAAGGATGATAACCTCTAACTATGTTGATAAAGGAAAGGGTTCGAATGACAGGAAACGCCCAAACACCGAGCGTAGAGTCGAGGCCAGGCCAGTAACCACGACTCAAGACAAAGGCAAGAGTTTTCAGAGGCCGCGACATCTCACGATAGAAGAGCGTAATCGAGCAAACGGGCCTTATACCTTCGACATGGAAGATCTGGTTCCGATCATGGAACAGCTGGTCGAAGAGAGGTTAATAAGACTGCCAGAATGCACACGCCCGGAGGAAGCGAAGATGGTCGATCATCCCAGCTACTGCAGGTATCATCGTGTGACCACCCACAAGACTGAAGACTGCTTTGTCCTAAAAGGCAAGATTCAACGGATGATCAACGATGGCACCATCAATATGAAGGCGGAAGAGGCGAGCCGGAACACTGCGACAGTGGTGTCTGCCCTCCCTGTGCCAGTTCAAATTCCAACGGCGAATCCATTCCCAGAACCGGAAGAGCCATGGACACTTGTGAGCAGCAAGAAGAGGCTAGAGAACAAAAGAAGACTCTTGGAGAAAGAGAGGAAGATGAAGAACAGAATAAGAAGAAGAAATGTTGGACAAGAACAGCCACGTGCACAGCCCGTTCAGTGTGCCATGGTTTCAGTGGTCGCTCAATCAGGGGCCAGTGATAAGGACCAAGTCCTAGATAAAGGAGAAGTCAATGTAGTGGCTCTGCGGTCAGGAAAGCAGGTCGTACAGAGAGAATTTCGAGGCGACCAGACCCTAGAAGGACGAATGCGGTCATAGGTGAGCCATCAGGGACACCTCGAGAAAAAGAACCAGGCAGAAGCAGGTCAATGAGCCAGCAGCTGACCAACGAGATCACACTCGAGATAAGGCACCGGTGATTTATGATGTGGTGTCTCATCTGAAGAAGGTTCCGGCCCGACTCAGCATCTACGATGCCCTGTGCCTTTCGAAGAAGTATCGGGAAATGTTGCTCAACGCATTGCTCGATCAAGAAGCTCGTGAGGTCATGATAGCAGAGATCGAGTCAGAAATGGAAGGAATGAGGATAACGGGAACTGAGGATCGACCCGTAGAGCAGGTCATGCAGATTGACCGATCGTCCATGATCACATTCTCTGAAGAAGACAGAACGATCAGCTTGACAGACCACAACCGCCCACTGATGGTGACAGGTCTCATCCGAGACATAGAGGTCCGAAGATGCATGCTGGACGACGGATCCGCTGTGAATATTATGTCTCTGAAGACATTGCAGCAGTTGGGTTTCAGACAGACAGCACTTCGCCCAAGCGCCATGGTTATCCAAGGGTTCAATCAGGACGGTCAGCGTGTCCTAGGGTCCATTACTGTCATGCTGGAAATAGAAGAATTGAGCACCAAAGTCACCTGTCAGGTGATCGATGCGATGACGACGTACAATATCTTGTTGGGACGACCGTGGCTGCATCAATACGGCATTATTCCCTCGACATACCACCAATGCTTCAAGTACAATAGAGATGGCGTCCAGTATAGAGTGGCGGCAGACCCGAGGCCGTACTCCGTCACTGAATCTTTCCTAGCAGATGCACAATACTATCGGGAGAGCGATGGAGGCCGAGACCTGCCAGAAAAGCCAACGAACCGACAAAGGTGGCACAGGGGGCAGAACCCCAAAGCGAGAATCCAAGACAAGCGAATGAAGCTCCTCGAGTGGTCGCTGAAGCGACAAGGGCTCACAGAGGAAATCCGTTGCAAAGGAAGAAGTTTTACCTGATCCCAAAGCACCTCCGGAAGGAAGGGCAGTCAGTGTTGAAACAGATGACGAGCCAACAGATGAGCATGTTGCAGTCCAGCTTCAATATGCTGGTGCCAAAGGTTGAGAGGATTCGTCCCTTCCCTAAAGCTCCGAGCCAGTTCTGCGTGCCGTCGACAATGGGAGCAAGGCATGAGATAAGGTTTCAGGCTGACTCTGCAACCCATTGCAGATCGAAGAGAACGCGAAGAGAACACCGGTAGAGACACCGCCCATTGAAGAAGAAAGATATAGCAAGGCCAGTAGAAACATTATGAGGAATATGGGGTTCATCTGTTCAGAACCGCCAGCTCGGAAAGGCATGCTAGCACCCTTCGAAGTAAAGACGAAGGTATACAGAGGAAAAGAAGCCCTGGGGGCAGGACGTGAGATCAGACATATTAACATGGTGACAATTAGTCCCGTGGAAGAGGTGAGGCCCGCTGGACCGAATGAAGTCGTACAGCTTAGTGCCGCGCCAGAGCAGATCGAAGATGGAGGTCAGCCCACGATAGATGAGCTACAAGAAGTCAATCTGGGGACCACCGAAGAGCCGAGGAATACTTATATCAGTAAGAACATTCCAGAAGAAGAGAGGGAGAGCTACATTCAACTCCTGAAAGAGAACAGAGACGTGTTCGCATGGACCTATTCTGAAATGCCAGGACTGAACCCGGCAATCGCGATGCACAGGTTGAATATCGCGAAGGAGAAGAGGTCGGTCAAACAGCCACAGAGACGCTTCCATCCTGACATCGTCCCGAAGATAGAGGAAGAGGTGAAGAAGCTGCTTCAGGCCGGGTTTATCAGGGAAGTTCAGTATCCCAAATGGATCTCGAACATAGTACCTGTAAAGAAGAAGAGCAACCTGAATGAGGCTTGTCCCAAAGATGACTTTCCTCTACCCATCCCAGAGCTTCTGATCGATAGCACATCAGCATATACAACGATGTCCTTTATGGACGGCTACTCAGGGTATAATCAGATCCGAATGGCTCCAGAAGACGAAGAGTCCACTGCCTTCCGCACATCTCTCGGGATATTCTGTTATCGGGTGATGCCGTTTGGGCTGAAAAATGCAGGCGCCACGTATCAGAGAGCGATGCAGGTAATCTTCCAAGACATGATGCACAAGCATGTGGAATGCTACTGTCGATGATCTGGTAGTGAGGTCCGACGGACATCAACAGCATCGCGAACATTTGAAGCTAGTATTTCAGAGGTTGAGGAAGAAGAGCCTCCGCATGAACCCGTTGAAGTGCGCCTTTGGGGTGTCCTCCGGAAAATTCCTTGGCTTTGTGATCAGGCATCGGGGAATCGAGATTGACCCCGCGAAGATCAAGGCGATCCGAGAAATGCCTCCTCCGAAGAATTTGAAAGAGCTGAAGAGCTTCCAAGGGAGAGTTGCTTACTTGCGGCGGTTCATCTCGAACCTGTCAGGTCGCTGCCAGCCTTTCTCTCGGCTGAACAAGAAAGACGTCCGCTTCGAGTGGGACGAAGCGTGCCAGAAAGCCTTCGATTCCCTCAAAGAGTTACTCGGGAAAGCTCCAGTTCTCGCAGCGCCAATCGAGGGAAAGCCTCTGATACTGTATGTAGCAGTGGGAGAGAACTCACTGGGGGCACTGCTCGCCCAGAAGAATGAAGAAGGGAAAGAGAATGCTCTGTATTATTTGAGCCGCACGCTCGTCGGCGCTGAGTTTAATTACTCACCGATAGAGAAGATATGCCTGGCCTTGATATTCGCTGTGAAGAAGTTGAGGCATTACTGTCTGTCATATCAGATTACATTGATCTCCAGAGCAGATCCTATCAAGTTCCTGATGAACCGACCTATGTTGTCCGGGCGATTAGCCAAATGGGCCCTACTGCTATCCGAGTTCGACATTACGTATCTGCCGTCTCGAGCTGTTAAAGGGCAGGCGATAGCCGATTTTCTAGCAGCTCACCCAATACCGGATAACATGGAAATGGAATGTGATCTGCCTGACGACCAGGCCATGATGGTAAGGGTCACGAAGCAGTGGCGGATGTATTTCGACGGAGCCTCCAGAGCTGCAGGGATCAGGGGCCGGTGTGATCTTCATCAGTCCTCAAGGCGACTTGTTGCCCTACTCATTCACAATAGTGTCCGTCGTGCACAAACAACGAAGCAGAGTATCAGGCCCTCATCATTGGGTTACAGTTGGCGCGAGACATGCGAATCCGATCACTACAGGTATACGGTGATTCTCGGTTAGTTGTGGGACAGCTTATGACAGAATATGAAGTCCGCAAGCCGGAGCTGTCATCTCTTTGCCATCAGGCCCGAGCCCTATTCGATCATTTTCGAGACAGTACAGTGTCACACGTCCCAAGAGCTGAAAATTCTCAAGCAGACGCATTGGCTAACCTGGCCGCGGCTCTCGCGCACCCAGGGGGCAGCCCACTTCAAGTCACCATAGAAGAAAGGAGAATATTGCCATCCCTCACAGCAGCCGAGAATGTCACGAGTGCAAGTCCCTGTACATTGCTTTGAGATCATAGAAGAGGAAGATTGGAGAAGACCATTCTCTGATTACTTGAAGTATGGGTTCTTACCCGAGGATCCGCAGATGCGCACTCAAGTCAGAAGGCGTGCCAGCTCGTTCGTCCTCTTAGAAGAGGTACTGTATCGACGCTCCAGCGATGGAACGCTGTCAAGATGCCTGGCCCAAGAAGAAGTTCATGATACGCTGAGAGAGGCGCACGGAGGAGAATGTGGTGCCCATCAAGGCGGACGGAACCTACATCATCGAGTGCGGCACTATGGGCTATTATTGGCCCACCATGGTGAAAGATGCGATGGACTACGTCAGAAAATGCCATCAGTGTCAGATACATGCTGACATCATACATATACCTCCAGAAGAGCTGCATCAGTCAGTGATGTCTTGGCCTTTTGTGGCCTGGGGTATGGATGTGATAGCCCCCATTAGCCCCTCTTCCTCTCAAGGGCACCAGTACATACTGGCGGCAACAGATTATTTCTCTAAGTGGGCTGAGGCTGTGGCCTTGAAGAACATGAAAGCTAAACAAGTGGAGGGTTTCATCCGGAACGCCATCATCTATAGACATGGTATTCCCAATCGGATCGTCACGGATAATGGCACGCCCTTCCGAAATGCTGTGATCGACAAGCTGTGTGCCAAGTTCAAGATCAAGCATTGCTACTCAACACCCTATTATCCTCCTGCAAACGGACTTGCTGAGGCATTCAACAAAACCATCGTGAAGATTCTGAAGAAAACGGTGGCGGAGAATAAGAAAGATTGGGACAAACGGTTGCCCGAAGCACTCTGGGCATATCGTACTACGCACCGCACAGCAACGCGGGCTACTCCCTATTCACTAGTATATGGCACGGAGGTCATCATCCCTATGGAAGTTCAGGTCGAGTCCCTACGAGTAGCACTTCGGAACTCCTTGACAGATGAACGTAATGCTGAGCTCAGGATGGTCGAGCTCGATGCCTTGGACGAGAAAGAGGCTCGCGGCACAACAACGGCTAGAGATGTACCAGAAGCATATCTCGACAGCGTATGACAAGCGAGTCAGGGGTAGATCCTTCAAGAAGGGTGACTTGGTGCTCGTAATGAAGCGACCGACAGCCGCGCACACTACAAAGAGCAAGTTCGACCCTAAGTGGGACCCGATATGCATCATAGAAGAAGTCTACTCCAACGGGGCCTACCGTTTAGTGAATTTTGACGGTGGCGGAGCCGGTTTTGCAATTAATGGCCGGTTTCTGAAGAAATATTACCCCTAACAGTCAACCTGTTACTTTCCTTTACATAAAATGAGAAATGTAAACTCCCCAAGAGAGGGAATGTAATAAGTAAGGATAGAAACTGGAGAATGAAATGGAGTAGAATACAGTAGATAAGCCTGTACTTACAGAAGCTAATCAGTTACTTTGTATTCTTGCAGGTCTTCCTTGCCCTTGCTATGGAGAAATAACCTAAGAAGGACCATTCGTCTACGACACGAGCATATCCCGAGTTCAGAAACCCTGGACACTCCCGAAATCGACGACAAAGGGAAGTATTACTCTTTTCATTTCATTCTACATTCATCACTTACTAGAATTGCGATTATTATTGCTATTATTGCAAACCATTCTAAAACACATCACACAAACATAACACGATAGAAAAGTAACTTGCTATTGTCATTTCATTTAACAAAAGTTTGATTGACATCTTTTCCGACGTCGTATACATGAATGGTCAAAAGGTAAGTATCTCTTACACCAACTACAAAATTTTCTAAAGGTAAGATCCTGCGATCATTTCTATACATTTGAAGTCAAGAAGGAGAGCATCGGGAGCGAAAGATCAAAGCTTCTCCAAACATCCCGATATCAGCCTGATCACGGCCACCCTAGCAGTTTCCATCGCTGACTTTGCTGCAGATAACACCTCCGCAGGATCAGGAACATGTTGAAGTTCAGCAGTCAAATCCTCCAACTGCTTGCGCGCTGCTTCGCCCTCACTCTCGAGCCGCGTGACCGTTATCTGACCCTGAGTAACTACTGACTCGAGACGGGCAGCTTCGAAGCTCACGGCGATCTTCTCCGCTTGTAGACGCTCAATCTCAGCGTCGATTTCAGCTATACGGCCCAAGCACCCTTCATACTGTATCTTATTATTTTGTAGGGATTCTCGTGCGTTCGCCGTAGAATGCGCGTGGCGTTCCACTGCAGGTCCCAAAGACTCTACAATTCTACTGCTTCTCCTCGATAGCAGGATCGGGCTCGACGCGCTCAGCAGCCGCCACGTTTGCGAGGGAGCTTTCGAACGCAGAGATGTGATTGACAACCACGAGCGCATCAGACCCAACTACTCCGACACAAGCTTCCAGCGCTTTCATGCCAGCGCCCAGCATATGCCATTCTTGTGGATCGGCCAACGCCTTCGCAAGGCTAGACAGCAGGCCCTTCAACACGCTCTGACCAAAATAATCTAAGTGTTCAAATGCAGGAATGTCCGGCATCATAGCAATGGTGACGTCAGAATCGACAGCAGCTGCAAGAAAGAATGCAAGACAAACAAATGATGAGTTAGCAAAAATGGAAGCAGAAACTACAAGTCATAATCTAATGTAAAGTGCGAAGGAGT
The DNA here is from genome assembly GCA_003013855.2 of Liriodendron chinense. Classification (NCBI taxonomy): domain Eukaryota; kingdom Viridiplantae; phylum Streptophyta; class Magnoliopsida; order Magnoliales; family Magnoliaceae; genus Liriodendron; species Liriodendron chinense. Next base: position 150,281 of record PVNU02001531.1, on the reverse strand, counting down.
CATACCAGGAACGGCAGGAAGATCAACAGCAGGCTCCGAAGGTCCCGCAATGCATGTCCCGGAATCAACAACTGTTTCCAAAGCTTCGCCCGGCAGTTCAATAGTCACAACCGGAGACGACGCGACGGAAGTAGCAGAGGCAGGTATTGACCCAATAAGATCTGTAGAAATAAGATAATAATAACAAAATATGGTTAGTATGATTATGCAGGAACCAAAGAAGAAAAGTAAAAAAGCAGAACCACAATCGCATTTCTTACCTTGTGCTCGCGGAATGTTGGGTCCGACTTCGACTGCAGCAGGGCGTGACGCATCCACGACCTCTAACTCAACAGAACAATTTGCTTGCAATGAACAGCCTGATGGAAAGACCGAAGAAGGATCGACGTTCCCCTCACGTATCTCAAGCCCAGGAACGGATTCCTCGGCGTTATCAGCACGAACTGGGCAAACAAGGAGGAACATCCAGTCGATAACCTCAGTAGTCGGTGCCGCAACAGCCTGAGAAACGAAGACTAAAGGCTCGAAGAAGGTTGGACCCTGACGTTGTCGTAGAGTTGTGCTTCGAGCGCTGCCATGGCAGCATCATCAAGATCACCTACGCCCCCGACTCCGGCATCGTTATCATAATAGTTCGCGAGGGAATCATCGTTGCTGTGATCATTAGCACGATCCGCTCCCCAGTCATCGCCGGAATAATCTACAGGCTCATCTTCGAGCCGTGACCCCGAACCATCACCGGCTTCAGAACCGCCTTCGGCATTGTCCCCCTCGACATCTGCAGGCTCGGACTCACCTCCGTCACGATTGTCGGCAATTATATCTTCTTCGTCTGCAATCTCCTCTGTAGCACCAGACCGAAGCTCACCTTCTTCACGACTATCGGCAGCAGTCGCACCCGCCACTACTTTCGGAAGATTGATCTGCAACGACGGATCCAAACTCCCCCACTTCTTGATATGTAATATTTCTGCCTTTCTTAAGTTTTTCTCAGGTGCGGACGGGCGAACTCTTGGTGTGAGTCTTATCTTGACTCTCAGCTGATCTCTCGCGCGGCCCGGTGGAAGATCGTCAACGAAATCATCAGAAGGTCTAACTCCTGCCATGCCTTCCGTAGGCTCATCCTCTTCGACAGACGGAGGAGCATTCTCTGCCGGAGGACGCGAAGATCCGACCCCTTGCTGATGTCTCTGTATAGGGACCCCAAAGCAATACCATCCGTCTAACGCTCCATCTTCTTTCCTACGAGTGATCGGCACGTTCAAGGAAGTCAGATGGCTGGTACCAGGAACTCCGACGGCCTCACGCTGCTCACGAAGATAACCAAGACCGTCCTCAGGAACGTCAGTCAACCTTGGAGGAGAGAGATAGAGAGGGAAATCGACAGGTTTGGCGTCCCGGATGCGCGCATACTGATGCACCCACCATCTCATCCAACCGTAAGAAGTCGCAGGACGTCGACTACCGCCAGGCAACACGAACCTCGCGCCAGTTCGCGTCAAGCAAAAGCTGGTCCCACATCCACTCCCAATGGACAGGACCCGTGCCATATGCTCGTTCTATTCCTCGTCACGCTCGGAAGAGTTGACGGAACACCCTGATCGTAGCCGAACTGTCTGGCGAACCTGCTCGGATAATAAGGCTCGCGCCAGAACTCCATGCCTTCGCGGAACGGGAGAGAGGCGGTCCGGATTGATATTAGGAATTCTCTGTCAGAAGAGTCAACCGAATCCTCATCATCGACGACTTCAATATCTTCATCAGCAATGGAAGCAGGAAAATGGTAGAAGTCAACTTCATTCTCACTGCAGATCCTTGAAGACACCCATTCTGGCGTCTTAAGCACCATCTTGGCCTTCATGAACCTGATAAGAGGCGCTCGGTCCGGAAAGAAGTAGGCGTGAGGCTTCATGCCATATACCCATGGAAAATAAACGCCTAACCAGCCGCAGAAATAATGCCACGGGCAATAGGCCGCATCCATCCCATCAGCAGGTTTGTCCGGATTACTGGCAACATAACCAAACGCTCTATATATGCTGCAGAGTACAGGTGGCGCTATAGCAAGACGTCGGCCACTGGCAAGGGCACCTGCCATGACGAAGCAAGAAACCCTGACGCCATCAGCACCCTTCGAGCTGGGAAGCGCGACTGCGGACAACCAGTAAGCGAGGAAGCCTGCTAGCTCACAAGTGGGAGACAATACGTTTGGGCAAGGAAATTTCCGTTGAAAGCGTTGTCGTAAGGCTCTTACTCTTTTAACATCAACCTTATATTTTTCGTAGTCGATCCTGAAAGAGAGAAAGGAGAGAGAACTTCACATAAGAAGCTACGCAAAAGGAAAGAACATACATCATGAGAAGAAAGAAAGAAGACGTCCCGCGAAGACTTACTTCAAGCCGTGGCTGAAGTAGACTGACCAATCTTCATAGTGTATCTTTGTAATGCAGTCAAATTGTTGCAGTTCATTGAACAACTCCAAACACGCCTTGGAATGATAGGCCTTCCGATCACCTTCGCGCCTGAAGCCAGACAATTCTTCATCAGAGGGGATATATTCGTGATAATACCCGCCGCGTATGGGCAGGCCCGCCATCATCTTAAGATCCCAGAGGGTTATGCTCATCTCTCCTTGAGGAAGATGGAAAGAGTTGGTAACGGAACTCCAGTAATTTAAGAAGCCCCTGAGAATCGTCGGATCTCGCGGAAAGAAGCCGGCAGTCGCCTCGATGGCATAGTAGAGCCCGACCTCCCTCAGCACAGCCTCGTGCCGGATCAGAATCTCCTTCGCCCAGGGGATGTAGCTGTCACGACGATTCAGATGCCCTCGGGTACGGAAGCTCGAAGTCTCCCACATTGCGGACGTGCTCATAGGAAGGAATCTTTGACGCACCGTCTCAAAGAAATGAGTCGGATAAGGTGCATGCGGATCACATGTAGGCATGAGGAAAGTCATTTCCTTAATCTCACCAACCTTTTGTTGCTTCCCGTTGCTTCCCAGGGTGGCGGTGAGTAATCTCTCAGGAACTGAAGACCATCTCTCCACTCCATAGAACTGGCTAGGTCTACGAACATCAGATGGCTCGATGCTCGGAAAAGGTTTACACCTCATAAGAGACTTCTGGTGCAAGATGACTTCGCCATTGTAGGGGTTCGTGATGCAGATGCCACGCTCAGCAGTGATCTTGTTGCTCTCCCATCCAATCTTCATCCTTTCATATTTCAAGTCGAGGAGCTGTGTCAATCGCTCCGCTTGACTGAGCGCCTTGATCGGTTGTTTTCCTCGTCCTCCTTTCTTCTTACCTTTCTGACCTGTCAGATTCTCTTCTACATTTTGAACAGGTATATCTTGAGGACCTGCCTCGATGGCACTCGCCACACCAGCAAGTTGGGCATACCAATAGACCCACTCTTGTTCTGTTCCCCGCTTGGAGGGTTCGGGCGCTGTCTTGTTGACAAAGATGCGTACTAGCACTTCATGAGGAAGCTGCCCAATACGCTCCGAGAAATCCTTGATCTCGGGTTCGACCGTAGGAAAGAAGCGAGAGTTACGTCTTGGAGGAGGAGGGTTAGAAGGACCTTCAGCTGTTCTTTTCCGACCGTGCTTCATCGGCGTCGGACCAGAAGCATGCGACCCAGAAGTTTCACCAGAAGATCCCATTGTCGCTACTGCAATTCACTGCAACGCGTAAACAAACAACATTAGAAAACAACTCGATACACATGGGCAAATAGCCTAACGAAATCATATCACAAACACAAGCACAACATGAAGAGCATGAAAGCAACCAAATCAAGAGCATAGCATATCAATCATCATACGCATTTCATAACAAAGCAACTGCCATCATACATGCACGCACACATATGATTGATGCACACACAAAATCACAGATTGAACCCACAATACATCCATGCATTTAGTCTAAAAGCAGCCTTGACAAGTCCAGGGTGCTTATGAGAAGGCTACTGGACAGAGTCAGGAAACAGTTTCAACATCATACATACGCAACCATTAGCACACAGCAACTTTACAAGCAATCGGGACGCTATAAGCGCACTTTGGCAGACATATTCTGAACCTGCCTAAAATAGACAGTTGCAAGCCGTGACAGGCCAAAGTAGGCAGTCAACTACAGGCCCAAGGCACTAAGCTCCAATCGTGCTTGAATTTTAAGTGATCTAGCCTCAAACAGCACTGAATTTGACTGAGAAACGGAGCTGGAAATGCCATTTCTCCACCAAGTGCAAAGCAGGGGCTAAAAATGGGACTTTTGGCTAAGTGTTGGGGTGACATGCGCCCAAGGTGGAGCCCCAGGCGCATGTGGCCCCTCACATGTGCCCAATCTCTAAAAATTGAAAATGAAACTTCATTCCATAAGGCATCAGGCGCATGTGCAATTTGACATGCGCCCGGCTCAGAAGGAAGGAAGAAACGAGCTTGGAATTCAATGCACCAGGCGCATGTGCATCACCACATGCGCCCATCTCTGAAATTCGAAGAAAAGACAAGTCCTGGCAATGCCCTGGGCGCATGCCCAGAACCACATGCGCCTGGGACATGCGCCCACATCCTCAGAGGCAATTTCACATGCGCTTGAGGAAAGTTCTCCATCGAAAAATGAATGGCAGGCCACATGAGCCCACAAGGGGACCACATGCGCCTGTACCCTGAGGGTGAGCTCTCTCACCTTGGGAGAAATCAAGCTTTCTGACTCGAAAAATTGCGGAATGACTCAGTGAGTCAACTATTTATACTTGAGCCTAAGGGACCGGTGCACTGCACTAGCATGACGTAAGCATCCAGCGCAGCACACCGGGGGGGCACTTGTTGGGGCTCAAATTTGCACCCATTATAAAACAACATCCCATGGTCTAGTGTCAATGATTTGGATAAGTTTTGAGGCCAGGAAAGCCCTGAAAACGCCAGCACAACCCTGATCGCTTGGTAGCGATCAAAATTCGTAAACAACATTTCAAAGCGGAACTGGACATGCGCTTCACCGTCAAACGATCTGAAATGTCCTAAAACCCTTAACCTACAAGTTTTGAAGTCATCCGGTGCATATTTTTACCTACACACCTCGAAATGCGTTTCGTCCCTGCCCGGAACTGACAAAAAGGGTCCGTAAGCCTACAGCTACCATTTTAGAGTGGAACTGGACATGCGCTTCACCGTCAAATGATCCAAAATGTCCTAAAACCCTTAACCTGTAAGTTTTGAAGTCATCCGGTGCATATTTTTACCTGCGCACCTCGAAATGCGTTTCGTCCCTGCCCGGAACTGACAAAAAGGGTCCGTAAGCCTACAGCTACCATTTCAGAGCGGAACTGGACATGCGCTTCACCGTCAAATGATCCGAGCGCCCCAAAACCCTTAAATAGCAAGTTTGAAGTCATTACGATACATATTTCCATGCGTGCGCTGCCCGGAAGAACGTTCCTATACGACAAGCCGACCCGGGAGGCTCCAAATTAGGAAGGAAGTACCAAAATTAGCAACATCTGGACTTCCACACCCCACCCCGTTCATTCAAGAGGTTAATCATAGCCTAGAAGTGGCTTGGCAACAGTGAGTGCATGTCTAGAAAAGGTAGCTGTCCTCTGGAGGTCCCCCGTCGGAGCTGAAATGCTGAAATTTTCTAAGTGCTGAAATCCTAAAAATCTGGCTAAGTAGTGGGAAAGCGCCGGCAAAGGACATGCGCCTGGCCTCTAACCACATGCGCTTGCACCCTAGTAGTGAAAGGAAGTGATCCGAACACTTTTTCGAAAAGCGCTGGGAAATGAGCCGGTAATGCACATGCGCCCGGATCCACCACATGCGCCCGGTGCATTATTCCAACATGCGCTTGACATTGTTTCTGGCACATGCGCCGGGAAATACCCGTCGGGTAGACCCGAACCCGATTTCCCTCCTATAAATAGTGAAGTCACCTCATTACATCAGCACGAAATCATCCCCTGCCGACCTCAGAGTGATGTAAGCACCACATGCTCTTGCTTTCTCTCCCCTCGCCGGATGCCTTGGCCGGAGTGGATTTCCTCGCCGGAAACCCTCGCCGGGAAGGGATTTCCTCCCCGGAATCCCAAGTTCAGGAAGAAAATCCTGAAATTTTCTAAGTGCTGGGCACATGCGCCGGCATATCCCCCACACGCGCCGGCTTATTCCACCACATGCGCCGGCTTTTCCCACCGGAAAAACCTGAAAATCTGCTAAGTCCAGGAGGGACATGCGCCCACTCTTTGAGTCCAGGCGCATGTGCATTGCCACATGCGCCCGGAACACCTCTTCTCCATCTGATTTTTCATAAAAAAAAAAAAAACTTCACATGCGCTCGGGAGAAGGGACATGCGCCCGGGTCCCTACCACATGCGCTCGGAAGCATGTGCAACACCACATGCGCCTGCACATCCACCCCTCCATGCGCCTGGACGCTGATGGGAGGGGTGGGCCTTCGATCGCGTGCCCCGCCTTCGTTCGGAATCCGATTTTGATGAAATTACTTTCGCCCGATGCGTCTCGATGAGATCTATCCATCCGTCAGATCAGATTCTCCAACGGTCAATGATAAATGGCCCAAATCAGTGTTTTGGTCCAAAATAACTAACACTTAGCCAATTTGGCAGCCCCAAAAATCCTTCTGAAAGAGCCGAAAACGGCCTAAAACAAGAAGAATCGAGCGAAATTGGACCGAGCCCGAGAGGGAAACTTTTTTTCTACATGACATGATACACCATAATCATGCACCGCGACAAGGTTATCCGATCTCAGGACCCTCGAATACCCTAATCGAGCAGTCGACAGGCCCACTACTTAGTCATTTCTAGCCCTGGGAAGTGCCCTGTTGGCCCGGAAATTGACTTCTGCTAAGCAAATTGAAATGCGATCGCACCGCGATCTTCGTGGACATAATCCACCCCTGTTCAAAGACGATCATCGATAATATTCATCGACTTCTCTAATCAGACCGCAAACAGGTCTACTACTTAGTCAATTTCAGCCCTGGGAAGTGCCCTGTTGGCTTAAAAATTGACTGACGGCAGATGAAATCAATCGCGATCTCAAAGACGCCGAGGCAAAGCTGAAGTACTCAGGCTATCCAACAGCCGGTTCAAGCATTCACGGGGCACCGATCCCCATCATTCATAAGAAATTGGCATATGTGGGTACCCATCGGACCTTATACTTAGCCACTTACAGGCATCGGAGATAGCTGATCCAGCCCATTGAATTTGAATCCTCAAAAGATCTTGGCTTGATAAAGCCTACTTGATCCCAAACAGATCATTAAAATACTCAGAAGAAAGAGTGTTCTCGAAGACGAGTCGCCCGACTCCAGAAGAAATACATTTACTTTACTGTACAAAGCTCTATTCATCCCGGATAAAGGTCCGAGGCTAAACCTAAGGGGTTATGGTTACCACGAGAAACCACAAACAAAGAGTTCTAACTAAGCTTGAAACGTCTTGCTATGGACTGCCACTATGAAAAAGACCGTCGATGCCCTACCCATCGACAACGGGTCCGTTGGTTGAGCTGATGAGGTAGTTGCGGATTGCTTTCCTAAGGTCACCCGTCATAAAAATACGGGCGCGGGCTTTAGGTTATGCCGACCAACATTTCGAGGTTCGTGTATTCCAGCGGTCACCTGTTCACAGTAACAGGTGCGGGCCCCGAGTTGCACCACTCGATTAAAACCCTCGTTCGGGAACGTTGCGGAGTGCTTTCTTAAGGTCACCCGTCATAAAAGTACGGGTGCGGGCCTTGGGTCATGCCGACCAACATTCGAGGTTTGTGTATTCCAGCGGTCACCTGTTCACAGTAACAGGCGCGGGCCCCGAGTTGCACCACTCGAATCCTAACAGTCTCTCAACCCGGACATACCGAAAGAAAATGGGACATAGACATCCGGCGTGTCTAACAAATGTGGCTCAGTCCATAACAAGAAAACAAAGGTCTACACGACCATGAACTCAAGACCATAATCCTCGGCGGATTAATCTTTTGCCTTCCAATCAAGGGTGATCAACCGTTGATGTAATTAAAGGCTCGTGACCAGTATCACAGCCTGGAATGTAAAAGATCTCAGAATCTCTGGAATAAAATTCGCCTTGTGATATCTCTCTCTTGTGTACACTTTGTGATTGCTTATGATTGTCTATGAATGTCTCTATACTCAGAATTCCCCCAGAATAAAAGAAACACGAAAAAAAGAAAGAAAGGACTGCTGACGAGTAGTTCTGATCTTTCCCCTCTTTTTCTAAGTTCTAACAGCTATATGCCCACTGTTTTTACTCGGAGCGACCTTTCGGGTTTTCACTCCGCCCTTTTGTTGAGGCACACACATATATTTTTTTTGGACAAATGCGGCAGCCAGAGGTTGGAAATCCATCGTTGCTGGCCGATGGCAGCCTTTCAGGCCTTATTCTGAGTTACGAGGTAGAGCTGTCGATCTTAACTATAGACCTTTCCGAGGTGGATGGATGAATGAATGTATTTTTAGGTCGATTTTTTTCTTACGTTGCGTGCCTTGTTTTAGCCTTCCCCTATATTTTTTTTATTGTTCTTTTCTTTTTCTCTTTTTTCTTTGTTTTCTCTTAAGACCCCTTTACTGGAATACTTATTGGTGGATGGAAAAGATTTCTCAGAGGTCCTAGCTTTGACCCCTTGACTTCAGCTCTACTAATGTAACTCTTAATAAAGTTAGAATGGCTTACCTGTGAAAGTTCTTCACTTTGTCGGGTTGATTAGCTCTGGAAGATCCTTGCCCCTTAGGTTGTTGAGTCGAACGGTGCCTCCCAGAAGAACTTCTCTGATCCTTGGGCCTTGCCCCTTGAGTCAGATATATGCGGCGATGCTCGCTGCAATCCTAATATGACTTTTCTTTCCTTAGCTTCATTGTTCATTAACACTCACGTTGACAAGATTTTGACTTGAACTTGTAGGCCTATCATCTGATTTTAAGCTTCTCAATGTTGAGCTCTGAATTGTGCATATTCTTACCTCAATTCATCACTCTTTACCCATGATTTATAGTATTAAAGACTCATCTTATGCATGTGTTTGTGTTTGTAGAAATGAGAAACAAACCTTGTGAATTCAATGCTAAAAGACCGCTTTAGGACACCTTGAGAATCAAAGGAAGAAAGGCCAAGAATGAAAAAAGAAGTCATGGAAGATGGAATCGGAAAATAAAAGAAAAATTGAAGAAATCATGTTAAAAGACCTGACAGGGCCAGAAAAATCAACGTGTAGAGTTGCAGGGCCAAAAAAACCAAACTGGAGAAAACAGCCTTGCTGTTTCATGTACAATTGGTCTGTAGCCAAAACCGACTGGCTGCAGAGGAAGAGTGAAGCTACGCCCACCTTCACCGAAAAATCGGCTCATGTTATGGCCCCTAGAGGTGGACCCTGTCTCAGACTCCCAGCTCCCGAAAGCGTAAAACCAGCGTTTCCTCCATCCGGGGTAATTCAAAGAGGGTTTCCCCAAGACGAAATTATCCCGGTGCCAGTAACACAGGTAATACCAGCCTTCGCTGGAGGGGGCTTTCTTAAGTTGGTACATTCGGAGGAACTCTTCTGCCGTTAACTCCCTATTACCAGCTTGCGCCTAGAGAGCGAAGGAGCTCAGAATTACCCTCCAGCCGTTCACAATAAGTTGCCCAGGGGGCAATCTTATAACTTCGGAGTACGCCACGAATGAAGGGGTGGAGGGGAAGGCGCACCCCAAGAGTGAATAAATACTCATAGAGGGCGACACAACCGGGGGGAGGTGAGTCCGGGGTTTCTCCCTCTCCGGGTAACCAGAAAATGACTGAGTTGGGAACCTGGTATCTCTCCCGTAACTCACTTAGTAGTTCCTCCGTCATTATGGAAGGGTACCTGGACGCAGAGTATCTGCTGGCCGGAACCCTCGCATTGTTGGAGGAAGAAGACTCTGGGGTAGCATCCCCCAGGGGGACGGTCTCCTCATCAGAATCCCCCGCCATGGATGTTTAAAGATAAAAAGGAGGAAAATAACACTTTGGAAGAGAAGGAGAATGAGGAAATGAAGCTATACCAGAGAGAATCGGATGAACGGAGTCACACCAGAGGAAGAGAGTTACACCAGAAGGAAGCAAGGAAAGATGAAGGATTTTGGAAAACTTCGGATGAAATTTCGAAAACCTTGCAGGCTCCATATATTTATAAGCAATCATTCCTCAAGATTTGGTGACACGTGGCGATTGCTCGTTTGACACAGCAGTCGAACAGGCATGGTCATTAATTCCACGGATACGTGGCAGGCGCCTCTTCATTCCCTCTCAGCCGAAAAGCTGCGGAAGGCTGGCGCTCATTAATGCCGGCCCAATCATGTACGGCTTCACCTCCGATAAAGGCATTAGGCGGTTATGCGTGCCAGTAAGCAAGTCCTTCCCTTAGACTTCTCGACGGTAAGGACTTGGGGGGCATCCGTTATAGCCAAATTGCAGTGGTCGAAGATAGCGAATACTCGAGACCTGCGCGCACCTTTGTGACTGTATTCGACCTGCGAGCCCTCATGGTCGAGGCTTGCATATTGGCAAAGTACGATATACAACCCCTGAACCACCAAGCCCTTCTGGTCGAGGCTCGTATATTGGGAAAGTGCAGAATACCCTTCCAAAAATGCGAGCATCTCGATTAGTGGTCGTTGGAAGGTTTTGTATCTCGAATATGCGAGATGTTACCCCTGAGCTCGAGCGTCCTCCGTCTTTTCAGTACCAGCAGCCCATATAGTCTGATATTGGGCTTATCTTGATTCGTGGTTCCGAACCTCAGGGGATCACGATCAGATATCTAATTGGATCAAGCCATCCCCTTATCTAAGGAACAATAGAATAAACACCTTATCTCCGGAGATCAGTAGTAATCTTAACACCTTGTGTAACAGATTGGATCACTTGAACCTATATAAATGGGTGGCCTCATAGATGAAACAGGTACACAATATCTAAGTTGATTTCCTCCTGTTTCCTTTTACAACCATGTCTCTTCTGACTTAAGCTTCGGAGGGCCAACGGCTGGACGTCGGCCACCCTTAGTTTCTCTTGTATTCTTTCAGGTTTAAAAGGAAGCTGGCTTGAAGGAAGGTGAACGTCTGGAGGATCCTATTACCAAATATGACGTAAACAATTGCTCTCATGTTATTGATTATTACATATCTTTTTACATTGAAGACAATGTAAGATTTTGGTTGGGGATGAGATTCCTAGATGAATCTAGCAATTTGTGACATTTCGAGCAATGGTTGTAGAAAAAATTTTAATTTTTCTGAAAATTCAAAACTCTTTTGAAAAACTTTGTTTCTATGCACTTAGGATGCTATAAGTATGAAAGGATGAGAGATAAATTGATATAATTTTGAGATTTCTAAATTAGCTTAATTATAATAGTTTTTTATATGAATTCATTTATTTATATGATCGATAGAAAATTTGAACACTTTTGAGTCTAGTTCACGTTACATGATTCTCATGATTTGAAAGGATTATGGAGATTTGTAGATTGGTAGATTGGTTAGACTTAGATCTAAGGTGTTAAGGAACCAAGCTGGGGAACTTTTTCCATCCTTATTCATAAGAAATAAGAGAAAAGAATGAAAGATATGGATTTCTAAAAATCCTATCTCATGCATATGAAAGAAAGAAAGAAAATATGATTATTATTGAATATTTATTGAAATTCTGAAAAGGGCTACCTATTACCAACCAGGGGATGGTCTACCCATAACCAAAGCTAGAAATGGGAACTAGTGTGAAAGCCGTCGAAGGAACGATAAGGCAAATTCTTGTCATAGGCATTTGGTTGAGTTGTACACCTTTAGATCTTTAATTTGATTCATCTATGAAGAAGGTAATCCTGAAAATTCATGAGATGAACATTCACTATGCACACTAGACCATACTTGTTCGGATTCTTCTATTTATCAATCAATCAGTGAGGATTCTATGCAAAACATACATTATGTTTAGGGAGTTTAAGATTTCAACATCTATCACTAAGTTTCTCTGAATTTTTGCACTTTTGCATCTCAAGGTTGATAGAAGTATAGTTTCTAAAAGAGAGTTGGTTTTGAAAAGTTGGATTTATTTCACACATGTTTTGCTCGGGACTAGCAAAATGCTGGTTGGGGGGTGTGTTGAGCTCTGAATTGTGCATATTCTAACCCCAATTCATCACTCTTTATGCATGATTTATAGTGTTAAAGACTCATCTTATGCATGTTTTTGTGTTTGTAGGAATGAGAGAGAGACCTTGTGAATTCAATGCTAAAAGACCGCTTTAGGACACCTTGAGAATCAAAGGAAGAGAGGCCAATAATGGAAGAAAAAGCCATGGAAGATGGAATCAAAAAATAAAGAAAAACATTGAAGAAATCATGTTAAAGACCTAGCAGGGCTAGAAAAATCAAAGAGCAGACTTGAAGGGCCAGAAAAACCAAAGTGCAGAAACTGCAGAAAACAGCCCTGTTGTTTCATGTACGACCGGTCGGCGGCTAGAATTGACCAGTCGACCCTGGGGTTAGGACAGGTCAAATTTCTGCCTTTTTTGGGAAAAAACTCGCTGGACTAAACAAGCAGGTCGACGATTGGTCGAGACCAATCACCAGACCGGTTGACCATGTAAAAAAGTTACAGAAACTTATTTTTCAAGTTTTGAAAAATCATGCGTTGTGTAACCTTTTACATAATTCTGAAACTTTCTGAGGCGGTGGAGCTTTCAATCTATAAAAGGACACCTAGGGGCTTGTATAAACTCATCATATAAGGCTTGAGAAGTCGTGGGAGGTGGAGATGAGCGTTGTGGAGCGTTCACAACTTCTCTAACTAGGGTTTTTATATTTTTCTATGCTTTTATAGTTGTTTTCTTTTGAGTTTTAGTTTAACCTGTTAATGATTGGCTAAACCTCTTAGCTAGGGATAAGAGGTTAAGCTTATAGTTGTTTACAATGTTCACTTTGAATTAGGTCAAGTATTTTTGAATTTAATAAAGAACACTTCTAGTTCAAGTTTGAAATAAAGTTAGTATTTTTAGTTAATCTTTTATCTCTTATGATTTATTTTACATGGGATGTTCTTATTACTGAGATTTCTTAATGGGGTGTTGATTGATAGGATTTTGGGTTATAGAAATCTTAGATCCATCATGATATGTTGGATGCTAGGAGATCTTACAAACCAAGTTTCCTAAGTGCTTATATAGAACTAAACTAAAAGAAGTTCTTGTCTTTGGGATTGATCTGAGATAGATGTTCATGTATTGATATTGGTTTAATAGAAGTTCAATTCATGCTTCCAAATCAAGTTTAGTGATAAGACTTGAGGAAGAATCATGAATGTGATCTCAATTATTTTGTGAAGGATTGGGTTATGTGATTGGATACGCGCAATGCCTTGGTATGAGAAAACCATATCAGTGGATGATTCATTTATGTTAGATATGTTATGATGATTTGATTGCTTTATATTTCAATTGGATAGGGATAGAACTCCAATTCCGATTGACTTATTGGATTGAATGGTTTGAATTGGCATTATGAATGATTATAAGTGGATCCTTGGTGCTCTAATGCTTATTTCCCTGATTTAAGTCTAAAGTAGTTAGTTTTATGTTATTAAATTTCATCCATTGATACAAATCCAAATTTAGTCAATCTTAATTATAAAGTTTAGAATTATTACGACAATCCTTGAGGATCGACCTCGGTCTGAACGGGAATTATTACTACATCGCAGCTTTGCACTTGAGACGAGCGAACACTCAAGGAACTCCTCCGTCCTTAGATTCTGAAGGACATCCAATTGCCAATGTTGATAGCATGTGGGGACCTTATAAACTGATGATGTCGTTCTTTATGAGAATTATCACGCGAGATCAGAATGTTACCTCCTCCACTTTGTGATGTAATCGACTACCACAAGTATATGCCCATGACCGCTAGATGTTGCCAAGTCGATCTTTCTGCTGATGTATATACCTCGTACAGGGAATAGATGGAGTGCTGTCAGGTTGTAGACATTTAAAGCAAACACATGGATTTGGTGCGTGTGCTCCTGACACTTGAATTGCTTTCTGACATGCTGACAGCAATCAGTCTTCATCAAGCCATGAGGTTTCTTCCGCTATTATGCTTTCATCTATGCATGCTTCAAAGTGGAATGTAGGCACGGTTTTGACAGCTTCTGATCGACAGGCTTAATGAGTTTTTTGATCGAGTTCGGACAAGTCTTTATAGGATGTAAGATCTGGAAGTCAAGACTTCAAAAATTCGATCATTCTCTGCTTATCTTCCAGGGATAAGGATTCTCAATGTGCATTTCCTTAAGGGTCTCAAGAGATCCTAGGTTTACAAATTTGAAAAATTTTGAGATGACATGGGGTTTTTGTTTGAACTTTCGAGCAGGCCCTCTTAGTTTGGGAGTCAGCTTATCATTTTCCCCATCATTAGCTCTGTCCAGACCCTTAAGTTTGAAGTCCAACTCTAAAACAAAAACATATGAGTCAACTTCATACTCAAGTGCTTTGACAGATAGACTTTGCACTTTGATTGCTTAGGATTTTTTGAAAGATTTCTGATTATTTTTTTTGCTTTGAAAGATTTTCTGGTTTTTTTGGATTTTTGTGAATATTTGGATTTTTTGAACTTTTTAGACTTTCTGAAATTTTGAATTTTTGAAATATTCGGTGTTTTTGGCTTTTGGATCTTCTGTTTTTTTTTCTTGAAATTTTTTTTGTAAGGGAGTCGAGCAAGACGGTGATATGAACCAGGGGTTGCCTGATCTGGCTCGGGGGGCCAAGCATTGTCGGCTTTTATTGTACCGTCATGGGGACTACAAACCTGTTACTACCCTGCACTCCTTCCCCTTAGGAGGTAGGGCCCGGAGGATCAGTAGGTCAACCCTCATCGTTGCGTCCAAACGTCATGATAGATCTGGAATTGGGCTCCGAGTTGGTGTAGGAGGCAATTTTTCCTGGCTCATCTCCGATGTATTACATCTCTTTGGGTTCATCTGGTTGAGGTGGGACTAGGACTGTGGTCCAGTCCATCAAGTGAAATTCCTGCCCCTTGCTTGAGTCTCGTTTGGGCAACTCTATTAGACTCAATCTGCTCGCTTAATCATCGAAGGTAGAATCCATCCCATCATCAGGATAGATAATCCCTGCATTGATAAACTGGATTGGTGTGCAAATGCTGGGATTGCCTTCTTCTTGACGACCTCGTCTTCTTCTGATACTTCCGCGTTTTGGTTTCCTAATCAGAGTAGGTTGATATCACAGTCTTCCTCTATCAGCATTCTCTTGAACTCCCATGATTCAGGTCGAGTCTTAATATTTGAGCTGATAGTAGAAGGTTTGATGCTCGGTAGGAAGGAAGACGTAGCTTGATCCAATGGGACATGCTCGAGGGAAGTAATTTGCATTGTGAAACTCGAGACTTTGGTATGAGAGCCCCCATTAGAGCGTTTTATGTCAATGGCTGGGATGGTAGGCTCTGGAAGGTTGGATGCTTCTACTATGAGAATTTGTTCGGGATCAGTGATGATGGTGATCGCCCTATCTCTAAAGATGTGCTTGACCCTTTGGTGAAGATTTGAAGAGATGACACCAATTCTGTGAAACTAGGTCCGATCGGGAAGAAGATGGAATGAAGTTGAGATGTCCAATACCTGAAGAGTGATGGTTGATGTTTTTGGACCGATCAGAACCTAGACATCAATTTCCCCTTCGACCTCCTCGATAATGGCCACATAATTGAAGCTGGGTCCCCATTCTGCTAGGGCATGTGACATGCTGTCCAAGGAAGGGTCTTCTTCTTGGAGGATAATGGCTGGAGTAAGTGCCGCATAGGACGGTGTGTTGAACTCTTACTTGTGCATATTCTAACCCCAATTCATCACTCACTATGCATGGATTTGTGATTGTAGGAATGAGAGAGATACTTCGTCACTATGATGTTTAGAGGCCCTTCTTACATGCCTTGAAGATCAAAGAAATAAAGGATAAGAGATGGAGGAAAGATGCAATGCAATGGATGAAGAAAAACTAGAAAAATCACATTTTTCATGACCACCGGCCGGCCGGCTAAACCCTCTAGAAACAACAAATTCTTTGGACATTTTATGAAGGCTGACCTGTGGTTTGACCGGCCGGATGGACTGGCCGGCCGGCTGATAGGTCGGACATGCACTTTTAGAATCCAGATTTCAAACAGCAGCAGTCCTGTTTTTTATTTTTCAGCCCAGTTTTTTGGGCCCATCTTGATGATATTTGGAAATCCAACACATCCATGTCGAATAGGAGCTCGACGCCGAAATAACCCAAGTGGTTTCGTGTCGATCAGAGCTACGGATTGATCGTGTTGGCCAAAACAATAAGAACTGTCAAGAAAGTTTCCAGATTCCGCCTACTCAACTCTAGGCCGGTCCAGGTGGCCCATCATTGATGATATGAAGAATCTACTTTGACCATCTTCTAGACCACATCTATATATGAATAACCACAAATTTTCAGGTCAAAAAGATGAGTGGTTTGATCGTATTGGGTTGAAGAAAGATGGACCATCCAAAGAGATTTCAACTACGCAGATTTTATAAAAAGCTCTTAAGTGTTCTAATTTTTGGACCACGTTTTAGAATTGTTTTGGATAATCTAATCCATCTATCATGTAGAGGAAGAATTTTTCTACTAATGTTCAAAATTTGAGATCAATCTGACCTCTATACACTCCGTAGCGTTAAAAACAAGATGACTGGTTCTTAAGGTACCCGAATTGCACAATTTTGAGAGGCAGTTGCTGATCTGATTGGTGAGCCCATTCAGAAGATAATCTCGAAAATCTAAATCATCTATGAGGAAGATCACATTACCAGAAAGCTACAAATCAAATTTGAAGGCAATCCGATCATTTGTTAAGCCGCACCAAGCGAAACAAAATCTACTTATTGTTGTACTATTGCTGCATTATAAAAGGAGGTGCTCTCTTCTATTCCAAATCAAGCAAGGACATGAGGAGCAAGGAGTTCAAGTCATAGGAGGCTTCCTAGCCTACACCAGGTAGTTTTTCTTTCTTTTCTTAGTTCTAGTTCTAGTTTTTAATATGCTTTTCATTAGCTAATCTCTTAGCTGGAGCTAAGCGGTGAACCTTATAGTTTTCTTAGATTGTTTAATTCGTTTTTAATAGTTTCAAGTTTGAATTTAATGTTGAACAATGGTTTTGATTAAGTTTGAATAAAGTTCTAAGTAGTTTTTCTTAATTTTATGATGATTCATGGATGTTTGGAAGAATTACATTAGTTTCTTACTTGTTTTGCAAAGATCTAGACCTGTACGCTTCGAGGAATCGGATTCAAGACGCTCTAGAGCTTGGATGTTCATGTGGGAACTTCAAACCAAAGTTCTATCTTCCAGAAACTCTGAAATATGTGTTGGGTGTTTATGTGATTTGAATCAAGTTCAAACCATGGTATTAGTTAAGCTTTGTGACAAGGTTGATGATTATTATGGTTATGATCTTAATCTATTGGAACTAGGATTGACCTATGCAATTGAGTGTGCTCAAGTCCTAAGTTGAATTGAGGGAATCATGTTGATGAACAACACATGTGTTGGATTGCTTTGATAATATAACCGCTCTATCTTCCAACTAGATATGATTTGATTTCGATTCTAGTTGTGTGTTCGCTCGCCTCAAGTGTAAGGCTGCGATGTAGTAATAAAACTCGGTAAGACCGAGGTCGATCCACAGGGAATTATAAACAACTTTTAAACTCTTTCAGCAACTCAGTTTTGCAAGAAATAGGATTCAATTGAGTAATTAAACTAAAATAGTAACTTAATGGAAAATCAGTAATTTAAAGTACTAAAGCATTCAAGGATCCACTTGTAGCAATCCCATGTCAATCCAATCAATCCAAGTAGAGAACACAACTAGATTCGAAGTCCTATCTCTCATCTAGTTGAAAACTAAAGCATTCAAACACATTCAATTCTACTCAAGCTGAACTTCCAAGTTCTACTCCCATTCAACACATGTAGGATTCGAAATCATAGCCTTCGGAGTAACAGCCATGCCTATGGACTATGGCTTGCTCAAGGGTTACCATAATTCGAACCTAGGCAAACACAATATGATAATCTCAGAGAATTGCAAGGAATCCATGTCCAAAGCACATGAACTCTCATAAAACATCTCAAACTACCAACTTAAGAACTAGAATATGAAAAATCCAAATTTGAATTAAAAAGTACTTGAATTAACTTGAATCAAACATGAAATTAGCTACAAGCTTCACCTCTCAGCCTTAGCTGAGAAATTCTAGCCAAGCATTGTCATACTACAACTAGAACTCATAATAGAAAGTATAAAAACTAGAAAAACAAAAAATTGGAGGGTTGCAGACGCTCCACGACAGCTTCCTCTCTCTGGAACCACGTCCCTTAGCTTCTATGATATCCTAGGAAGAGCCCCTAGGTGTCCTTTTATAGTAGGGAAGCTCTGTTGCGTAAGAATCTTCCAGAACTTGCGTAAGGTTACGCACTGCACAGAGAAAATCGGAGCCAAACTTGGAAATTTCTAATCTGGGCGCATTGTCGATTGATCGCTCAGACCGGCCGATCAATCGCTAGTTCAAATAACTATAAAAACTGCCTTTTTCGGATCTGGCGATTAATCGACTAGCTGAGAGATCAATCGGTCACTTCTGGCGATCAATCGATCAGTGTCCAGCGATCAATCGGAGGGTGCAAAAAGTGTCCAGAGAGTTTTTTTCCAAATTTCTTAAAAATCTGCATTCTGACGATTGATCTATGGGATGGGCGATCAATCACTCAGGCTGGCCGATCAATCACTCAGGCTGGCCGATCAATCGCAATTCTTCACTTCTCTCCAGCAACAATTCTGTCAAATTTCTGCTGTGAGCGATTAATCGCTCAAGTCTGTCAATCAGTCACTCAAGCTGAGCGATCAATCGACGGATCAATCTCTGGATCAATCTTCAAAAACTGCAACTTTCTGCATTTTTCTTTTATGGCCCTGCAGCTCTGCACTTCAGTTTTCTGGCCCTGCCCGGTCTTTTAACATGATTTCTTCTGTGTTTTTCTTCTTCTCTCTTTTGTCCTCCTTCAACCTTCATCCAATTGTTCTAAATGGATCTTTTTAGTCTCCAATTGGGTGAATTCCGCTCTCATTCCTGAAATCGCAAATCATGCATTAGATGGGCCTTTTAAACATGAAAACCATGCATATAATGCGATGTAGTGGGCAATGCAATGTATAAATTGGAGGTTCAACACACCCCCAACCAGGTTTTTGCTAGTCCCGAGCAAAACATGCCTGAAACAATTTCAAACCTCCCAACCAACTCTCCTCCAGAAACCATGTTTCTATCCATTCCAAGATATACAAGTATAAAATTTAGAGAAATTGGGTGATAGAAGTTGAAACCTTAACTCTCAAAGCATAATAAGTGTCTACATGAAATTCCCGCTGATTGATTGATAAATAGAAGAACTCGAACAATTTCAACCCAGTGTGCATAGTGAAAGTTCATCTCATGAGTCTCTGGGATTACCTTCTTCATAGATTAAGTAAACCAAGGATTTTAAGGTGCACAGAGCAACAACAAGCCTATGACAGGAATTTGCCTTACCATCCTTCCGACGGCTTTCACACTACGTCCCATTTCCGTCTTTGGTTACGGTTCGACCATCCCCCGGTTGGTAATAGGTAGCCCTTTTCGGAATTTTCCACCATTTTTCCTTCATTCCCGATTTCATCCTTTCTTTTCCTTTTTCTTTTGATTTAGATAGGATTTTTAAAAATCCATACCTTTCGTTATTTTCCCATGGACAAGGATGGATAAAATACTCCGGCTTAGTTTCTCAACACCTCTAAATCAAAGTCTAGCTAATCCACAAATCACATAAACCGTTCAACTCATGAAAATTGTGTAATGTGAACTGGGTGTAAAAAGTGTTCAAATTTTCTATCAATCACAACAATAGGGGAGCTAACATATAAAACCATTATGTTGGGAGAAATTCAAGACTTACAACGTCACACACTTCGTAACTCCTCTTCCTATACTCTTATCATCTCGAATGCATGGAAATAAGGTTTTCTAAAAGAGTTTTGAAATTTTAGAAAATTCGAAAAAAAATTACGCATATGAAGCTCGAAATGTTGCAAACTGCTAGATGAGGAATCTCATCTCACCCCCCAACCAATTCTTGCATTGTCCTCAATGTAAAAAGATATGCAATGAGCATGAACATGAGAGCAATGGTAAAATATGAGAGAGTGAGAACAATAGTACCTGAGAGAGCGATTATGAAAGTCTTCAACCCAACAACTAAAACCTACTAAAACAGTAAAACTAATTAAAACTAAACCTAATCTACGGAAAGCAATAAAGATAACTAACCTGTCCTTGTAAAAAGACGATCTCCATCAGACTAGGAGATCGATTATCATTATAACATCCAAAATGACAAAGTTGATCAGGATCATTAAGTGGTGTAACAAATTTTTCAGTAGAACTATCCACCATCCTGCTTTGGAAAGTACATTAGTGACATCGATCATTCTACCCCATTGAAAATCCTGCTGAAAAATTTCAGCGGGTTCTTCAACAAAATTGTCACATGTACTAGGAAAGGAGAATTTCATAGGTTGGAAATCATTGAATATGGATCTCCTTTCCTTCTTGTCTGGGCGAAAATTATTCAAGTACGGATCATCCCAGAAGTGTTCTTCGGTTTGAACAAACCAAAGAGATGTGGAGACTTGTATTTCTTCTTCACAAGTCGATATGATCTCCACAAAATTAGATTTCACCGGTGCTTCCACAATTGATTTTTCAGTTTGGCATTTTGTGGAAGGAAGCTTTTTAGGCACCGGAGGGGTCTCCTTCAAAGCATGCACAATATCCTGAATCATGGGATCATCCCAATCTTCAAAATACGCTAAACACTCCTCTAGAGTGTAGGAGACTTCATCGGAGGAAGTGTTCAGATTTGGACCTTTCATGTTTTCCTCCTCAGAATTTTGTGTAGGTTGGAGTGGGTCCTCAACCTTTACACTTTCAAAAATTGGCCTCTCTGTAGGCAAGTCAAGCACCAACTCTTCCAAATCCTGCACAACAAATTTGTGTAAATCAGAAATTGGTGACTTATCAAATGAATTTTCAGAAATTAACACTTCTAAGGTCTTAATAAAATGAGAATTACATTCATCCTTAGAATGTGTCAAATATGTCTCTAAACTTTCAGGTAGATCATGTTGGAAAAACCCCCCATCATCCATGGATTCTATCATGTTTACCTCATGGGGGCTATCATTGTCATCCCAATCCTCAAAGGGATCAAAGCTAACAATATCTAGAGGATCAAAACTCTGCCTTAAAGCGAACTCCTCTTCCACGATTGAATCAATCAAATCAACCTCGTGGACATCATCATCATCCTTATGCCTTTTGCCTAAGTGGAACACATTCACCTCCAATGTCATGTTTCCAAAGGATAGTTACATCACGCCATTCCGGCAATTGATGATTGCGTTTGATGTGGCAAGTAATGGGCGGCCTAATATCACCGGTATTTGAGTGCTAGCATCCAAAACCGGTTGTGTGTCCAAGACGATAAAATCTACCGGGTAGTAGAATTTGTCAACTTGGACTAAAACATCCTCAACTATCCCCCTCGGTACACGGATAGATCTATCAGCGAGTTGCAACGTGGTTTTGGTGGGTTTTAATTCACCAAGACCCAATTGCTCATATACCGAGTATGGGATCAAGTTCACAATAGCCCCCAAATCTAGCAAGGCACGCTCAATCCGGTAGTCTCCAATGATTCATGAGACGGTGGGACTACCGGGATCTTTGAATTTTGGGGGGTCTTCTGAGTGAGAATGGCACTCACTTGCTCATTTAAGAAGGCTTTTTGCTGCACATTATATTTGCGTTTTGTTGTGCATAGGTCCTTTAGAAACTTGGCATAAGAGGGGATTTGTTTGATGGCATCAAGCAAAGGGATGTTAATCTTGACTTGTCTGAAAATCTCTAGAATATCATGAGAGTTTGGAAGAGATTTTGGGGCAACCAATCTCAAAGGGAATGAAGCTATGGGCTTGTAAACGCGTTCTGTTTCTTGTGGGGCTAAGTTAGATCCATCCTCATCCTCAGAATTTACCGGATCATTAGGCTTATCGGCCTTCACCGGAATAGATTTGTCACTTTGTTTACCACTTCTAAGGGTGGTGATGGATTTAGCTTGCTTCATGTGTTGGTTGGAAGGATTAGGAATGCTCACTTCATGTACTTGCTTTGGATTGGGCTGAGGTTGGGCCGGAAAGGTCCCTTCCCTAGCATTCAAGCGTCCCTTAATCTCATCAACCGAGACTTTAAGCTCTTGGAACATTTGCTGATTTGTTTGATTGATTTGCATTTGCCCTTATATAAACGCTTTCAAGGTATCCTCCATTGAGAACTGAGGTAGGGCCATATTTTGCATGGGTGGTCCTCTTTGAGAGTTGGTAGGATTGCCCGTAGGAGCATTCTTCTAACTAAAATTTGGATGGTTCTTCCAACTGTCATTGTACGTATTACCTACCGGTCCATTGAAGGGCCATTGATACCCATATGTGGCATTTGTATGTTCATGTAATACCTCTTGAAATGCAGGAATTGTGGGATAATCTTGCGTAGTGTGTAAATCGGTGAGACAAATCCCACATATGGTTTCAATAGCTTCATTGGACTTTGGAACTCCACTTTTACTAAGTTCCATGGCCTCAACCTTCCTTGTGAGGTTGGCTATCCTTGCATTCACGTCGTCTTCCTCCTTAAGGATATAGATCCCTCCTTTCTCTTGAATAGGCTTGGGGTTATTGAGTTTATCCAAGGTATCCCAAGATTGGGCATTTTCAGCCAACATGTCCAAGTAACTCCAAGCCTCATCTGGATTTTTGCTCATAAACTCGCCATTGCACATCATCTCTACAAATTAGGCGCATATTGGAACTTAATCCATCATTGAAAAAATTTATAATTCGCCAATTCTCATAGCCATGATGTGGGCAAGCAAGTAGAAGGTCCTTAAATCTCTCCCAACATTGAAAAAAAGATTCACCCTCTTTAGCCGAGAAATTCATTATGGCTCTTCGAAGGGTGTTCGTTTTATGAGCCAGGAAGAACTTTTTCAAGAATTCCCAGGGTCATATCAATCCATGACCCAATCAAATGTGGTCTAAGAGAGTGAAGCCAATCTTTGGCTCTTTCTTTCAATGAAAAGGGAAAAAGTTTAAGTCTAATGGTATCTTCTGAAACATTGGCGTACTGCACGGTAGCCACCACTTCTTCAAATTCTTTCAAGTGTAGATATGGGCGGTCAGAGTCTAGCCCATGGAACTTTGGTAAGAGTTGAATTACACCCGGCTTTATGTCAATGTTTCCCCCGTTTGGTGGTAGAACCACACAAGAGGGTGTAATTGCACGGGTTGGTTGTAGCTAATCCCACAATGATCTCAGTGGAGGAACATTATGTACCTCATTCTCTCCTACTCCTTGATTTGCGTTTGTGGTTGGAGTAGGGGGGAGGATTCCTTAAAGGTGTTTGATCCATACTCCCCAAACTTTCACAATGCTCTTGGTAATTTCGGACTCGTCTATGGACTGACAATGGTCCAACTAAACCACCTTCAGATTGGAGACGATTTGAGTGGTTACGTTCCCAACGGGACATAAACCACTCAACAAAAACTACACTAGCCCTAAATCCTAGAAATCTGAAATTAATCTGAAAATAGAAAATCTGTAAAAAGCTAAGTTAGAAAGGTATCACCTGATGCGCTTTTAACTAGAGAAGAAATCCTACAAAACAAAACAATTTGTTAGTTCTAAAAAAAATCAGCAAACCTATCTACTTCTACTTCTACAAGCCAATAAAACAATTTGAAAACCGTTATCTAAGTTCCCCGGCAACGGCGCCAAAAACTTGTTCGCTTGCCTCAAGTGTAAGGCTACGATGTAGTAATAAAACTCGATAAGACCGAGGTCGATCCACAGGGAATTAGAAACAACTTTCAAACTATTTCAGCAACTCAGTTTTGTAAGAAATAGGATTCAATTGATTAATTAAACTAAAACAGTAACTTAATGAAAATCAGTAATTTAAAGTACTAAGGCATTCAAGGATCCACTTGTAGCAATCCCATGTCAATCCAATCAATCCAAGTAGAGAACACAACTAGATTTGAAGTCCTATCTCTCATCTAGTTGGAAAATAAAGCATTCAAACACATTCAATTCTACTCAAGCTGAACTTCCAAGTTCCACTCCCATTCAACACATGTAGGATTCGAAATCATAGCCTTCGGAGTAACAGCCATGCCTATGGACTATGGCTTGCTCAAGGGTTACCATAATTCGAACCTAGGCAAACACAATATGATAATCTCAGAGAATTGCAAGGAATCCACTGTCCGGAGCACATGAACTCTCATAAAACATCTCAAACTACCAACTTAAGAACTAGAATATGAAAAATCCAAACTTGAATTAAAAAGTACTTGAATTAACTTGAATCAAACATGAAATTAGCTACAAGCTTCACCTCTCAGCCTTAGCTGAGAGATTCTAGCCGAGCATTGTCATACTACAACTAGAACTCATAATAGAAAGTATAAAAACTAGAAAAACAAAAAATTGGAGGGTTACAGATGCTCCATGACAGCTTCCTCTCTCTGGAACCACGTCCCTTAGGTTCTATGATATCCTAGGAAGAGCCCCTAGGTGTCCTTTTATAGTGGGGAAGCTCTGTTACGTAAGAATCTTCCAGAACTTACGTAAGGTTACGCACTGCGCAGAGAAAATCAGCGCCAGACTTGGAAATTTCTAATCTGGGCGCATTGTCGATTGATCGCTCAGACCGGCCGATCAATCACTAGTTCAAAGAACTATAAAAACTGCCTTTTTTGGATCTGGCGATTAATCGACTAGCTGAGAGATCAATCGGTCACTTCTGGCGATCAATCGATCAGTGTCCAGCGATCAATCGGAGGGTGCAAAAAGTGTCCAGAGAGTTTTTTCCAAATTTCTTAAAAATCTGCATTCTGGCGATTGATCTATGGGATGGGCGATCAATGGCTCAGGCTGGCCGATCAATCGCAATTCTTCACTTCTCTCCAGCAACAATTCTGTCAAATTTTTGCTGTGAGCGATCAATCATTCAAGTCTGTCGATCAGTCGCTCAAGCTGAGCGATCAATCGACGAATCAATCTTTAGATCAATCTTCAGAAACCGCAACTTTCTGCATTTTGCTTTTATGGCCCTACAGCTCTGCAATTCAGTTTTTCTGGCCCTGCCAGGTCTTTTAACATGATTTCTTCTGTGTTTTTCTTCTTCTCTTTCTTCATCTCTCTTTTGTCCTCATTCAACCTTCATCCAATCGTTCTAAATGGATCTTTTTAGTCTCCAATTGGGTGAATTCCGCTCTCATTCCTGAAATCACAAATCATGCATTAGATGGGCCTTTTAAACATGAAAACCATGCATATAATGCGATGTAGTGGGCAATGCAATGTATAAATTGGAGGTTCAACATTGTGTAATTGAGAAACCTATGCGAATTATACATCAAAGATAGCTATAAGTGGATCCTTGATGCTCTAGTTATTCCTTATTATCAGATTTTTCTATTTCATGTTTAAAACTGATTTCATACACTACTCTTAAGATTCTAGTTATTAGGATAATTCGAATTGTTTACTTCCTTCCCTGTGGATCGACCTCGGTCTTACCAAGATTATTACTACATCACAACCCTACACTTGGAGAAGCGAACAAGTTTTTGGCATTGTTGCCGGGGAAAGAGGTTAAATGGTTCTAATTGTTCTAGTAGCTATAGAGTAGTCTTAATTAGTTAGGATTTCCTATTTTTCTAGAAGTATTTTTCTAATTTTTTCTAGATTACTAACAATTTTCTATGTTTGTGCTTTGTAGGAACTTAGTTGCTGACATAGTTCTCACTTTCACGGGTAACGGTTGAGCTCTTAATTGTGCATATTCTAACCCCAATTCATCACTCATTGTGCGAGGTTTGCATGGTTTACAGACTAATCTAATGCATGTTTTGTGATTGCAGGTTTGAGAGTGGACTCCGCTTAATTGAAGATGAAGAGAGCTTGTTTAGGACCTTGGATGAAGACCCAAGGTGGGCCGAAGAAAGAAAGAAGCAAGGAAAGAAAGAAAGAAGCAAGAACAAGGAGAGAAAATAAAGAAAAAAGAAGAAAGAAAATTGACCGACCGGTCTTGACCGGTCGGCCAAGAGAGCCAGACCGGTCTTGACCGGTCAGCTATGCACACTGGAGTGCATCTGAATAAGCCCGACCGGTCTTGACCGGTCGGCCATGCCTGCTGGACCATTGCTGAAGAGGCCAGACCGGTCGTGACCGGTCGGCCAGCCTAGTCCGACCGGTCCAGACCGGTCGGCCACGTGAAGAAGCACGAATTGCTATTCCTGGCCCGATTTTCTCTGCGCATTGCGTAACTATTACGCAGATTCTCGATCTTTCTGAAGTTGTGGAGCCTTCCCACTATAAAAGGACACCTAGGGATCGTTCCTAGGGTATCGAAGAAGGGTTGAAGCAAGCTTGGAGGTGGCGGAAGTGAATTTCGGAGTTCCACAACTCCTTCTAGTTTCTTTTGCTGTTTTTATGAACTTTTTAGTTGTTTCATGTTTCCTTGGATCATGAGCAGCTAAACCTCTTAGCTAGGGCTAAGAGGTGAAGCTTGTAGTGGATCCAAGATGTTTCAATTCGTAGTTAGTTGGTTTTAAGTGTGGAATTCATGATTATGAACTATGGTTTGAAGTTTATACAAGTTTTTAAGTAGTTTTTCTTAGTCTTATGATGACTCATGGATGTTTGGGAGAATTACTTAATTTCTTAATTGATTTGTATCAGTCTAGACCTGTATGATCCGAGGAATCGGAGTGCGCTCTAGGTCTATGATCTTCATGAAGGGACTTCCTACCAAAGTTCTATTTTTCTGATTTTCTGAAATATGTATGGACTGTGCATGTGATTTGAATCAAGTTCAAATCCTGATCTAGCCTTGTCTTGTGACAAGACTTGAGGATGGTTATGATTGTGAACTGGACCTTTTGGAAAGGGGAATGACCTATGCAATTGAGCATGCTCAGCTCAGCCTACATTGAGTGAATCTTATGCATAGAACATACATATGACAGATTGTTTGATTTAACGGCTATATCATCCGACTAGATAGATCTTAATATCGATTCTAGTTGAGAGAATGAGAAACTACAGCGGATTGAACATCAAGGATTGCTACAAGTGGATCCTTGAAACCCTAGTGCCTTTTTATAATTGTCTACATTCAAATTAGTTTAAAATTGCTATTCACATCAATTCTATTCAAAATCTGATTATTAGCTTTCAATTGACACTTTTAGATGTGTTTGTGAAATCCTACATAAGTCCCTGTGGATCGACCTCGGTCTTACCGAGATTATTACTACATCGCAACCCTACACTTGGGGAAGCGAACAAGTTTTTGGCGCCGTTGCCGGGGATTTTACGGTTTTTCACAAATTTCTGAAATTAGTATCTATTTAGGATTTTTTTAGGATTTTAGAACTAACTTAGTTTGTTTATTTGATTTTTCTTTTCAGGGATTTCTAGGAAGCTGAAGAAGATACAAGGGATTCAAGTGCCGAATCAGGTTTTATCTTTTTAACCTTACTCTTCTCCTTCTCCTATTCATTCCTATCTTATTCATCTCTTGTAGAGTGGGTGAAGACTCCTTTTGGATCTCTGAAAGGTCGGCCTTGTGCCACCTGGATTCCTATTGGTCGGCTCTGCCGTCTTGGATCACCTTGTGCTCAGTGATTTCTTTTCTCACCTCTACTCCTCTTTCTCCTTTTTCTGCACTTTTTCTTAAAAGATTCAAAGAGTGGGTGGGGAGTTCTCTGAACCCCTATTGACCAGGAGAAATCGGTCTCTATCCTTGCTTCTGGCTTAGCCATTGCAAGACACCTTGTGCTTCGGTCTTAGAGAAAAGTAAAGAAAGGGAGGAAGAATTCTTCTTTCTCTTTGTTTCTTATTTTTAGTTTTGCATGCCACATTGGGCTCGGGATTCCAATAACCGACTCATAAGTGAAGGGGGGATAGTAGAAGGAATTGACAGAGAACCACGTGCTAGGAGACATATAAACTCTCCAATTTTGTCTGAAAATATGGCTGCAAATCAACCTAATCTGGGCCAAAACCAAACTGAAACAGGAGAGAATGTGGTTGAGAATGTTCCCCGACCTAGGGCTTTACATGATTTCTTACAACCCGCAAGAGCGAGCACCCGCTCCTACATAGCTTTTTCCATAAAATGCAGGGAATGTGGATTTGAAACCGGGAGTGATCCAACTTCTCCCTAAATTCCATGGATTAGACAGTGAAAGTGCTTATCAACACCTTAAGGAGTTTGATGAGGTAATTACCACCATGCACTTTGCAAATGTGACTGAAGATGTAGTACGACTCAAATTCTTCCCTTTCACTCTCAAAGATAAAGCCAAGGGTTGGCTTTATGCATTGAGGCCAAGATCAATTGATGCATGGACTGACATGCACAGAGAATTTATAAAAAAATTCTTCCCCACTCACAAAACAAACATGTTGAAGCGCCTTATCATGAACTTTGCCCAAAAGGAAGATGAAACCTTCTTCCAATGTTGGGAGAGGTTTAAGGATTTATTAAATGCATGCCCATATCATGGCTATGAAATTTGGCGGGTTATAAGCTTTTTCTATGAAGGACTGACTTCACCCATGCGCCAATTTGTAGAGATGATGTGTAACGGGGAGTTCATGAATAAGGAAGCTAATGAAGAATGGGATTATTTAGAAGAATTGACTGAGAATGCACAGGCTTGGGACACATCGAAACCAATAAATTCCAAGACTGGCCAACAAAAGGAAAAGGGGGGAATGTATGTCTTATCAGAAGAAGATAGCATAAGTGCACGGGTGGCTAGCCTCACAAGAAAGGTCGAAGCCATGGAATTAAGGAAAAGTGAAACGATCAACTCCATTAATGTTGAAACTATTTGTGAAATTTGTGCTGGAAATCAACATACAACACAAGATTGCCCCACAATTTCAACAGTTCAAGGCATCTAACAAGAACAAACAAATGCCATAAACAGTTATCAACAGCAATTTGGTGCTCCAAACTCAAACACGTTTAATCCTAATTGGAAGAACCATCCCAACTTCAGTTGGAGGAATGGACCCACTGCAAATGCAAGCAACACTCCAAAAGTATCACTAGAGGAGATGTTGGGTGCATTCGTATCTGTCCAAGCTGAGTATAACAAGACAAATTCTCTTAAAATAGATGGTTTCATGCAAGAGCAATTGAAATTCAATCAAAATTCAACTCAAGCCATCAATGAATTGAAAACATCACTGGCTAGAGTTGAATCTCATCTTAGTGTTAGAGAGAAGGGCACACTTCCTGCCCAACCTCTTCCTAACCCAAGACCCAGTTTGAGATACAAGATGCAAGCTCATCCTCCCACCACACGGAACATGTTCAAGCTATCACCACTTTGAGAAGTGGGAAAGAAATTGACAAATCTAATCCGGTGAAGGCCCCAAAGCCTAAGGATCTAGAAATTTCTAAAGAGGATGATAGCTCGAATAATACCCCACAAGAGAAAGAACCGGAAAGGCAATACAAGCCGGTTGCTCCATTTCCACAAAGGTTGATTTCACCTAAACCTTTAGATAAAAATCTGGAAATTTTAGAAGTTTTCAAGCAGGTGAAGATCAACATCCCGTTGTTAGATGCAATAAAATAAATACCATCTTATGCCAAATTTCTAAAGGAATTGTGTATAGTCAAAAGGAAACACAACGTTCATAACAAAGTTCTTTTGACTGAGCATTTGAGCGCCATCATCAAACAAGAGGTCCCTCAAAAATACAAGGATCCGGGTAGTCCAAGCATCTCATGCATCATAGGAGACTACCGGATCAAACAAGCCCTACTCGACTTGGGGGCAAGTGTGAATCTCATCCCATACTCGGTCTACGAACAACTTAGGGTTAGGTGAATTGAAACCCACCAAAATTACACTCCAACTTGCTGATAGATCCATCCGTATACCGAGAGGAATGATAGAGGATGTTCTAGTCCAAGTTGATAAATTCTACTACCCAGTAGACTTTATTGTCTTGGATACACATCCCGTGATAGGCACCGGTGCTCAAATTCCTGTCATACTTGGACGACCGTTTCTAGCCACTTCAAATGCCATTATCAATTGTAGAAACGGACTTGTACAAATGTCCTTTGGCAATATGACCCTTGAGCTTAACATATTTAATTTATGCAAACAACCACAGGAGGTTGATGATGATGTCCACGAAGTAAACATGATTGAATCATTCGTGGAAGATACAGTCCCCTTATCACTATCTTCCGACCCTTTGGAGGCTTGTGTGGCCCATTCTCATGAGATACATGATGACACAATACAAGAGGTGGATGCCATACTAGAAATGATGCCAGTGCTTGATAATAAAAGATGGAGGGCCCTATTTGAGCCTTTGCCTGTAAACGAGAACAAGGCTCTCCCATCCAACATTAAGGCACCAATACTCGACCTAAAACCATTACCAAGTGAGCTGAAATATGTTTATTTGGATTGAGATGAGACATATCCAGTGGTGATTTCTTCCCACTTGGATGAGGAACAAGAGAGTAGGCTAATAGCCACTCTATTAGAGCACAAGAGTGCCATTGGATGGTCAATTGCGGATCTCAAAGGCATAGACCCACTGATTTGTACTCATCGCATACACCTTGAGGAGAATGCGAAGACATCTAAGCAACCACAAAGATGACTAAATCCAAACATGAAGGATGTGGTTAAGGCCGAAGTGGTAAAACTATTGGATGTGGGTATTATTTACCCAATATCCGATAGCCAATGGGTGAGCCCAACTCAAGTGGTGCCTAAGAAATCCGGAATAACCATCGTAGCCAATGCCAATAATGAACTCGTGCCAACTAGAGTCACTACCAGTTGGAGAATG
Source organism: Liriodendron chinense (assembly GCA_003013855.2). NCBI lineage: Eukaryota > Viridiplantae > Streptophyta > Magnoliopsida > Magnoliales > Magnoliaceae > Liriodendron > Liriodendron chinense. The sequence continues at coordinate 119,138 of PVNU02001531.1, read as the reverse complement.
TGCATTGACTACAGGAAGCTAAACGCTGTCACGAGGAAAGACCACTTCCCCCTACCGTTTGTTGATCAAATTTTAGAACGGTTGGCGGGTCATTCCCACTTTTGCTTCCTTGATGGCTATTCAGGGTACAACCAAATAGAAATTGCCCGTGAAGACCAAGAAAAGACTACATTCACATGTCCATTCGGTACTTTCGCCTACCGACGGATGCCGTTTGGACTATGTAATGCCCCTGTCACCTTTCAGCATTGTATGATGAGTATTTTTTCTGACATGGTGGGGACCATTCTCGAAGTCTTCATGGATGATTTTTCCGTATTTGGTTGTAGCTTTGATGAGTTCCTTGAGCCTTGAAATCTGTGCTGAAAAGATGTGAAGAGAAGAACCTTGTGCTCAATTGGGAGAAGTGTCACTTCATGGTTCAAAAGGGAATTGTACTTGGTCACATCGTTTCACAACATCGAATCGAGGTGGACAAAGCGAAAATTGATCTTATCTCTAACCTTCCACCACCCAAAAGCATACGAGATGTACGGTCCTTTTTAGGACACGCAGGATTTTACAGAAGGTTCATAAAGGACTTCAGTTCACTCTCTCGCCCTTTATGTAGCCTACTTCAAAAGGAAAATTCATTCGAGTGGAATGAAGAATGTCAAAAGGCCTTTACCACCGTTAAAGGTATGTTGACATGTGCTCCCATAATGTAACCACCTGATTGGAGCATTCCTTTTGAGATTATGTGCGATGCTAGTGACTATGCTATTGGGGCCGTGTTAGGTCAAAGAAGAGAGAAAAAGCCATGTGTCATCTACTATGCAAGTAGAACCCTAAACTCAGCCCAAGCAAACTACACCACTACTGAAAAAGAACTTTTAGCCGTAGTTTTTGCCTTGGACAAGTTTAGGTCCTACTTGATTGGATCCAAGATCATTATATTCACTAACCATGCCGCGCTTAAGTATCTTCTTTCTAAGAAGGATGCTAAACCACGGTTGTTAAGATTGATCCTTCTACTCCAGGAATTCAACATAGAAATACGTGATAAGAAAGGAGTAGAGAATGTAGTAGCTGACCACCTTTCTCGACTTGTCCTCACCGATTCCCCTAAAACGACTGCAATCAATGACATGTTCCCTGATGAACAACTTTTTGCTGTTTCCCAATCGCCATGGTATGCGGACATTGCTAACTATCTTGCTACAGGTACAACTCCTACATATTGAAAAAAGCAAGATAAGGATAAATTCTTCACGGAGGTGCGGAAATTCCTATGGGACGACCCATACTCATTCAAGTATTATCCTGATCAAATCATAAGGATATGTGTGCTAGATGAGGAACAACAAAGTATCATCTCTTTCTATCATTCTCAGGCATGTGGTGGCCACTTTTCGGCTAAAAAGACCACAGCGAAAATTCTGCAATATGGGTTTTATTGGCCCACCATGTTTAAAGACACACATGAGTTTTGCAAAGCATGTGAACCTTGTCAGAAATTAGGAGGAATCTCCCAGTAGAAATATGATGCCACTCAATCCCATCTTAATCATCGAAATTTTTTATTGTTGGGGCATCGATTTCATGGGCTCATTCCCATCTTCTTTTGGAAACCTATACATCTTGCTTGCCGTTGATTATGTTTCCAAATGGGTCGAGGCCATCCCTTGCCGGAATAATGACCATAAAACGGTCATTCGCTTCTTAAAAGAGAATATTCTTTCCCGGTTTGGAACGCCCCGAGTCATCATAAGTGATGGAGGGTCTCACTTTTGCAATCGCCCTTTTAAAACTTTAATGAAGAAATATGGCGTAACGCACAAAGTGAGCACTCCCTATCACCCACAAACTAGTGGACAAGCTGAGATTTCCAATAGGGAGATTAAACACATTCTAGAGAAAATGGTGAAACCCGATCGCAAGGATTGGTCGCTTCGGCTTACTGATGCGCTTTGGGCTTACCGTACTGCTTTCAAAACTCCTATTGGAATGTCTCCCTATAGACTTGTCTATGGGAAGGCTTGTCACTTGCCTGTGGAGTTGGAACATAGGGCATATTGGGCTATTAAGAAGATGAATTTCAATTCTGACAAGGCAAGCTCGTTACGCAAACTACAATTAAATGAACTTGCAGAAATCCGGAATGAAGCTTATGAGAACGCGAGAATTTATAAGGACAAGACGAAGATATTCCATGATAAGAATATTCTTCGCTAGACATTCACGATCAATCAAAAAGTCCTCATGCATAATTCTCGCTTACATCTATTTTCGGGGAAAATTGAGATCTCGATAGACCGGTCCCTACATTGTACAAACTGTCTATCCTTATGGGACTGTCGAGCTATTGAATCCGAGGAACGGCAACATTTTTAAAGCGAATGGGCAGCGATTAAAGCCGTTCTTTGAGAAATTTCCTTCAGAAGGTATGTCCATACCCCTGAATGATCCTGTGTATCAGGATGATTGATCTCCTAGTCTGACGGAGGTATAGAGTAGTTAGGATTAGGATTTTGTTGCTTTGGTTTACTTTTGCTTAGGTTTGTTATAAGGAGGAGGAATTCCAATTTTCACCTGTCAGGTATTCTCACTCCTCACTCCCTTTATGTTCACATTGCTCTCATGTTTGTTTACTGCACATCTTTTACATTGAGGACAATGCAAGATTTGGTTGGGGGGTGTAGGATCACTTGGATAAATCCAGCGTTTTGTAACATTTCAAGCAATTATGTGGAAATTTTTTCGATTTTTCCAAAATTCGAAACTCTTTTGGAAAAACATTTTCTTCTATGCATTCAAGATGATATGAGCATAAGAGGAGGAGATACTAATTGCATAGGGCTGTATGTCTGGAATGTCTCATAGCATAATGGTTTTATATGTGAATTCCCCTATTTCTGTGATTGATAGAAAATATGAACACTTTTACACCTAGTCCACATTACACGATTTTCATGGGTTGAAGTGATTATGTGATTAATGGATTGGCTAGACGTTGAATTAAGGTATTGAGAAATCAGGCCGGGGTACTTTGTCCATCCTTGTCCATGGGAAAATAATGAAAGATATGAATTTCTAAAAGTCCTATCTAAAGTAAAAGAAAAAGGAAAAGGAAGGATGAAATTGGGAATGATGGAAAAATGGTGGAAAATTTCGATTAGGGCTACCTACTACCAACCGGGGGATGGTCTACCCATAACCAAAGCCGGAAATGGGACGTAGTGTGAAAGTCGTTGGAAGGACGGTAAGGCAAATTCCTGTCATTGGCTTGATGTGGCTCCATGTACCTTGAGTTCTATAGTCTAGTTGATCTATGAAGAAGATAATCCTAGAAACTCGTGAGATGAATTTTCACTATCCACACTAAGTTGAATTTGTTCAAGTTCTTCTATGTATCAACCAATCAGCGGGAATTTCATATGAATGCTTATTATGTTTTAAGAGCTTACGGTTTCAACCCCTATCGCCAAATAGTTTTGAATCTTACACTTGTATGTCTTGGGATGTATAGAAGAAGGGTTTCTGAAAGAGAGTTGAGTTTTGAAGAATGGGATTAGTTTCACGCATGTTTTGCTCGGGACTAGCAAAATGCTGGTTGGGGGGTGTGTTGAGCTCTTAATTGTGCATATTCTAACCCCAATTCATCACTCATTGTGCGAGGTTTGCATGGTTTACAGACTAATCTAATGCATGTTTTGTGATTGCAGGTTTGAGAGTGGACTCCGCTTAGTTGAAGATGAAGAGAGCTTGTTTAGGACCTTGGATGAAGACCCAAGGTGGGCCGAAGAAAGAAAGAAGCAAGGAAAGAAAGAAAGAAGCAAGAACAAGGAGAGAAAATAAAGAAAAAAGAAGAAAGAAAACTGACCGACCGGTCTTGATCGGTCGGCCAAGAGAGCCAGACCGGTCTTGACCGGTCAGCTATGCACACTGGAGTGCATCTGAATAAGCCCGACCGGTCTTGACCGGTCGGCCATGCCTGCTAGACCATTGCTGAAGAGGCCAGACCGGTCGTGACCGGTCGGCCAGCCTAGTCTGACCGGTCCAGACCGGTCGGCCACGTGAAGAAGCAGGAATTGCTATTCCTGGCCCGATTTTCTCTGCGCATTGCGTAACTATTACGCAGATTCTTGATCTTTCTGAAGTTGCGGAGCCTCCCCACTATAAAAGGACACCTAGGGATCATTCATAGGGTATCGAAGAAGGGTTGAAGCAAGCTTGGAGGTGGCGGAAGTGAATTTCGGAGTTCCACAACTCCTTCTAGTTTCTTTTGCTGTTTTTATGAACTTTTTAGTTGTTTCATGTTTCCTTGGATCATGAGCAGCTAAACCTCTTAGCTAGGGCTAAGAGGTGAAGCTTGTAGTGGATCCAAGATGTTTCAATTCATAGTTAGTTGGTTTTAAGTGTGGAATTCATGATTATGAACTATGGTTTGAAGTTTATACAAGTTTTTAAGTAGTTTTTCTTAGTCTTATGATGACTCATGGATGTTTGGGAGAATTACTTAATTTCTTAATTGGTTTGTATCAGTCTAGACCTGTATGATCCGAGGAATCGGAGTGTGCTCTAGGACTATGATCTTCATGATGGGACTTCCTACCAAAGTTCTATTTTTCTGATTTTCTGAAATATGTATGGACTATGCATGTGATTTGAATCAAGTTCAAATCCTGATCTAGCCTTGTCTTGTGACAGTACTTGAGGATGGTTATGATTGTGAACTGGACCTTTTGGAAAGGGGAATGACCTATGTAATTGAGCATGCTCAGCTCAGCCTACATTGAGTGAATCTTATGCATAGAACTTACATATGACAGATTGTTTGATTTAACGGCTCTATCATCCGACTAGATAGATCTTAATATCGATTCTAGTTGAGAGAATGAGAAACTACAGCGGATTGAACATCAAGGATTGCTACAAGTGGATCCTTGAACCCCTAGTGCCTTTTTATAATTGTCTACATTCAAATTAGTTTAAAATTGCTATTCACATCAATTCTATTCAAAATCTGATTATTAGCTTTCAATAGACACTTTTAGATGTGTTTGTGAAATCCTACATAAGTCCCTGTGGATCGACCTCGGTCTTACCGAGATTATTACTACATCGCAACCCTACACTTGGGGAAGCGAACAGTAACATCTCCCCATCTCCCTTTCTTCTTTTTATTTTTCTTCCTAGATTGGGATTGTTTCAACTTCTTATAATTTCATATGAATGATTGGACGAGTGGATTGTCTAAATACCTTTTGGAAGATGAGAGGTCGGACCATGAAATCAAAACTCATTATGATTGGAACCATTACAAGCTTGAATATTTTCCTGAGACTCAAACTACTTCTAATACTCCCCCAAGTAAAACATTACGAGATTACCGAAATAAGAACAATGTGCATAACTTTTCACCAGGTAAGACAATGGGAGAGTATCGGAAAGAGATGAATAATGTTTCACCGGTTAAGACAATGTATGATCACTTGTTTGGCTAAACATATCAACAACCATCTAATAGCCACAACCGACATGAACTCTTTAGGATACACTGCGAGAGTTTATGGAAATAACTGAGCAATGCATACAAAATCTCTCGCCATCTCAAAATCCTGAACCTGACATTGGGAACACCGAATCATTCCCCAACAATAAGGAGGATGAGGCTATCCAAGCCCTACCCTCTTCCGATTTAATGACTAAACTTTTAGGGGATGTAAATCTTAGTGATCCCAACATTACCATCGATTATGGTAAATCAACTGTCTCTTTTAGCTATTCCGATTTGAATGATGAAGAGATTTTAAGGACGGTTGATGAACCCGAGGAATCTACAAAATCTGAAAGTGATAGTTTGATTGCCTATAATAAAGGTTTGAAGGATGATTGTGAGTCCATAATTTCTTCTTCCAAATGGCCGAATATTTATGAGTCACCGGAAGATATTCTTGCTAGAGAGATGGCTGAAGTGAATCTCTTTAAGTCTTTCCACCAACAACACATGCCGGATTCTATTGTGGAAGAACTCCCTTAGGTTGAAATTTTTGTTTCTTTGGATGACGGGGTGGCACAATCTAAAATTTCAAAAGATCAACCAATGCTAGATGATGTGCTTACCACTGAATCTGAAAAATTTTCTTTGGAAGACCTCCCCTCTATAGAGGAGGAATTCCTTACCCTTGAAACAAAATTTCCTCAATCACTTAGGGAGAATGAGGACCCTTCATTCGACTCTCTAGAGGAATGCATGGCCCAACCCTATGATCTTGATGATGAGATGATTAAGGAGTTGGATAGTTTGTTAGACACGGTGTCGATGCCTGAAGAACACCATTCCATTGATTTACACTCTTTACAATTATTTGTGGAAACATGTTCGCTTCCCCAAGTGTAGGGTTGCGATGTAGTAATAAACTCGGTAGGACCGAGGTCGATCCACAGGGACTTGTGTAGGAATTCACAAACACATCCAATAATATCTATTGAAAGCTAACAACCAGATTTTGTATGAGATTAATGTGAGTAACAATTTTAAACTAATTTGAAGGTAAACAATTATAAAAAGGCACTAGGGGTTCAAGGATCCACTTGTAGCAATCCTTGATGTTCAAACCGCTATGGTTTCTCATTCTCTCAACTAAAATTGATATTAAGATCTATCTAGCCGGATGATAGAGCTGTTAAACCAAACAATCTGCCATATGTAAGAACCACGTGTACGATTCACTCAATGCAAGCTAGGCTGAGCATGCTTCAATTGCATAGGTCAGTCCCAATTCCAATAGACTCAAATCACAATCATAACCATCCTCAAGTCCTGTCACAAGACAAGGCTAGATCATGATTTGAACTCGATTCAAATCACATGCATAGTCCCACATAGCACAGAAATTCAGAAAAGTAGAACTTTGGTAGGAAGTTTCCACATGAAGATCATAGTATTAGAGCGTATTCCAATTCCTCGGATCATACAGGTCTAGGCTAATACAAACCAATTAAGAACTTAAGTAATTCTCCCAAACGTTCATGAGTCATCATAAGACTAAGAAAAACTACTTAGAACTTGTATAAACTTCAAACCATTGTTCATAAACATGAATTTCAATCTTAAAACCAACTAAATACGAATTGAAACGTCTTAGATTCACTACAAGCTTCACCGCTTAGCCCTAGCTAAGAGGTTTAGCCGTTCATGATCCAAGGAAACATGAAACAACTAAGAAAAACATAAAAAATAGAAAAACAAACTAGAAGGAGTTGTGGAGCTCCGAAATCCACTTCCGCCACCTCCAACCTTGCTTAAACTCTTCTAAGATACCCTAGGAACAATCCCTAGGTGTCCTTTTATAGTGGGGACGCTCCGCAACTTCAGAAGATTCGAGAATTTGCATAACACTTACGCACTGCGCAGAGAAAATCGGCGCCAGAATTAGAAAGTTTAAATCTTATGCAGGCGACCGGTCGCAGTGGCTGAACGACCGGTCGCAGATGTTAGTGCACTTTTCTGTGGCATACTAGTGCATCTTGTTTGTCAATCACTTACGTCAGTGAGTCTAGTGTCGGTTGAGCCCAATGAAGACGAAGATCGAAGACTCAAGACGGACCGGCTGCATCAAGGAAGAAGATTCAGGTAAAAGTGATGCCTTGGTGCCTTAACCTTGACCAAAACCCAACCCCTTTGCTTCTTTGATGACCTTGACCTCATTAGGAAACCATTTTGTCATCATAAATTGGCCCTAGGTGTCCAAATTAAACACCTAAACCTTGGCCAAAGTGGAAAGGCTGATGCATGCAAAGTTCAGCAAATAGGAGGGGAGAACCAGGCTGGTCCGACTGGTCAAGACCGGTCGGCCAGCAGCCTTGCTGCATATTGTATATGGCCAGCCGACCGGTCAAGACCGGTCGGCCTTCACACAGGTTGGGTTCAGCAAGCCTTGCCGACCAGTCTTGACCAGTCGGCCTTCTCATCCAAGGCTCCAGCATGCTCTGCCGACTGGTCAAGACCGGTCGGCCTGTGATCTTCAGGCTGTCCAGAAAGGGGTCCGACCGGTCTTGACCGGTCGGCCTGTGTAGTTGGCCTGTTCCTTCAGCAAGTGGGTCCGACCGATTGGGACCGGGAGGGACAGGTCGGACAGAGCCGTTTTTTACCCGTTTTATGACCGTTGGAGCTCTCCTTTCTTACATATAGAGCTCCGTTTTTGGGCATTGGAAAGGGGATTCTTAGAGGAGTGAAGCCACCATTGTTGGAGACCATTTGAGGCTCATTCCTTGACCCATGCAAGGCATCTTCCTTGTGCTTTAACACAAGATTAGAGCATTCCAAGCTCATGAAGAAGATGACCTTCATCCCCTCTTGATCTCTAGAGTTTGGAAGCTTCTTGATTGGCAAATCCTTGTCCAAAACTCTAAGATGAGATCGTTGTAGGTAAGAGACTCTAGGCAACCCATTCCCATTAGTTGTAGAGTACTCAAACCTATCCTCCTAGCACCTTGGGCATCTCAAAGGCATCGCATGCAAGGTGTTTGATTGAGTGTGGCTGAGGCATTGGCGACGCAACGGCGGCACGATCGTGGGAGCAAGGAGAGCTGATTGAAGCACGGGAGAGCGGAGATCAAGCAACCCAATCCGGCGCTAAACAAGGGGCTCATCCGACAAGTAGGTTGTCTTATTTGAGAGTCCATTTTAGAGTTTGTTTGTTGAACTCGACCTAGGGACGTTAGCCGTTCCTTGGCCCGTCAGCCGGGCCTAAACTAAGTCTCTAATAGGGAGCCTCCGACACGGGAGTAAACGTGCATTAGGTTGAGAGTTAGCCTATGTCTAAAACTCCGGGTACGGTTGAGAGGTGAACCAATAAAACCTCCGTGTAAAGGTTGAGAGGTGAACCTCATTTAAAACCTCCGATAGTGAATGCCGGTGTGCTCAAAGGGGTTGAGTACTTGAACCGGGAGTGGAGTAGACACGTAGTCGAACCACTATACATCCTTGTGTTTGTGATTGTTCTTGAGCACATGGTTGATATTGGATATGTACCCCCAATGGAGATTATTTCTAAGGAAGGTGAACCGGATGTTCTCAGGCCAAAAGATAAGGCTATGTGGACTAGTCATGAAAAAGCTCAACGTATCCATAATGCCAAAGGCCTGAATGTCATTTTTTGTTCAGTATCTAGAGAAGAATTTGGTCGGATTCAAAACTGCACAACCAGTAAACAAGCATGGGATATTCTTGAAGTTACCCATGAAGGTACAAATGTTGTAAAAAACTCTAAACTTCAGTGCCTCTCCACTCTATTTGAAATAATTACTATGGAGGAGGATGAAACGTTTGCTGAATTTTATACCAAGCTGAACAAAATCACAAATGATATGTGGGGTTTAGGGGATCCTGTTCCGGAAAATAGACTTTGTAGAAAAATTTTGAGATCTCTTCCGGAACGGTACTCTTCTAAAGTCACCACCATTGAAGAATGTAGGGATCTTAATACAATTAAAGTTGAAGAACTCATAGGTTCCCTACAAACCTTTGAGCTAGGCTTTAAAGCCCCCTCTAAAAGGAAAAACATCTCTTTTAAGTCCTCTCACAAACATAAGAAAATCAAGAGTGAGTCGGAGGAAGATAGCGATGATGAGGATGATGAGGAAGAGAAATTGAACAAAAAATTCAAGAGATTCCCCAAATTTAATAGAGGGAATAGCCGTGACAAGAAGGACAAGAAGGGTGATAAACGTAAAGGAAAATCATCCATATCTTCATCCGTCCGTTGTTACGGTTGCGGTCGTCCTGGCCATATTGCCCCGGAATGTCCGGAAGGGCCTAAACCGAAAGGTAAAAAGGCAATGGCTGCCACTTGGGATGATACGGAGGAGTCCGAATCTGGTGACTCTGGTTGTGATGAGAGCCAACATAAAGATCTTGCTCTCTCGGCCTCCATCACGACCCCTCTACCAACGTATCTAAGAGGGGATCCCAACCGCTATCCCTTCTAGGAGGAGAAGGAGTTCCCAACCCCTCACCTCATGCTACATTCTATGAGGGTGTTGTGGAATTTAGTTACCCTTTGGCTTATCAATCTAAACATGGTTAGTGAGGGTAGCTAGTTATGCTTTTATAGGAAAATCAGAGGATTCCAGCCTCATTCGCCCAGATTTTGATGATTTAGCCTTGCCTTTATTTAATAAATTTGCTTGCTAGATTGTCATCCTGCTTAGATTAGCTAATCATCTTGAGTTTTATGCCTCATTATATGCTAATCTTTGCTTTATATTGGTCTTGATATACCAATAGGGGAGGTTGGTTGATTGGGCTATAAGCCCTTTGTGCTTTCAATGCAAATGTATATCCTTGACCAATGTTGCATGATTAATCTTGCCTAGATAGCTATATCTTCCTGTTAATCATGTTTCTTAGCATGCTCCATGTATTTATGATTTATGCACCCTATACTCTCCTTGCTAGCATGTGCTTAGTTATAACTGCGACATACTATCTTCTCTCACCTTAATCTTATTAATATATCATTAAGGGGGAGAGAATAGTTTGTCAATTGCTAACAAAAAGGGGGAGAAAGATCAAATCCCACCAAAACTAGTTTGCTATGTTTTGTGATGCAGGGATTAACAGGTTGTGGGGGAGCAAACTGAAGAGGAGCTGCTTAGTTTGTCATGTCAAGAGTCCTGTATTTAATTTTTTATCATTGTAATATCTTGAACATGTAATTTGTTTTGGTAGGTTAAGTTTTTTTAAGTAATTGACAAAGGGGGAGATTGTTAGTGCACTTTTCCGTGGCATACTAGTGCACCTTGTTTGTCAATCACTTATGTCAGTGAGTCTAGTGTCGGTTGAGCCCAATGAAGACGAAGACCGAAGACTCAAGACGGACCGGCTGCATCAAGTAAGAAGATTCAGGTAAAAGTGATGCCTTGGTGCCTTAACCTTGACCAAAACCCAACCCCTTTGCTTCTTTGATGACCTTGACCTCATTAGGAAACCATTTTGTCATTATAGATTGGCCCTAGGTGTCCAAATTAAACACCCAAACCTTGGCCAAAGTGGAAAGGCTGATGCATGCGAAGTTCAGCAAATAGGAGGGGAGAACCAGGCTGGTCCGACCGGTCAAGACCGGTCGGCCAGCAGCCTTGCTGCATATTGTATATGGCCAGCCGACCGTTCAAGACCGGTCGGCCTTCACACAGGTTGGGTTCAGCAAGCCTTGCCGACTGGTCTTGACCGGTCGGCCTTCTCATCCAAGGCTCCAGCATGCTCTGCCGACCGGTCAAGACCGGTCGGCCTGTGATCTTCAGGCTGTCCAGAAAGCGGTCCGACCGGTCTTGACCGGTCGGCCTGTGTAGTTGGCCTGTTCCTTCAGTAAGTGGGTCCGACCGGTCGAGACCGGTCTGGACAGGTCGGCCAGAGCCGTTTTTTGCCCGTTTTATGACCGTTAGAGCTCTCCTTTCTTACATATTGAGCTTCGTTTTTAGGCATTGGAAGGGGGATTCTTGGAGGAGTGAAGCCACCATTGTTGGAGACCATTTGAGGCTCATTCCTTGACCCATGCAAGGCATCTTCCTTGTGCTTTAACACAAGATTAGAGCATTCCAAGCTCATGAAGAAGATGACCTTCATCCCCTCTTGATCTCTAGAGTTTGGAAGCTTCTTGATTGGGAAATCCTTGTCCAAAACTCTAAGATGAGATCGTTGTAGGTAAGAGACTCTAGGCAACCCATTCCCATTAGTTGTAGAGTATTCAAACCTATCCTCCTAGCACCTTGGGCATCTCAAAGGCATCGCATGTAAGGTGTTTGATCGAGTGTGGCTGAGGCATTGACGATGCAACGGCGGCACGATCGTGGGAGCAAGGGGAGCTGATTGAAGCATGGGAGAGCGGAGATCAAGCAACCCAATCCGGCGCTAAACAAGGGGCTCATCCGACAAGTAGGTTGTCTAATTTGAGAGTCCATTTTAGAGTTTGTTTGTTGAACTCGACCTAGGGACGTTAGCCGTTCCTTAGCCCGTCAGCCGGGCCTAAACTAAGTATCCAAGGGGGAGCCTCCGACACGGGAGTAAACGTGCGTTAGGTTGAGAGTTAGCCTATGTCTAAAACTCCGGGTACGGTTGAGAGGTGAACCGATAAAACCTCCATGTAAAGGTTGAGAGGTGAACCTCATTTAAAACCTCCGATAGTGAATGCCGATGTGCTCAAAGGGGTTGAGTACTTGAACCGGGAGTGGAGTAGACATGTAGTCGAACCACTATACATCCTTGTGTTTGTGATTGTTCTTGAGCACATTTATATCTTTGCATTGTTAGTTTAATTGCTTAATTATGTATGCTTGATAGAAATGAATCCTAGGCACTTTTTAGATTCATCCTTACACAAGATGTACCTTCACTAGTTGTGTAGACTAGAGCTCATTGATCCACTCTCATAAGTCTACACAAGTTGCATAGGTTAGAAGCTTAATTAGTTGTATCATTTACTTACCTATGCATGCTTAGACTAGGATTATTTATTGCTTAACCTTTTGCTAGTCTTGTGATTGGACCCACCTAGGCTTGGAAGCCGAAGTGTTCTTGCTTACTAGGCTAAATTCGTTGAATTGTGTAAGTAGGCGAAAAGAATTTCAAAGGTCCTAATCACACCCCCCACCCTCTAGGTCCTTAGACATATCTCCGAGTGTCTCTACAAGTGGTAAAACCACAATTTCAATTGGTATCAGAGCGGGTTCCTCCGCTCGGGTTTAAAAACCCGGAGTGAGATCCTAAGAGAAACTTGAAAATATGTCTAGAGACGACTCTTCATCCGTCACTAAGCCTCCTTTCTTTGATGGGTCAAACTATCCATACTGGAAAGCCCGAATGCGCATCTTCTTAGAATCTATTGATTCGGATATGAGGGACATGGTTGATATTGGATATGTACCCCCAATGGAGATTATTTCTAAGGAAGGTGAACCGGATGTTCTCAAGCCAAAAGATAAGGCTATGTGGACTAATCATGAAAAAGCTCAACGTATCCATAATGCCAAAGGCCTGAATGCCATTTTTTGTTCAATATCTAGAGAAGAATTTGGTCGGATTCAAAACTGCACAACCAGTAAACAAGCATGGGATATTCTTGAAGTTACCCATGAAGGTACAAATGTTGTAAAAAACTATAAACTTCAGCGCCTCTCCACTCTATATGAAAATATTACTATGGAGGAGGATGAAACGTTTGCTGAATTTTATACCAAGCTGAACAAAATCACAAATGATATGTGGGGTTTAGGGGATCCTGTTCCGAAAAATAGACTTTGTAGAAAAATTTTGAGATCTCTTCCGGAACGGTACTCTTCTAAAGTCACCACCATTGAAGAATGTACGGATCTTAATACAATGAAAGTTGAAGAACTCATAGGTTCCCTACAAACCTTTGAGCTAGGCTTTAAAGCCCCCTCTAAAAGGAAAAACATCTCTTTTAAGTCCTCTCACAAACATAAGAAAATCAAGAGTGAGTCGGAGGAAGATAGCGATGATGAGGATGATGAGGAAGAGAAATTGAACAAAAAATTCAAGAGATTCCCCAAATTTAATAGAGGGAATAGCCGTGACAAGAAGGACAAGAAGGGTGATAAACGTAAAGGAAAATCATCCATATCTTCATCCGTCCGTTGTTACGGTTGCGGTCGTCGTGGCCATATTGCCCCGGAATGTCCGGAAGGGCCTAAACCGAAAGGTAAAAAGGCAATGGCTGCCACTTGGGATGATACGGAGGAGTCCGAATCTGGTGACTTCGGTTGTGATGAGAGCCAACATAAAGATCTTGCTCTCTCGGCCTCCATCACGACCCCTCTACCAACGTATCTAAGAGGGGATCCCAACCGCTATCCCTTCTAGGAGGAGAAGGAGTTCCCAACCCCTCACCTCATGCTACATTCTATGAGGGTGTTGTGGAATTTAGTTACCCTTTGGCTTATCAATCTAAACATGGTTAGTGAGGGTAGCTAGTTATGCTTTTATAGGAAAATCAGAGGATTCCAGCCTCATTCGCCCAGATTTTGATGATTTAGCCTTGCCTTTATTTAATACATTTGCTTGCTAGATTGTCATCCTGCTTAGATTAGCTAATCATCTTGAGTTTTATGCCTCATTATATGCTAATCTTTGCTTTATATTGGTCTTGATATACCAATAGGGGAGGTTGGTTGATTGGGCTATAAGCCCTTTGTGCTTTCAATGCAAATGTATATCCTTGACCAATGTTGCATGATTACCCTTGCCTAGATAGCTATATCTTCCTGTTAATCATGGTTCTTAGCATGCTCCATGTATTTATGATTTATGCACCCTATACTCTCCTTGCTAGCATGTGCTTATAGTTATAACTGCGACATACTATCTTCTCTCACCTTAGTCTTATTGATATATCATTAAGGGGGAGAGAATAGTTTGTCAATTGCTAACAAAAAGGGGGAGAAAGATCAAATCCCACCAAAACTAGTTTGCTATGTTTTGTGATGCAGGGATTGACAGGTTGTGGGGGAGAAAACTGAAGAGGAGCTGCTTAGTTTGTCATGTCAAGAGTCCTGTATTTAATTTTTTATCATTGTAATATCTTGAACATGTAATTTGTTTTGGTAGGTTAAGTTTTTTTAAGTAATTGACAAAGGGGGAGATTGTTAGTGCACTTTTCCGTGGCATACTAGTGCACCTTGTTTGTCAATCACTTATGTCAGTGAGTCTAGTGTCGGTTGAGCCCAATGAAGACGAAGACCGAAGACTCAAGACGGACCGGCTGCATCAAGTAAAAAGATTCAGGTAAAAGTGATGCCTTGGTGCCTTAACCTTGACCAAAACCCAACCCCTTTGCTTCTTTGATGACCTTGACCTCATTAGGAAACCATTTTGTCATTATAGATTGGCCCTAGGTGTCCAAATTAAACACCCAAACCTTGGCCAAAGTGGAAAGGCTGAGGCATGCGAAGTTCAGCAAATAGGAGGGGAGAACCAGGCTGGTCCGACCGGTCAAGACCGGTCGGCCAGCAGCCTTGCTGCATATTGTATATGGCCAGCCGACCGTTCAAGACCGGTCGGCCTTCACACAGGTTGGGTTCAGCAAGCCTTGCCGACTGGTCTTGACCGGTCGGCCTTCTCATCCAAGGCTCCAGCATGCTCTGCCGACCGGTCAAGATCGGTCGGCCTGTGATCTTCAGGTTGTCCAGAAAGGGGTCCGACCGGTCTTGACCGGTCGGCCTGTGTAGTTGGCCTGTTCCTTCAGTAAGTGGGTCCGACCGGTCGAGACCGGTCGGGACAGGTCGGCCAGAGCCGTTTTTTGCCCGTTTTATGACCGTTGGAGCTCTCCTTTCTTACATATTGAGCTTCGTTTTTAGGCATTGGAAGGGGGATTCTTGGAGGAGTGAAGCCACCATTGTTGGAGACCATTTGAGGCTCATTCCTTGACCCATGCAAGGCATCTTCCTTGTGCTTTAACACAAGATTAGAGCATTCCAAGCTCATGAAGAAGATGACCTTCATCCCCTCTTGATCTCTAGAGTTTGGAAGCTTCTTGATTGGGAAATCCTTGTCCAAAACTCTAAGATGAGATCGTTGTAGGTAAGAGACTCTAGGCAACCCATTCCCATTAGTTGTAGAGTATTCAAACCTATCCTCCTAGCACCTTGGGCATCTCAAAGGCATCGCATGTAAGGTGTTTGATCGAGTGTGGCTGAGGCATTGACGACGCAACGGCGGCACGATCGTGGGAGCAAGGGGAGCTGATTGAAGCATGGGAGAGCGGAGATCAAGCAACCCAATCCGGCGCTAAACAAGGGGCTCATCCGACAAGTAGGTTGTCTTATTTGAGAGTCCATTTTAGAGTTTGTTTGTTGAACTCGACCTAGGGACGTTAGCCGTTCCTTAGCCCGTCAGCCGGGCCTAAACTAAGTATCCAAGGGGGAGCCTCCGACACGGGAGTAAACGTGCGTTAGGTTGAGAGTTAGCCTATGTCTAAAACTCCGGGTACGGTTGAGAGGTGAACCGATAAAACCTCCGTGTAAAGGTTGAGAGGTGAACCTCATTTAAAACCTCCGATAGTGAATGCCTATGTGCTCAAAGGGGTTGAGTACTTGAACCGGGAGTGGAGTAGACATGTAGTCGAACCACTATACATCCTTGTGTTTGTGATTGTTCTTGAGCACATTTATATCTTTGCATTGTTAGTTTAATTGCTTAATTATGTATGCTTGATAGAAATGAATCCTAGGCACTTTTTAGATTCATCCTTACACAAGATGTACCTTCACTAGTTGTGTAGACTAGAGCTCATTGATCCACTCTCATAAGTCTACACAAGTTGCATAGGTTAGAAGCTTAATTAGTTGTATCATTTACTTACCTATGCATGTTTAGACTAGGATTATTTATTGCTTAACCTTTTGCTAGTCTTGTGATTGGACCCACCTAGGCTTGGAAGCCGAAGTGTTCTTGCTTACTAGGCTAAATTCGTTGAATTGTGTAAGTAGGCGAAAAGAATTTCAAAGGTCCTAATCACACCCCCCACCCTCTAGGTCCTTAGACATATCTCCGAGTGTCTCTACAAGTGGTAAAACCACAATTTCAATTGGTATCAGAGCGGGTTCCTCCGCTCGGGTTTAAAAACCCGGAGTGAGATCCTAAGAGAAACTTGAAAATATGTCTAGAGACGACTCTTCATCCGTCACTAAGCCTCCTTTCTTTGATGGGTCAAACTATCCATACTGGAAAGCCCGAATGCGCATCTCCTTAGAATCTATTGATTCGGATATGAGGGACATGGTTGATATTGGATATGTACCCCCAATGGAGATTATTTCTAAGGAAGGTGAACCGGATGTTCTCAAGCCAAAAGATAAGGCTATGTGGACTAATCATGAAAAAGCTCAACGTATCCATAATGCCAAAGGCCTGAATGCCATTTTTTGTTCAATATCTAGAGAAGAATTTGGTCGGATTCAAAACTGCACAACCAGTAAACAAGCATGGGATATTCTTGAAGTTACCCATGAAGGTACAAATGTTGTAAAAAACTATAAACTTCAGCGCCTCTCCACTCTATATGAAAATGTTACTATGGAGGAGGATGAAACGTTTGCTGAATTTTATACCAAGCTGAACAAAATCACAAATGATATGTGGGGTTTAGGGGATCCTGTTCCGAAAAATAGACTTTGTAGGAAAATTTTGAGATCTCTTCCGGAACGGTACTCTTCTAACGTCACCACCATTGAAGAATGTAGGGATCTTAATACAATGAAAGTTGAAGAACTCATAGGTTCCCTACAAACCTTTGAGCTAGGCTTTAAAGCCCCCTCTAAAAAGAAAAACATCGCTTTTAAGTCCTCTCACAAACATAAGAAAATCAAGAGTGAGTCGGAGGAAGATAGCGATGATGAGGATGATGAGGAAGAGAAATTGAACAAAAAATTCAAGAGATTCCTCAAATTTAATAGAGGGAATAGCCGTGACAAGAAGGACAAGAAGGGTGATAAATGTAAAGGAAAATCATCCATATCTTCATCCGTCCGTTGTTACGGTTGCGGTCGTCGTGGCCATATTGCCCCGGAATGTCCGGAAGGGCCTAAATCGAAAGGTAAAAAGGCAATGGCTGCCACTTGGGATGATACGGAGGAGTCCGAATCTGGTGACTCCGGTTGTGTTGAGAGCCAACATAAAGATCTTGCTCTCTTGGCCTCCATCACGACCCCTCTACCAGCGTATCTAAGAGGGAATCCCAACCGCTATCCCTTCTAGGAGGAGAAGGAGTTCCCAACCCCTCACCTCATGCTACATTCTATGAGGGTGTTGTGGAATTTAGTTACCCTTTGGCTTATCAATCTAAACATGGTTAGTGAGGGTAGCTAATTATGCTTTTATAGGAAAATCAGAGGATTCCAGCCTCATTCGCCCAGATTTTGATGATTTAGCCTTGCCTTTATTTAATACATTTGCTTGCTAGATTGTCATCCTGCTTAGATTAGCTAATCATCTTGAGTTTTATGCTTCATTATATGCTAATCTTTGCTTTATATTGGTCTTGATATACCAATAGGGGAGGTTGGTTGATTGGGCTATAAGCCCTTTGTGCTTTCAATGCAAATGTATATCCTTGACCAATGTCGCATGATTAACCTTGCCTAGATAGCTATATCTTCCTGTTAATCATGTTTCTTAGCATGCTCCATGTATTTATGATTCATGCACCCTATACTCTCCTTGCTAGCATGTGCTTATAGTTATAACTGCGACATACTATCTTCTCTCACCTTAGTCTTATTGATATATCATTAAGGGGGAGAGAATAGTTTGTCAATTGCTAACAAAAAGGGGGAGAAAGATCAAATCCCACCAAAACTAGTTTGCTATGTTTTGTGATGCAGGGATTGACAGGTTGTGGGGGAGCAAACTGAAGAGGAGCTACTTAGTTTGTCATGTCAAGAGTCCTGTATTTAATTTTTTATCATTGTAATATCTGGAACATGTAATTTGTTTTGGTAGGTTAAGTTTTGTAAGTAATTGACAAAGGGGGAGATTGTTAGTGCACTTTTCCGTGGCATACTAGTGCACCCTGTTTGTCAATCACTTATGTCAGTGAGTCTAGTGTCGGTTGAGCCCAATGAAGACGAAGACCGAAGACTCAAGACGAACCGGCTGCATCAAGGAAGAAGATTCAGGTAAAAGTGATGCCTTGGTGCCTTAACCTTGACCAAAACCCAACCCCTTTGCTTCTTTGATGACCTTGACCTCATTAGGAAACCATTTTGTCATCATAGATTGGCCCTAGGTGTCCAAATTAAACACCCAAACCTTGGCCAAAGTGGAAAGGCTGACGCATGCGAAGTTCAGCAAATAGGAGGGGAGAACCAGGCTGGTCCGACCGGTCAAGACCGGTCGGCTAGCAGCCTTGTTGCATATTGTATATGGCCAGCCGACCGGTCAAGACCGGTCGGCCTTCACACAGGTTGGGTTCAGCAAGCCTTGCCGACCGGTCTTGACCGGTCGGCCTTCTCATCCAAGGGTCCAGCATGCTCTGTCGACCGGTCAAGACCGGTCGGCCTGTGATCTTCAGGTTGTCCAGAAAGGGGTCCGACCGGTCTTGACCGGTCGGCCTGTGTAGTTGGCTTATTCCTTCAGCAAGTGGGTCCGACCGGTCGGGACCGGTCGTCCAGAGCCATTTTTTACACGTTTTATGACCGTTGGAGCTCTCCTTTCTTACATATAGAGCTCCGTTTTTGGGCATTGGAAGGGGGATTCTTGGAGGAGTGAAGCCACCATTGTTGGAGACCATTTGAGGCTCATTCCTTGACCCATGCAAGGCATCTTCCTTGTGCTTTAACACAAGATTAGAGCATTCCAAGCTCATGAAGAAGATGACCTTCATCCCCTCTTGATCTCTAGAGTTTGGAAGCTTCTTGATTGGCAAATCCTTGTCCAAAACTCTAAGATGAGATCGTTGTAGGTAAGAGACTTTAGGCAACCCATTCCCATTAGTTGTAGAGTACTCAAACCTATCCTCCTAGCACCTTGGGCATCTCAAAGGCATCGCATGCAAGGTGTTTGATCGAGTGTGGCTGAGGCATTGACGACGCAATGGTGGCACGATCGTGGGAGCAAGGGGAGCTGATTGAAGCACGGGAGAGCGGAGATCAAGCAACCCAATCCGGCGCTAAACAAGGGGCTCATCCGAAAAGTAGGTTGTCTTATTTGAGAGTCCATTTTAGAGTTTGTTTGTTGAACTCGACCTAGGGACGTTAGCGGTTCCTTAGCCCGTCAGCCGGGCCTAAACTAAGTATCCAAGGGGGAGCCTCCGACACGGGAGTAAACGTGCGTTAGGTTGAGAGTTAGCCTATGTCTAAAACTCCGGGTACGGTTGAGAGGTGAACCGATAAAACCTCTGTGTAAAGGTTGAGAGGTGAACCTCATTTAAAACCTCCGATAGTGAATGCCGGTGTGCTCAAAGGGGTTGAGTACTTGAACCGGGAGTGGAGTAGACACGTAGTCGAACCACTATACATCCTTGTGTTTGTGATTGTTCTTGAGCACATTTATATCTTTGCATTGTTAGTTTAATTGCTTAATTATGTATGCTTGATAGAAATGAATGCTAGGCACTTTTTGGATTCATCCTTACACAAGATGTACCTTCACTAGTTGTGTAGACTAGAGCTCATTGATCCACTCTCATAAGTCTACACAAGTTGCATAGGTTAGAAGCTTAATTAGTTGTATCATTTACTTACCTATGCATGCTTAGACTAGGATTGTTTATTGCTTAACCTTTTGCTAGTCTTGTGATTGGACCCACCTAGGCTTGGAAGCCGAAGTGTTCTTGCTTACTAGGCTAAATTTGTTGAATTGTGTAAGTAGGCGAAAAGAATTTCAAAGGTCCTAATCTCTCTCCCCCCCCCCCCCCCCCTCTAGGTCCTTAGACATATCTCCGAGTGTCTCTACAAGCGGTAAAACCGCAATTTCAATTAGTATCAGAGCGGGTTCCTCCGCTCAGGTTTAAAAACCCAGAGTGAGATCCTAAGAGAAACTTGAAAATATGTCTAGAGAGGACTCTTCATCCATCACTAAGCCTCCTTTCTTTGATGGGTCAAACTATCCATACTGAAAAGCCCGAATGCACATCTTCTTAGAATCTATTGATTCGGATGTGAGGGACATGGTTGATATTGGATATGTACCCCCAATGGAGATTATTGTTGAGCTCTTAATTGTGCATATTCTAACCCCAATTCATCACTCATTGTGCAAGGTTTATATGGTTTGTAAGCTAATTCAATGCATGTTTTGTGACTACAGGATTGAGGGTGGACTCTACTCAATTGAAGACATAAAGAGCTCACTTGGGATCATTCTAATGGAGATTACTTGAGGACCAATTACTTGAGGACCAAAGAAGAAAAGAAGACAGAAAGCAAAAGAAAGAAACAAGGAAAGAAAGAAAAGGAAGAAATGAAGAAGTATGAAGACTGCCGACCGGTCATGACCGGTCGGCCAAGGAAGCCATACCGGTCAGCGACCGGTCAGCCATGGTACTGAAGAACAAATAAAGGTGACCGACCGGTCTTGACCGGTCGGCTACAACTGCTGGAGGTCTACTGAAGACGTCCGACCGGTCATGACCGGTCGGACAGGGTTGCTGGAATGTTAATATACACGTCCGACCGGTCAAGACCGGTCGGATGTGCTTGCTGGAGTATTTTCACTTGAGGCCGACCGGTCATGACCGGTCGGCCATGCGTACTGAGTTAGAACTTTCTAAGTTCTTCCCGAAATTCTCTGCGCTGCGTAAGTGTTACGCAAATTTCCGATTCTTCCGACGTTGTGGAGCCTCCAGACTATAAGAGGACACCTAGGGATCGTTCCTAGGGCATCCTAGAAGGGTACAAGCGAGGTTGGAGGCTGTGGAAGTGAAGATTGGAGTTTCACAACTCCTTTTGGTTTGCTTTGCTGTTTTCATGCTTTTTGTAGTTGTTTCATGTTTCCTTGGATCATGAGCAGCTAAACCTCTTAGCTAGGGCTAAGAGGTGAAGCTTGTAGTGAATCCAAGATGTTTTAATTCGTAGTTAAGTGGTTTTAGTTTGGAATTCATGATTATGAACTAAGGTTTGAAGTTTATACAAGTTTTTAAGTAATTTTTCTTAGTCTTGTGATGACTCATGGATGTTTGGATGAATTACTTATCTTCTTAATTTGTTTGCAACGGTATAGACCTGTATGATCCGAGGAATCGGAGTGCGCTCTAGTACTAAGTTCTTCATAAAGGGACTTCAGACCAAAGTTCTATTTTAGTTGATTTTCTGGAATATGTAAGGACTGTGCTGGTGATTTGAATCTAGTTCAAATCCTAATCTAGCCTTGTCTTGTGAAAGGACTTGGGGATGGTTATGATTGAGAACTGGACCTATAGGAAAGGGGAATGACCTATGCAATTGAGCATGCTCAGCTCAGCCTAGATTGAGTGAATCTTATGCATAGAACTTACATATTACAGACTGGTTGGTTTAACAGTTCTATCATCCGACTAGACAGACAGGAATGTCGGTTCTAGTTGAGAGAATAAGAAACCACAGCGGATTGAACATTAAGGATTGCTACAAGTGGATCCTTGAAACCCTAGTATCCTCTTATAATTACTTACTCTCGATTTAATTCAGCTTTTGTTACTCATATCAACTTTCTACATCAATCGGATTAGTAGACTTCAATAGACACTTGTGGATGAATTTGTGAGATCCTACATAGTCCCTGTGGATCGACCTCGGTCTTACCGAGATTATTACTACATCGCAACCCTACACTTGGGGAAGCGAACAATTATTTCTAAGGAAGATGAATCGGATGTTCTCAGGCCAAAAGATAAGGCTATGTGGACTAATCATGAAAAAGCTCAACGTATCCATAATGCCAAAGGCCTGAATGCCATTTTTTGTTCAGTATCTAGAGAAGAATTTGGTCGGATTCAAAACTGCACAACCAGTAAACAAGCATGGGATATTCTTGAAGTTACCCATGAAGGTACAAATGTTGTAAAAAACTCTAAACTTCAGCGCCTCTCTACTCTATTCGAAAATATTACTATGGAGGAGGATGAAACGTTTGCTGAATTTTATACCAAGCTGAACAAAATCACAAATGATATGTGGGGTTTAGGGGATCCTGTTCCGGAAAATAGACTTTGTAGGAAAATTTTGAGATCTCTTCCGTAACGGTACTCTTCTAAGGTCACCACCATTGAAGAATGTAGGGATCTTAATACAATGAAAGTTGAAGAACTCATAGGTTCCCTACAAACCTTTGAGCTAGGCTTTAAAGCCCCCTCAAAAAAGAAAAACATCGCTTTTAAGTCCTCTCACAAACATAAGAAAATCAAGAGTGAGTCGGAGGAAGATAGCGATGATGAGGATGATGAGGAAGAGAAATTGAACAAAAAATTCAAGAGATTCCTCAAATTTAATAGAGGGAATAGCCGTGAGAAGAAGGACAAGAAGGGTGATAAACGTAAAGGAAAATCATCCATATCTTCATCCGTCTGTTATTACGGTTGCGGTCGTCGTGGCCATATTGCCCCGGAATGTCCGGAAGGGCCTAAACCGAAAGGTAAAAAGGCAATGGCTGCCACTTGGGATGATACGGAGGAGTCCGAATCTGGTGACTCCGGTTGTGATGAGAGCCAACATAAAGATCTTGCTCTCTCGACCTCCATCACGACCCCTCTACCAGCGTATCTAAGAGGGGATCCCAACCGCTATCCCTTCTAGGAGGAGGAGTTCCCAACCCCTCACCTCATGCTACATTCCATGAGGGTGTTGTGAAATTTAGTTACCCTTTGGCTTATCAATCTAAACATGGTTAGTGAGGGTAGCTAGTTATGATTTTATAGGAAAATCAGAGGATTCCAGCCTCATTCGCCTAGATTTTGATGATTTAGCCAGGCCTTTATTTAATACATTTGCTTGCTAGATTGTCATCCTGCTTAGATTAGCTAATATTCTTGAGTTTTATGCTTCATTATATGCTAATCTTTACTTTATATTGGTCTTGATATACCAATAGGGGAGGTTGGTTGATTGGGCTATAAGCCCTTTGTGCTTTCAATGCAAATGTATATCCTTGACCAATGTCGCATGATTAACCTTGCCTAGATAGCTATATCTTCCTGTTAATCATATTTCTTAGCATGCTCCATGTATTTATGATTCATGCACCCTATACTCTCCTTGCTAGCATGTGCTTATAGTTATAACTGCGACATACTATCTTCTCTCACCTTAGTCTTATTGATATATCATTAAGGGGGAGAGAATAGTTTGTCAATTGTTAACAAAAAGGGGGAGAAAGATCAAATCCCACCAAAACGAGTTTGCTATGTTTTGTGATGCAAGGATTGACAGGTTGTGGGGGAGCAAACTGAAGAGGAGCTGCTTAGTTTGTCATGTCAAGAGTCCTGTATTTAATTTTTTATCATTGTAATATCTTGAACATGTAATTTGTTTTGGTAGGTTAAGTTTTTGTAAGTAATTGACAAAGGGGGAGATTGTTTGTGTACTTTTCCTTGGCATACTAGTGCACCTTGTCTATCAATCACTTACGTCAGTGAGTTTAGTGTCGGTTGAGCCCAATGAAGACGAAGACCGAAGACTCTAGACGGACCGGCTGCATCAAGGAAGAAGATTCAGGTAAAAGTGATGCCTTGGTGCCTTAACCTTGACCAAAACCCAACCCCTTTGCTTCTTTGATGACCTTGACCTCATTAGGAAACCATTTTGTTATCATAGATTGGCCCTAGGTGTCCAAATTAAACCCCCAAACCTTGCCCAAAGTGGAAAGGCTGATGCATGCGAAGTTCAGCAAATAGGAGGGGAGAACCAGGCTGGTCCGACCGGTCGGCAAGCAGCCTTGCTGCATATTGTATATGGCCAGCCGACCGGTCATGACCGGTCGGCCTTCACACAGGTTGGGTTCAGCAAGCCTTGCCGACCGGTCTTGACCGGTCGGCCTTCTCATCCAAGGGTCCAGCATGCTCTGTCGACCGGTCAAGACCGGTCGGCCTGTGATCTTCAGGCTGTCCAGAAAGGGGTCCGACCGGTCTTGACCGGTCGGCCTGTGAAGTTGGCCTGTTCCTTCAGCAAGTGGGTCCGACCAGTCGGGACCTGTCGGGATAGGTCGGCCAGAGCCGTTTTTTGCCCGTTTTATGACCGTTGGAGCTCTCCTTTCTTACATATAGAGCTCCGTTTTTGGGCGTTGGAAGGGGGATTCTTGGAGGAGTGAAGCCACCATTGTTGGAGACCATTTGAGGCTCATTCCTTGACCCATGCAAGGCATCTTCCTTGTGCTTTAACACAAGATTAGAGCATTCCAAGCTCATGAAGAAGATGACCTTCATCCCCTCTTGATCTCTAGAGTTTGGAAGCTTCTTGATTGGCAAATCCTTGTCCAAAACTCTAAGATGAGATCGTTGTAGGTAAGAGACTCTAGGCAACCCATTCCCATTAGTTGTAGAGTACTCAAACCTATCCTCTTAGCACCTTGGGCATCTCATAGGCATCGCATCCAAGGTGTTTGATCGAGTGTGGCTGAGGCGTTGACGACGCAATGGCGGCACGATCGTGGGAGCAAGGGGAGCTGATTGAAGCACGGGAGAGCGGAGATCAAGCAACCCGATCCGGCGCTAAACAAGGGGCTCATCCGACAATTAGGTTGTCTTATTTGAGAATCCATTTTAGAGTTTGTTTGTTGAACTTGACCTAGGGACGTTAGCCGTTCCTTGGCCCGTCAGCCGGGCCTAAACTAAGTATCCAAGGGGGAGCCTCCGACACGGGAGTAAACGTGCATTAGGTTGAGAGTTAGCCTATGTCTAAAACTCTGGGTACGGTTGAGAGGTGAACCGATAAAACCTCCGTGTAAAGGTTGAGAGGTGAACCTCATTTAAAACCTCCGATAGTGAATGCCGGTGTGCTCAAAGGGGTTGAGTACTTGAACCGGGAGTGGAGTAGACATGTAGTCGAACCACTATACATCCTTGTGTTTGTGATTGTTCTTGAGCACATTTATATCTTTGCATTGTTAGTTTAATTGCTTAATTATGTATGCTTGATAGAAATGAATTGTAGGCACTTTTTAGATTCATCCTTACACAAGATGTACCTTCACTAGTTGTGTAGACTAGCGCTCATTGATCTACTCTCATAAGTCTACACAAGTTGCATAGGTTAGAAGCTTAATTAGTTGTATCATTTACTTACCTATGCATGCTTAGACTAGGATTGTTTATTGCTTAACCTTTTGCTAGTTTTGTGATAGGACCCACCTAGGCTTGGAAGCCGAAGTGTTCTTACTTACTAGGCTAAATTTGTTGAATTGTGTAAGTAGGCAAAAAGAATTTCAAAGGTCCTAATCACCCCCCCCCCCCCCCCCCCCCCCCTTTCTAGGTCCTTAGACATATCTCCGAGTGTCTCTACAAGCGGTAAAACCGCAATTTCAGCAGATGCTAGACGGCCGGTCTCAAAATGACCAAAAAGAGTCCAAAGAGTTTCGGCCTGGAAAATTAATTAAAGGACCGGTCGCAGAAGTGGACGACCGGTCGTGAACAGTCCAGAGAGTTATTGCCTTTGTGCCTCCTCTGTGCATGTGCGGATCGGTCAGACGACCGGTCCTTGGCCTTGAACGACCGGTCGGACGACCGGTCGTGGGCACCTTCTTCTGTATTCTTTCTTCTTTTTTCTGACTTCTTTCTTTCATTCTTTGACGCTTAGGCCCTTTGATCTTCTTTGCTTCTAACTAGCCTCTTTAAGTCTTCAATTGATGCTTCCTCTCTCTCATCCCTACAACCACAAATATATGCATTAGATTGGTCTTTAAGTCATGGAACCATGCATAATGAGTGATGAATTGGGGTTAGAATATGCACAATTAAGAGCTCAACACACCCCCCAACCAGCATTTTGCTAGTCCCGAGCAAAACATGCGTGAAACTAATTCCATTCTCCAAAACCCAACTCTCCTTTAGAAACCATTCTTCTATACATCCCAAGATACATAAGAGTAAGAGTTAGAGAAATTAGATGATAGAGGTTAAAACTGTAAACTCTCAAAACATAATAAGCACCCATATGAAATTCCCGCTGATTGGTTGACAAATAGAAAGACTTGAACAAATTCAATCTGGTGTGCATAGTGAAAATTCTTTTCATGAGTTTCCAGGGTTATCTTCTTCATAAATCAACTAGACTATGGATTTCAAGGTATATAGAGCAACAACAAGCTAATGACCAAAATTTGCCTTACTGTCCTTCCGACGACTTTCACACTACGTCCCATTTCCGGCTTTGGTTATGGGTAGACCATCCCCCGGTTGGTAGTAGGTAGCCCTAATCGAATTTTTCCACCATTTTTCCATCATTCCCAATTTCATCCTTCCTTTCCCTTTTTCTTTTAAATTAGATAGGATTTTTAGAAATCCATATCTATCGTTATTTTCCCATGGACAAGGATGGACTAAGTACCCCGGCTTGGTGTCTCAACACCTTGAATCAAAATCTAATTAATCCACAAATCACATAATCCCTTCAACCTATGAAAATCGTGTAATGTGAACTAGGTGTAAAAGTGTTCGGATTTTTTATCCATCACAGAATTAGGGGAATTCTCATATAAAACCATTATGCCAGAGAAGATCAAAATTTACAACCTCATACACTTCATATCCCCTCCTCGTATGCTCATATCATCTTGAATGCATAGAATCAAAATTTTCCAAAAGAGTTTTGAAGTTTAGAAAAATTGAAAAATTTCTACATTATTGCTCGAAATGTTACAAAATGCTGGATTCATCTAAGTGATCCTACACCCCCCAACCAGATCTTGCATTGTCCTCAATGTAAAAGATGTGCAATGAACAAAACATGAGAGCAATTTGAACATAAAAGGGAGTGAGGAATGAGAGTACCTGAAAAGGTGAAAAAGTGAAATTCTTCCTCCTTCTAATAAACCTAAGCAAAAGCAAACAAAAATAGTAAAATCCTAATCCTAACTACTCTACACCTCCATCAGACTAGGAGATCAATCATCCTGGTAGACAGGATCAGTCAGAGGTAGGGACATACCTTCTGAAGGAAATTTCTCAAAGAACGGCTTTAATCGCTGCCCATTTGCCTTAAAAATGTTGCCGTTCCTTGGATTTAACAAGTCGACAGTCCCATATGGATAGAAAGTTTGTACAATGTAGGGACCGGTCCATCGAGATCTCAATTTTCCCGAAAGTAAATGTAGACGAGAGTTATACAGGAGGACTTTTTGATTGATCGTGAATGTCTTACGAAGAATGTTTTTGTCATAGAATATCTTCGTTTTGTCCTTGTAAATTCTCGCATTCTCATATGCTTCGTTCCGGATTTCTGCAAGTTCATTTAATTGTAGTTTACACAACGAGCTTGCCTTGTCAGAATCAAAATTCATCTTCTTAATTGCACAATATGCCCTATGTTCCAACTCCACAGGCAAGTGACAAGCCTTCCCATAGACAAGTCTATAAGGAGACATTCCAATAGGGGTCTTAAAAGCAGTATCGTAGGCCCAAAGCGCATCGGTAAACCGAAACGACCAATCCTTGCGATCGGGGTTCACCGTTTTCTCCAAAATGTGTTTAATCTCCCTATTGGATATCTTAGCTTGCCCATTAGTTTATGGGTGATAGGGAGTGCTCACTTTGTGTGTTACGCCATATTTCTTCATTAAAGTTTCAAAAGGGCGATTACAAAAGTGAAACCCTCCATCACTTATGATGACTCGAGGTGTTCCAAACCGGGAAAGAATATTCTCTTTTAAGAAGCGAATGACTGTTTTATAGTCATTATTCCGGCAAGGGATGGCCTCGACCCATTTGGAAATATAGTCAACGGCAAGCAAGATGTATGTGTTTCCAAAAGAAGATGGGAATGGACCCATGAAATCGATGCCCCAACAATAAAAAATTTCGATTATTAAGATGGGATTGAGTGGCATCATATTTCTACGGGAGATTCCTCCCAATTTCTGACAAGGTTAACATGTTTTGCAAAACTCATGTGTGTCTTTGAACATAGTGGGCCAATAAAACCCACATTGCAGAATTTTTGCTGTGGTCTTTTTAGCCGAGAAGTGGCCACCACATGGCTGAGAATGACAGAAGGAGATGATACTTTGTTGTTCATCATCTGGGACACATCTCCTTATGATTTGATCGGGACAATACTTGAATAAGTATGGGTCGTCCCATAGGAATTTTCGCACCTCAGTGAAGAATTTATCCTTATCTTGCTTTTTCCAATGTGTAGGAATGGTACCTGTGGCAAGATAGTTAATAATGTCCGCATACCATGGAAATTGGGAAACAGCAAAAAGTTGTTCATCAGGGAACATGTCATTGATCGCGGTCGTTTCAAGGGAATCAGTGAGGATAAGTCGAGAGAGATGGTCAGCCACGACATTTTCTACTCCTTTCTTATCACGTATTTCTATGTCAAATTCCTGGAGTAGAAGGATCCATCTTAATAATCGTGGTTTAGCATCCTTCTTAGAGAGAAGGTACTTAAGCGCGGCATGGTCAGTGAATATGATGATCTTGGATCCAATCAAGTAGGACCTAAACTTGTCCAAGGCAAAAACTACGGCTAAAAGTTCTTTTTCAGTAGTGGTGTAGTTTGCTTGGGCTGAGTTTAGAGTTCTACTAGCATAGTAGATGACACATGGCTTTTTCTCTTTTCTTTGGCCTAACTCGGCCCCAATAGCATAGTCGCTAGCATCGCACATAATTTCAAAAGGAAGGCTCCAATTAGGTGGTTGCATTATGGGAGCACATATCAACATACCTTTAAGGGTGGTAAAGGCCTTTTGACATTCTTCATTCCACTTAAATGAATTTTCTTTTGAAGTAGGTTACATAAAGGATGAGAGAGTGAACTGAAGTCCTTTATGAACCTTCTGTAAAATCCTGCGTGTCCCAAGAAGGACCGCACATCTCGTATGCTCTTGGATGGTGAAAGGTTAGAGATAAGATCAATTTTTGCTTTGTCCACCTCGATTCCATTTTGTGAAACGATGTGACCAAGTACGATTCCTTTTTTAACCATGAAGTGGCACTTCTCCCAATTCAGCACAAGGTTCTTCTCTTCACATCTTTTCAGCACAGATTTCAAGTGCTCAAGGCACTCATCAAAGCTACAACCTAATACGGAAAAGCCATCCATGAAGACATCGAGAATTGTCCCCACCATGTCAGAAAAGATACTCATCATACAATGCTGAAAGGTGGCAGGGGCATTACATAGTCCAAACAGCATCTGTCGATAGGCGAAAGTGCCGAATGTACATGTGAATGTAGTCTTTTCTTGGTCTTCACGGGCAATCTCTATTTAGTTGTACCCTGAATAGCCATCAAGGAAGCAAAAGTGGGAATGACCTGCCAACCGTTCTAAAATTTGATCAACAAACGGTAGGGGGAAGTGGTCTTTCCTCGTGACAGTGTTTAGCTTCCTGTAGATAATGCACATTCTCCAACCGGTAGTGACTTTAGTTGGCACGAGTTCATTATTGGCATTGGCTACGATGGTTATTCCGGATTTCTTAGGCACCACTTGAGTTGGGCTCACCCATTGACTATCGGATATTGGGTAAATAATACCCACATCCAATAGTTTCACCACTTCGGCCTTAACCACATCCTTCATGTTTGGATTTAGTCATCGTTGTGGTTGCCTAGATGTCTTCGCATTCTCCTCAAGGTGTATGCGATGAGTACAAATCAGTGGGTCTATGCCTTTGAGATCCACAATTGACCATCCAATGACACTCTTGTGCTCTAATAGAGTGGCCATTAGCCTACTCTCTTGTTCCTCATCCAAGTGGGAAGAAATCACCAGTGGATATGTCTCATCTCGACCTAAATAGACATATTTCAGCTCACTTGGTAATGGTTTTAGATCGAGCGTTGGCGCCTTGATATTAGATGGGAGGGCCTTGTTCTCATTTACAGGCAAAGGCTCAAATAGGGCCCTCCATCTTTTATTATCAAGCACCGGCATCGCATCTAGAATGACATCTATCTCTTGTATTGTGTCATCATTAATCTCATGAGAATGGGCCACACATGCCTCCAAAGGGTCGGAAGATAATGACAAGGGGAATGTATCTTCCACGAATGATTCAATATGTTTAATTCGTGGATATCATCATCAACCTCCCGTGGTTGTTTGCATAAATCAAATATGTTAAGCTCAAGAGTCATATTTCCAAAGGACATTTGTACAAGTCCGTTTCTACAATTGATAATTGCATTTGAAGTAGCTAGAAATGGTCGGCCAAGTATGATAGGAATTTGAGCACCGGTGCCCATCACGGGATGTGTATCCAAGACAATAAAGTCTACTGGGTAGTAGAATTTATCAACTTGGACTAGAACATCCTCAATCATTCCTCTCGGTATACGAATGGATCTATCAGCAAGTTGGAGTGTGGTTTTGGTGGGTTTCAATTCACCTAACCTAAGTTGTTCGTAAACGGAGTAAGGAATGAGGTTCACACTTGCTCCCAAATCGAGTAAGGCTTGTTTAATCCGGTAATCTCCTATGATGCATGAGATGGTTGGACTACCCGGATCCTTGTATTTTTGGGGCACATCTTGTTTGATGATAGCGCTCAAATTCTCAGTCAAAAGTACTTTGTTGTGAACATTGTGTTTCCTTTTGACTGTACACAATTCCTTTAGAAATTTGGCATAAGATGGTATTTGTTTTATGGCATCTAACAACGGGATGTTGATCTTCACCTGCTTGAAAACTTCTAAAATTTTCATATTTTTATCTAAAGGTTTAGGTGAAATCAACCTTTGTGGAAACGGGGCAACCGGCTTGTATTGCCTTTCCGGTTCTTTCTCTTGTGGAGTGTTGTTTGAGCTATCATCCTCTTTGGAAATTTTCAGATCCTTAGACTTTGGGGCCTTCATCAGATTAGATTTGTCAATTTCTTTCCCACTTCTCAAAGTGATGATAGTTTGAACATGCTCCGTATGATGGGAGGATGAGCTTACATCTTGTATCTCAAATTGGGTTCTGGGGTTAGGAAGAGGTTGGGCATGAAGTGTGCCCTTCTCTCTAACACTAAGATGAGATTCAACTCTAGCCATTGATGTTTTCAATTCATTGATGGCTTGAGTTGAATTTTGATTGAATTTCAATTGCTCTTACATGAACCCATCTATTTTTAGAGAATTTGTCTTGTTATACTCAGCTTGGACCGATACGAATGCACCCAACATCTCCTCTAGCGTCACTTTTAGAGTAATGACTAGAGATGGACCTAGTATAGGTTGAGCTTGAGGGATAGTGGTTGCATTCGCAGTGGGTCTGTTCCTCCAACTGAAGTTGGGATGGTTCTTCCAACTAGCATTAAATGTGTTTGAGGTTGGAGTACCAAATTGTCGTTGATAATTGTTTATGACGTTTGATTGTTCTTGTAAGATGTCCTGAACTGCTGAAATTGTAGGACAATCTTGTGTGGCATGTTGATTTTCAGCACAAATTCCATAAATAGTTTCAACGTCGTTGGAGTTAATCGTCTCTCCTTTCCTTAATTCCATGGCTTCGACCTTTCTTGTGAGGCTAGCCACCCGTGCACTTATGCTATCCTCTTCTGATAAGACATACATTCCTCCTCTTTCCTTTTGTTGGCCAGTCTTGGAATTTGTTGGTTTTGATGTATCCCAAGACTGTGCATTCTCAGCCAATTCTTCCAAAAAATCCCATGCTTCATCAGCCTCCTTATTCATGAACTCCCCATTACACATCATCTCTACGAATTGGCGCATGGGTGAAGTCAGTCCTTCATAGAAAAAGCTTATAACCCGCTAAATTTCATAGCCATGATGTGGGCATGCGTTTAATAAGTCCTTAAACCTCTCCCAACATTGGAAGAAGGTTTCATCTTCCTTTTGGGCAAAGTTCATGATAAGGCGCTTCAACATGTTTGTTTTGTGAGTAGGGAAGAATTTTTTTATGAATTCCCTATGCATGTTAGTCCATGCACCAATTGATCTTGGCCTTAATGCATGAAGCCAACCTTTAGCTTTATCTTTAAGAGTAAAAGGGAAGAATTTAAGTCTTACCACATCATCAATCACATTAGCAAAGTGCATGGTGGTTATTACATTATCAAACTCCTTAAGGTGTTGATAGGCACTTTCGCTGTCTAATCCATGGAATTTAGGGAGAAGTTGGATCACTCCAGGTTTTAAATCGACATTCCCTGCATTTTGTGGAATAATTATGCATGAGGGAGTGCTCGCTCTTGCTGGTTGCAAGAAATCACGTAAAGTTCTAGGTCGGGGAACATTCTCAACCACATTCTCCCCCATTTCAGTTTGGTTTTGGCCCAGATTAGGATTGGCCATTGGATTAGGTTGATTCACAGCTATACTTTCACACAAAATTGGAGAAGTTAGATGTCTCCTAGCATGTGGTTCTCTGTCAATTCCTTCTATTATCCCCCTTCACTTATGAGTCGGTTATTGGAATCCCGAGCCCAATGTGGCATGTAAAACCAAAAAATAGGAAACAAAGAGAAAGAAGAATTCTTCCTCCCTTTCTTTACTTTTCTCTGAGACCGAAGCACAAGGTGTCTTGCAATGGCTAAGCCAGATGCAAGGATAGAGACCGATTTCTCCTGGTCAATAGGGGTTCAGAGAACTCCCCACCCACTTTTTGAATCTTTTGAGAAAAAGTACAGAAAAAGGAGAAAGAGGAGTAGAGGTGAGAAAAGAAATCTCTGAGCACAAGTTGATCCAAGACGGCAGGGCCGACCAATAGGAATCCAGGTGGCACAAGGCCTACCTTTTAGAGATCCAAAATGAGTCTCCACCCACTCTACAAGAGATGAATATGATAAGAATGAATAAGAGAAGGAGATAGTAAGGTTTAGAAAGATAGAACCTGATTCGGCACTTGAATTCCTTATATCTTCTTCAGCTTCCTAGAAATCCTTGCAAAAAGAAAAATCAAATAAAACAAACTAAGTTAGTCCTAAAATCCTAAAAATCCTAAATAGATACTAATTTCAGAAATTTGTGAAAACCGTCAAAGTCCCCGACAATGGCGCCAAAAACTTGTTCGCTTCCCCAAGTGTAGGGTTGCGATGTAGTAATAAACTCGGTAAGACCGAGGTCGATCCACAGGGACTTGTGTACGAATTCACAAACACATCTAATAATATCTATTGAAAGCTAACAACCAGATTTTGTATGAGATTAATGTGAGTAACAATTTTAAACTAATTTGAAGGTAAACAATTATAAAAAGGCACTAGGGGTTCAATGATCCACTTGTAGCAATCCTTGATGTTCAATCCGCTGTGGTTTCTCATTCTCTCAACTAGAATTGATATTAAGATCTATCTAGCCGGATGATAGAGCTGTTAAACCAAACAATCTGCCATATGTAAGAACAATGTGTATGATTCACTCAATGCAAGCTAGGCTGAGCATGCTTCAATTGCATAGGTCAGTCCCAATTCTAATAGACTCAGATCACAATCATAACCATCCTCAAGTCCTATCACAAGACAAGACTAGATTATGATTTGAACTCGATTCAAATCACATGCACAGTCCCACATAGCACAGAAATTCAGAAAAGTAGAACTTTGGTAGGAAGTTCCCACATGAAGATCATAGTACTAGAGCGTATTCCAATTCCTCGGATCATACAGGTCTAGGCTAATACAAACCAATTAAGAACTTAAGTAATTCTTCCAAACGTTCATGAGTCATCATAAGACTAAGAAAAACTACTTAGAACTTGTATAAACTTCAAACCATTGTTCATAAACATGAATTTCAATCTTAAAACCAACTAAATACGAATTGAAACGTCTTAGATTCACTACAAGCTTCACCGCTTAGCCCTAGCTAAGAGGTTTAGCCGTTCATGATCCAAGGAAACATGAAACAACTAAGAAAAACATAAAAAATAGAAAAACAAACTAAAAGGAGTTGTGGAACTCCGAAATCCACTTCCGCCGCCTCCAACCTTGCTTAAACTCTTCTAAGATACCCTAGGAACGATCCCTAGGTGTCCTTTTATAGTGGGGAGGATCCACAACTTCAAAAGATTCGAGAATTTGCGTAACACTTACGCACTTGTTCGCTTGCCTCAAGTGTAAGGTTGCGATGTAGTAATAAAACTTGGTAAGACTGAGGTCGATCCACAAGGAAAGAGGTAAACAATTTCAACTATTTTAATAACTAAAATATAAGAGTTTATGAAGATAGTTTTTTACATGAAATAGGAAAATCTGAAAATAAGAAGAACTAGAGCATCAAGGATCCACTTGTAGTCATCCAATGCCAATCCATTAATCCAAGTACAACACAATTAGAATCAAAGTCCTATCTCTCATCTAATTGGAAGATATAACATTCAAGCACAAACAGTCCCACTTAAATCTGAAAATCAGATTTCTAGTTTTAATGAAGCACATAGAACTTGAATTTGTAACCTTCGGAGTAACAGCCATGCCTATGGACTATGGCATGCTCAAGGGTTGCTACAATTCGAATTCAAACAACCCAATCATGGTAATCTCAAAGAATTGCAAGGAACTCATGTCCGGAGTACACAAACTCTCACAAAACTTCTAAAAAACCAAACTTATTCAAACTAGAACTTGAAAATCCATAATTGAAGTAAAGGGTACTTGAAGAAACGAATTAAAGCATTGAAACAAACTACAAACTTCTCCTCTTAGCTCTAGCTAAGAGGTTAACTAAAAGAAAACATTAAAAACTAGAAACTAGAATTAGAAGAAGAAGAAAACTAGTTGTAGAAGGCTAGGAAGCCTCCTAGGTCTTGATCTCTTTGCTCCCCACATTGCTAGATGCCCTAGGAATGAGGTGGAGGTCTCCTTTTATAGCTTTCATACCCACAAACGAAGAATCTTCGAGAATTTGTGTAAAATTTACGCACTGCGCAGAGAAAATCGGACCCAGACTTGGAAATTTCTAAACTGGGCGCATTGTCGATTGATCGCTCAGACCGGGCGATCAATCACTAGTTCAAATAACTGTAAAAACTGCCTTTTTCGGATTTGGCGATTAATCGGCTAGCTGAGAGATCAATTGGTCACTTCTGGCAATCAATCGATCAGTGTCCAGCGATCAATCGGAGGGTGCAAAAAGTGTCTAGAGAGTTTTCTCCAAATTTCTTAAAAATATGCATTCTGGCGATTGATCTATGGGATGGGCGATCAATCGATCGGGCTGGGCGATCAATCGCTCAGGCTGGGCGATCAATCACAATTCTTCACTTCTCTCCAGCAACAATTCTGTCAAATTTCTGCTGTGAGCGATCAATCGCTCAAGCTGGGCGATCAATCGACGGATCAATCTCTAGATCAATCTTCAGAAACTGCAACTTTCTGCATTTAACTTTCATGGCCCTGCAGCTCTGCACTTTGGTTTTTCTGGCCCTGCTAGGTCTTTTAACATGATTTCTTCTGTATTTTTCTGTCTTTCAACTCCATCTTCCATAACTTCTTTCTTTCATTCTTGGGCTTTCTTCCTTTGATCCTCAAGGTGTCCAAAGTGACTCTTTTAATCATGAATTAGTGAAGTGTCCCTCTCATTCCTACAATCACAAAAACATGTATTAGATGAGTCCTTTAAACATGAAAACCATGCATATAATGTGATGTAATGGGTTGTCAAATGTATAAATTGGAGGCTCAACAGCACTGCGCAGAGAAAATCGACGCCTAGAATTAGAAAGTTTAAATCTTACGCAGGCGACCGGCCGCAGTGGCTAAACGACCGGTCGCAGATGCTGGACGACCGGTCTCAAAATGACCAAAAAGAGTCCAGAGAGTTTCGGCCTGGAAAATTAATTGAAGGACCGGTCGCACGACCGGTCGCAGAAGTGGACGACTGGTCGTGAACAGTCCAGAGAGTTATTGCCTCTGTGCCTCCTCTGTGTATGTGCGGACCGGTCGGACGACCGGTCCTTGGCCTTGGACGACCGGTCGTGGGCACCTTCTTCTGCATTCTTTCTTCTTTTCTCTGACTTCTTTCTTTCATTCTTTGACGCTTAGCCCCTTTGATCTTCTTTGCTTCTAACTAGCCTCTTTAAGTCTTCAATTGATGCTTCCTCTCTCTCATCCCTACAACCACAAATATATGTATTAGATTGGTCTTTAAGTCATAGAACCATGCATAATGAGTGATGAATTGGGGTTAGAATATGCACAATTAAGAGCTCAACAAAACACCGTGCAATTCTGAATTTGTGGAGGAGACAACCTAAACTAAAGAATACTTAATGAATGTCTCTCCACCATCATGGGTTCTTTAGCCCATTGAAAATTTTGATTGGGAGGACCCTTTTTTTACAACCCAATTCAGAACTTGAGGAGATATCTTTTTGCTGCTCTTATCTCCTCCTTACATGCGTGTGGTGCACACTATGATTGGACCTTAATGAAGAAATGCACCGATGTGTACATTCGAGCAGGACTTTGGATGGTCCTCATGAGAAACCTATTAAAATTCATGAAGATCCTGCTCAAATTTGATCATGTAGTCGATCGGACTAATCAAAGGTAGGTAGGTAGGTTAGGATTTCTTTTCTGCATTTAGGTTTGAATAAGTCTCATCAAGACAATGGAAGATGCTATAATTGATCAACTTGCTACCTTAGGTACTCTCGTTCTCACCCTCTGTTTTATGTCATTGCTCTCATGTCATGCATATTGCATATCTTATTACATTGAGGATAATGTAAAATTTTGGTTGGGGGGCAAGATTCCTTAGATGAATCTACTAGCTTTTGTGACATTTTGAACAATTATGTAGAAATTTTTTTAATTTTTCTAAAAATTCAAAACTCCTTAGGAAAACTGCGCTTATATGCACTTGGGATGTCGTAAGTATGAAAGGAAGAAAGATGCAGTGAGATGATTTTGAAACTCTTAAAGGACTTCTAACATAATGGGTTTCTAATTAGATCCCCCTATTGATTTGATTGATAGAAAAATTGAAACACTTTTATACCTAGCTCACTTTACACGATTCTCATGTTTTGAAAGGATTATGTAGATTTGTGAATTGGCTAGGTTTAGATTTTAGGTGTTGAGAAACCAAGCCAAGGTACTTTGTCCATCCTTGTCCATGGGAAAATAATGAAAGATATGGATTTCTAAAATTCCTGTCTAATGTGTATGAAAAGGAAAGAAATGATGAAAATATGGGAATGATTGAAAATATGGTGGAAAATTTTGAAAAGGGCTACCTATTACAACCCGGGGGATGGTCTACCCATAACCAAAGCTGGAAATGGGACATAGTGTAAAAGCCATCGAAAGGACGGTAAGGCAAATTCCTGTCATAGGCTTGTTGTTGATCTGTACACCTTAAATCCATAATTTAGTTGATCTATGAAAAAGATAGCCTCGAAAATTCATGAGATGAACATTCACCATGCACACTAGGTTAAATTTGTTTGAATTCCTCTATTTATCAATCAATCGGAGGGAATTCTATATAAACACTTGTTATGTTTTGAGAAGGTTAAGGTCTCAACTTCTATCACTAAGTTTTCCTGATTTTTGTACTTGCACATCTTTAAGTGTATAGAAGCATAGTTTCTGAAGGAGAGTTGGGTTTTGGAGAATGAAACTTGTTTCACGCATGTTTTGCTCGGGACTAGCAAAATGCTGGTTGGGGTGTGTGTTGAGCTCTTAATTGTGCATATTCTAACCCCAGTTCATCACTCATTATGCATGGTTATCATGATTTAAAGACTAATCTAATGCATGAATTTGTGATTATAGGAATGAGAGAGAGACTTCGTCATTATGATGTTTAGAGGCCCTTCTTATATGCCTTGAAGATCAAAGAAATAAAGGATAAGTGATGGAGGAAAAATGCAATGCAATGGAGGAAGAAAAACTAGAAAAATCACATTTTCATGACCACCGGTCGGCCGATCACAGCCACCGGCCGGCCGACCAACCCTCTAGAAACAACAAATTCTCTGGACAAATTTTATGAAGGCTGACCTATGGTCCGATCCGGCCGGATGGATTGGCCAGCCGGCTGATAGGTCGGACATGCACTTTCAAAATCCAGATTTCAAACGGTAGCAGTCTCATTTTTTGTTCTTTGGCCAAATTTTCAAGGGCCCATCTTGATGATATTTGGAAATCCAACACATCCATTTTGAAGTGGAGCTCGATGCCGAAATAACCTAAGTAGTTTCGTGGTGATCAGAGCTACGGATTGACCATGGTGGCCAAAACAATACGAACTGTCCAGAAAGTTTCCAGATTACGCCTACTAAACTCTAGGCCGGTCCAGGTGGCCCATCATTGATGATATGAAGAATCTACTTAGACCATCTTCTAGACCACATCTATATATGAATAAGCACAAATTTTTAGGTCAAAAGGATGTGTGGTTTGATCGTACCGGTTGAAGAAAGATGGACCATCTAAAGAGATTCCAACTGCGCAGATTTTATAAAAAGCCCTAAGTGTTCTAATTTTTGGGCCACATTCTGGAATTGTTTTGGACAATCTAATCCATCTATCATGTAGAGGAGGATGTTTCTACCAATTTTCAACATTTGAGATCAATTCGACCTCTGTACACTCCGTAGCGTTAAAAGCAAGATGACTGGTTCTGAAGGTACCCGAATTGCGTGATTTTGAGAGGCAGTTGCTGATCTGATTGGTGGGCCCATTCAGAAGATAATCTTGAAAATCTAAATCATCTATGAGGAAGATCACATTACAAGGAAGGTACAAATCAAATTTGAAGGGAATCCGATCATTGGTTAAGCCGCACCAAGCTGAAACAAAATCTGCTATGTTGCTGTACTATTACTACATTATAAAAGGAGGTGCTCTCTTCTGTTCCAAATCATGTAAGGACATGAGGAGCAAGGTGTTCAAGTCATAGGAGGCTTCCTAGCCTCCTCCAGCTAGTTTTCTTTCTTTTCTTAGTTCTAGTTCTAGTTTTTAATATGCTTTTCATTAGCTAATCTCTTAGCTGGAGCTAAGAGGTGAACCTTATAGTTTTCCTAGATTGTTTAATTCATTTTTAATGGTTTCAAGTTTGAATTTAATGTTGAACAATGGTTTTGGTTAAGTTTGAATAAAGTTTTAAGTAGTTTTTCTTAATCTTATGATGACTCATGGATGTTTGGAAGAATTACATTAGTTTCTTACTTGTTTTACAAAGATCTAGACTTGTACGCTCTGAGGAATTGGATTCAAGACGCTCTAGAGCTTGGATCTTTATGTGGGAACTTCAAACCAAAGTTCTATCTTTTTCAGAAATTCTGAAATATGTGTTGGGTGTTTATGTGATTTAAATCAAGTTAAAACCATGGTATTAGTTAAGCTTTGTGACAAGGTTTGATGATTATTATGGTTATGATCTTAATCTATTGGAACTAGGATTGACCTATGCAATTGAGTGTGCTCAAGTCCGAACTTAAATTGAGGGAATAATGTTGACGAAGCATTGCGGAGTTCACACCCAGTCGACTTTGGCCGTAGCTCGAAGGAGCTTAAAGAAAGGTAAGCATTTATGAGAGGCATGCGAAATAAACCTGTTCAATGATGCAATGCGACCAGCTAGACGTTGGACATCTTTGAGAGTGGACGGAGATTTCATCTCGATCAGAGCTTTTATTTTCTCGGAATTCGCCTCGATTCCTCGCTGGCCAACCACAAACCTAAGAAATTTTCCAGCGGAAACCCCGAATGCACATTTTTCTGGATTTAACTTCATCTGATACTTCCTTATCAAATCGAAGGCTTCTCGAAGATCTACAAGGTGGTCATCTTCTACGACGCTTTTCACGAGCATGTCGTCGACATAAACTTCCATATTCCTGCTGATTTGTGCGGCGAATATTTTATTGACCTAGGCACTGATAGGTGGCTCCTGCATTCTTAAGACTAAAAGGCATTACCTTATAACAAGACAAGCCACGATCAGTGATGAAGGCAGTGTGTTGACTATCGGGCGGGTGCATTATAATTTGGTTATACCCGGAGTAGGTGTCCATAAAACTGAGCAGGGCATGCCCGGCAGTTGAATCAACCAACTGGTCAATGCGCGGAGTTGGGAAACTATCCTTCAGGCAGGCTTTGTTTAAATCAGAGTAATCCACGCACATTCTCCACTTGCGGACTACGTTTGCGACCCATTCCAGGTAGTTAACTTGTTGGATTGCTTTGATAATATAACCACTCTATCTTACAGTTAGATAGGATTTGATTTCGATTCTAGTTGTGTAATTAAGAAACCTATATGAATTATACATCAAAGATAGATATAAGTGGATTCTTAATGCTCTAGTTATTCCTTATTATCATATTTTTCTATTTCATGTTTAAAACTGATTTCATACACCACTCTTAATATTCTAGTTATTAGGATAGTTCGAATTGTTTACGTCCTTCCATGTGGATCGACCTCAGTCTTATCAAGATTATTACTACATCGCAACCCTACACTTGGGGAAGCGAACACGGTGTTGTGGGCAAGTTGTGCCCTTGGTTGTTTGCTGGAGAAACGGGCAAGTTGTGCCCCTGGATAGATGTTGTGGGCAGGTTGTGCCCCTGGCTAAGCAATGACATGAACAATGAACCAACTGAAGGTGCCTCTTGCATAATGATGGGCTCTGGGATTGAAATAACTAGGGGTGCACCTTACAGGATGAGAGGCTTTGGGATTAAAATAGCCGGGGGTGCCCCTTACAGGATAAGAGGTCGAACTCTGAACGAGAGTTGATGGCATGAATAAACTGGAGATGAGGCTCTTATTGGCTGATGAAAGCTGGATAGGTAGGAGGTGCCCCGTGCACGCTTAGGGGTGTGATGACCAAACTGACCAGA
This sequence comes from Liriodendron chinense, assembly GCA_003013855.2. Taxonomy (NCBI): domain Eukaryota; kingdom Viridiplantae; phylum Streptophyta; class Magnoliopsida; order Magnoliales; family Magnoliaceae; genus Liriodendron; species Liriodendron chinense. The sequence continues at coordinate 77,704 of PVNU02001531.1, read as the reverse complement.
GATGCCCCTTGTATGCTGAGGGGTTCTGAGATTGGACTGGTTGGGGGTGCCCCTTGCCTGCCTTGATTAGGGCACTATGGATTCTATCTCACCTGCTGTTGCTTCTGTTGCTATTACGGTTGTTCATGCTGAGGGATGAATAGTGCATTTTCGGTAGAGGCTATTATAGCCAAATAGCGGTGGTCGAAGATAGCAAAGACTCGAGGCCCGTGAGCGCCTTTTTGCGGTGTTTAACCTGTGAGCCCTCATGGTCGAGGCTCGCATATCGAGAAGATGAGGTATGTAACTCCCGAACCTCCGAGCCCTCATGGTCAAGGCTCGCATATCGGGGAGGTGCAGTACGCAACTCCCGAACCGCGGAGCCCTCATGGTCGAGGCTCGCATATCGGGAAGGTGCGGTACGCATCCCTGAATATGCGAGCTTCTCGATTCGTGGTCGTTGAAAGGGGATGCACCTTAATATGCTAGTAGTTACCTCCGAGCCAGAGCATCCCCCTGCCTTTTTAGTACCAGCTGCCCATATAGGCCAGTTTTGGGCTTATCTCTGTTCGTGGCTCCGGATCTCAGAGGATCATTAACAAGGAGCGTGATCAACCAGACGTTTAACTGGAGTAGGTCGTCTCCTTATCTAGGGATTAATAAGATAAACACTTTATCCCCAGAAATCAAGAGCAATCTTAATGTCTTGCGTAATAAATTGGATCACCTGGATTTGTATAAATAGATGACTCCACAATGAATAAAGGTACACAATTTTCTAAGCTCATATCCCGTTGCTTCCCTTTACAACCATGTCCCATCTGACATAAGCTTCGGAGGGCCAACGGCTAGACGTCGGCCACCCTTAGCTTTCTCTTGTGTTCTTTCAGGTTTGGAAGGAAGTTAGCTTGAAGGAAGGTGAACGTCTGGAGGATCTTGTTACCAAATCCGATGTAAACAGATTGGCGCCGTCTGTGGGAATAACTCATCAGGATTAGTCATTCTAATCACTGATCGAGATCTCCCACCATGCCTCCCAAAAAGACGGTTCATCCTTCCACTTCAAGGCAGACGTTACCTCTGCCTGACATAACCGAACCAGTGCCTAAGCCTCCCTCAGACTACTTCGACGGGCATCCCCCAGGGAGAGTCTAAAGTGCAATCACAAAACCCACTTTTCGATGTGTCTGGTATTCAAGAAGACATTATGCGTTTCCTTAGAAACACACTTCTAGCTCTCAAAGCCGGGCTCCAGACCTTATCTAATAAGCTTGATTAGCACTTTCCGGAACCACAACAACAACCTCCAGAAGGGCCGCCCGTGCAACCTATACCAGCTTCCAAACATTCTACGGGCAAGGCATGAACCCAGTTAAATCCTCCTCCTTCAAATCGAATACCACTCGGCAACCAAGTCCCGGCACCCCCTCCGCATTCTATACACTCCAGTGCCTCCCGGCAATAGCAATCTCAAGGGTCTGCCATCGAAACTTCAAACTACACCTTGTCCATGGGAAGGAGATCTCAAAAGAATCTAGGCTTGTTTCAACGACATGGAACAGCGATATCAGACTAATCTACCACCTATTGTTGTTGCGTCAATCCATTGATTTGAATCTCCCTTCACCCGCGAGGTCGTAGAGGCACCCCTGCCCAAGAATACAGCACAACTATCATCACTCCGTATACTGGCACTGGTGATCCTCTCGAACATCCGGAGACATATAAATCTCTTATGGAGCTGGAGGGCCATGGTTCAGAAATTATGTGTAGGGCACTTTCCCTAACCCTAAAGGATGTAGCGCGTACATGGTTCCGGGACCTAAAACCCTGATCCATCAGATCCTTCTCTCAATTATCAGAGATCTTCCTTTCTCAGTTCATGGGGAGCATCCGTACCAAAAAGCCGGCATCTCACTTAATGGACTTGAAGCAACAGCATGGGGAGACGATTAAGGAGTTCACAGTTAGGTTCACTGCAGAAGCCGTCTAAACTGAAGGGTATACCGAAGATAAAGGCCTCACCGCCCTTATAGCCGAAATTACGAGAGAGAAATTCCGGTTCGCCCTGGACAAGAACCCTCCTAAAACCATGACGGATTTCCCAGGCAAAGGCTTAGAAATATATCAATCCGGAGGAAGTCGCTTTGGCACGTCATCATATACAGGGCAAGAAGCGTACGTCCGAGGAGATCTCTCCTCCTGATAAAAATATCGGTGCGATCGACAGGATCGTTCCCCAAAGAAAGCCTACTCTCGTAAATATCATAACTATACACCTCTTAACCAATCTCCTGAAAAAGTGTTAATGGAGATCAAGCACAAACCATATGTGAAATGGCCTTCAAAGATTAAGTCCAATCCTGAAAAAAGAGATAAGAGAATCCTGGCCATCATCCGATCACTTTTTCTCTTGAAGATGCAGAAGGGATTCATTTCCCTCACGAGGACTCCATCGTGGTCGTATTAAAGGTATCAAATTATTTAACCTATCGCATTATGTTAGATATAGGTAGCTCCGTTGATATTCTCTACCTGGAAGCTTTCAATAAAATGACACTCGCCAGGAACCTACTCAAACTGGTTTCAACTCTCCTCGTTGGCTTCGGGGGCGAAGTGGTAACACCGGAAGGAAGCATCGACCTTCCAGTCACCTTCGGAGAAAGCCCAGTAAAAACTACTATCTTCGTTAATTTCCTCGTGGTGGATGGGGGATAAGCATATAATGCTATTTTGGGCCGACCTTCGCTCAACAAGATAGGGGCAGCTTTACATCCCCTATATCTATGCATCAAATTCTCTACTCCAAATGGAGTCGGGTTTGTACGAGGAAATAAAAAAGAAGCACGTACATGTTACGTGTTGAGATCATAATTGTGCATATTCTAACCCCAATTCATCACTCATTGTGCATGATATACATGTTTAAAGGACCAACTTAATACATGATTTGTGATTATAGGAATAAGATGGAGAGTTCACCATTTGAAAGCTAAATAGAACCCTTTATGAGTGTTAAAGACCATTAGATCAAGCATGAACGAAGACCAAAGAAAGACAAGCAAGGAGAGAAGAGAAAAGAAGAAAGGAAGAAAGAAAGAATGAAGCAAGAGTAGCTAGACCGGTCGGCTGACCGGCCAGCCAAAGAGGCCCGACCGGTCAAGACCGGTCAGCTGCTCCCTTTTATGCACAACAGATGGTGGATAGCTTGGTCCGACAGGTCATGACCGGTCGGCCACAACTGCTGGAACAAGTTCAACTTGGTCCGACCGGTCATGACCGGTCGGCCATGTACACTGGATCAATGTAAAATCACTCCGACCGGTCATGACCGGTCGACTGTGCTCTCTGGAATGGTTGCAAGTGACGCCCGACCGGTCATGACCGGTCGGCCATGCGAAACAGGCTCTTTCTATTATTGGAATTCCGAGATTCACTGCGCAATTGCGTATGTTTATGCAATTTCTGGAACTTTCCTGCGTATTGGACTCCTCCAAGATATAAAAGGACCTCTTTTCTTCATACCAGGGGAGGCTAGAACGTGGGGATTGCTCAGGAGACGGATTCGACTTCAGATCTTTAGTTTTCTTCCTGTTTTAGTATTTTTCTATGTTTTTAGAGGCTTTTAGTTCAAGGATGTTAGAGATGAACTAAACCCTCTTAGCTAGAGCTAAGAGAGGAAGCTTTTGATTCGTTTTTGATGGATTGATGCAACCTAGGTTTCCTTTTATGCTTTAATGAATGAATTTTAGTTCAAGTTGAGTTTGAATCAAGTACTATGTTGGTTTCTACTTTGATCTCTTGATGACTCCGGGCTCATGTGATTCTTAGTGATCCTAACTTAGTATCTTAGCTTTTGAGCATTGTTTATGCTTGTGTAATGCATTGATTTACCATCGACTCCGGGCATGGTAGACGCTTTGATTGCCTTGTATGCAATGGCCTGATTTTCATGTGGGAACTCATGCAACTGAAATTCTTATCTTTTGTGTATAATATGGAATAGTTGTTTAGTGATTGATTTTGATTTAAATAGAGTTCAAATCATGAGTTGTAATCAGGTCTAGTGACAGGACTTGGTGAAGGCTATGGTTATGAATCTCAACTAGATTGGAAAGAGGCTTGGCCTGTACAATTGAGTGTGCCCAAGGCCTGAGCTTGGAAGTGGGAATCAAATCAGTTAATAAGCACTTGTTTCAGATAACTGTGATTAACTGCTCTATATTCCGATCGGATAGAGATGGGACTCTGATTCCGATTGAGTTATATGAGACCTAGTTGTATTGATGCATTGAAACATATCAAGAGTGGATCCTTGGAGCTCTAGTGACTTTTTAGATTGAATTTACCTTACCTATTCACTGTTTAAACCCAATCTACTATTTTTCAGCTTTAGTTCTTAATAGGGTCTTAATTACTAGTTGTTTTAGTTAAATTCTGAAGGTACCCATACATAAATCTCTGTGGGAACGATACTCGGTCTTTCCGAATTATTACTACTTCGCAACCCTACACTTGGGGAGTGAACATTACGAAATCGCCAGTACAAGATCGAAAGAAGGCCCAGGCAACGTCGGTCATGATGGTTACAAGGGATTCATCGGATCTTCCGATAGCTACAACATTGGATCCATGAGAGAGTGCTCTTCAATCAGGAACTCCAGGGGAAGAGACAGTCGCAATCCAATTATCTGAAGAAAATTCATCCAAAAAGGTCTACGTTGGATCTTCTCTTAGCAATGTTTTTCGTGAAAATCTGGTTCGTTTTCTCATCGAATACCAAGATGTATTTACTTAGTCCCATAGTGATATGCCAGGTATCGACCCCAGTGTCATAGTGCATCGCTTGAATGTTGATCCAAAATACAAACCTTTTCATCAGCGTCGACGTGCCTTCACCGGGGAAAGGTAAATGGTAATAAAAAATGAAGTTGAGAAGTTACTGACCGTCAACTCCTTTATTTATCTGTCTTCTACGGCTGTTAGTGCCGCATTAATAAGACAAGATTCCGGGATACAAAGGCCCATTTATTATATTAGTCGAGTAATGGTGGATGACGAAACCTGATATTCTGATATGGAGAAATTAGCCCTCGCCTTAGTTACGGCCGCTCAAAAACTGCGCCCCTATTTCCAAGCCCACACTATATTGGTGCCAACAAATCATCCATTAAGACAGGTCCTTCAAAAACCTGAAGTTTCAGGCCGATTAACTAAATGGGCGATTGAGATCAGCGGGCATGATATTTCATTCTGCCCAAGAACCACCATTAAGGGTCAAGCCGTGGTCGATTTCAATGCCGAATTCACATATTCCTCCTCCAGTGATAACTCTACGACCAGCGACCAGACCCCCTGGTCGCTCTTCGTGGATGGGTCTTCGTGGGCCACCGGTAGCGGAGCTGGATTAACTTTAATTGATCCGGACGGGTCGCATTTTCAATATGCCTTACGATTTGACACTCACGTCTGTTCGCTTCCCCAAGTGTAGGTTGCGATGTAGTAATAAACTCGATAAGACCGAGGTCGATCCACAGGGACTTGTGTAGGAATCCACAAACACATCCAATAGTGTCTATTGAAAGCTAACAACCAGATTTTGTATGAATTTGATGTGAATAATAAAATTGAATTAAATTGAAGGTAAACAATTATAAAAAGGCACTAAGGGTTCAAGGATCCACTTGTAGCAATCCTTGATGTTCAATCCGCTGTGGTTTCTCACTTTCTCAACTAGAATCGATATTAAGATCTATCTAGCCGGATGATAGAGCTGTTAAACCAAACAATCTGTTATATGTAAGTCCAATGCATAGGATTCACTCATTGTAAGCTAGGCTGAGCATGCTCAATTACATAGGTCAGTCCTAATTCCAAAAGGCTCAGTTCACAATCATAACCATCCTCAAGTCCTGTCACAAGACAAGGCTAGATCATGATTTGAACTTGATTCAAATCACATGCACAATCCATACATATTATAGAAATTCAGAAAAGTAGAACTTTGATAGGAAGTCCCCACATGAAGATCATAATACTAGAGCGTACTCCAATTCCTTGGATCATACAGGTCTAGACTAATACAAATCAATTAAGAATTTAAGTAATTCTCCCAAACATCCATGAGTCATCATAAGACTAAGAAAAACTACTTAAAACTTGTATAAACTTCAAACCATTGTTCATAAACATGAATTCTAAACTTAAAACCAACTAAATACGAATTGAAACATCTTAGATTCACTACAAGCTTCACCTCTTAGCCCTAGCTAAGAGGTTTAGCTGCTCATGATCCAAGGAAACATGAAACAACAAAAAAAAACTCATATAAACAGTAAAACAAACTAGAAGTTGTGGAACTCTGAAATCCACTTCCGTCGCCTCCAACCTTGCTTAAACCCTTCTAAGATACCCCAGGAAAGATCCCTAGGTGTCCTTTTATAGTGAGGAGGCTCCGCAACTTCATAAGAATCGAGAATTTGCGTAACGCTTACGCAGTGTGCAGAGAAAATCGAACTGAAATTAGAAGGTTCTGATTTTTCATGTGGCCGACCGGTTGGACGACCGGTCGGACTCGCTGGCCGACCGGTCGCGACCGGTCGGATTGGCTATTGGAATCAGTCCAGCAAGCTTCTAGATTAAAAACTTCTTCTGCCCGACCGGTCTGGACCGGTCGGACTGGTCTGGCCGACCGGTCAGGACCGGTAAGACTTACTTGTCCTGCGTCCAGTAGATGCAAAAAGGGTTGGCCGACCGGTCGTGACCGGTCTGGCTCCTTTGGCCGACCGGTCGGACGACCGGTCTTGCCTTGTTTTTCTTTAGTTTCTTCTTTCTTTCTTCTTTTCTTCTTTCCTTGCTTCCTTCTTCTTTTGGTCCTCCTTCGATCTTCATCCGAATGATTCTAAATAGGCTCCTTTTATCTTCAATTAGGCAGAGTCCATTCTCATTCCTGCAATCACAAAACATGCATTAGAATAGTCTTTAAACATAAAATCCATGCATAATGAGTGATGAATTGGGGTTAGAATATGCTCAATTAAGAGCTCAACACACCCCCAACCAGCATTTTGCTAGTCCTGAGCAAAACATGCGTGAAACCAATTCCATTCTCCAAAACTCAACTCTCTTTCAGAAACTATTCTTCTATACGTCCCAAGACACACAAGTGTAAGATTCAGAAATATGTGGTGACAGAGTTGAAACCGTAAACCCTCAAGACATGATAAGCATTCATATGAAATTCCCGCTGATTGGTTGATAAATAGAGGAACTTGAACAAATTCAATCTAGTGTGGATAGTGAAAACTCATCTCATGAGTTTCTAGGATTGTCTTCTTCATAGATCAACCAGATTATAGATCTCAAGGTATATAGAGTAACAACAAGCCAATGACGGGAATTTGCCTTACTGTCCTTCCGACGACTTTCACACTACGTCCCATTTTCGGCTTTGGTTACGGGTAGACCATCCCCCGGTTGGTAGTAGGTAGCCCTAATCGGAATTTTCCACCATTTTTCCATCATTCCCAATTTCATCCTTCCTTTTCCCATTTTCTTTTAATTTAGATAGGATTTTTAGAAATCCATATCTTGCATTGTTTTCCCATGGACGAGGATGGACAACGTACCCCGGCTTGATGTCTCAACACCTTGATTCAAAATCTAACTGATCCACAAATCACATAATCCCTTCAACTCGTGAAAATCGTGTAATGTGAACTAGGTGTAAGAGTGTTCAAATTTTCTATCAATCACAGAATTAGGGGAATTCTCATATAAACCACTTATGCCAAGAGAAGATCAAGATTTTCAACCTCATACACTTCATATCCCCTCCTCTTACACTCAAATCATCTTGAATGCATAGAATCAAAATTTCCAAAAGAGTTTTGATTTTTAGAAAAAGCGAAAAATTTCTACATTATTGCTCGAAACGTTACAAAACGCTGGTGTTATAGGCAAAATAAGGGAGATCAACTCAGCTGTTAAGATTGTACACGGTCGCCCATTGGACTCGCGAGATCATCTGATCGAGTGTCGCAGATCGGGAAAGTACAGAAGTACCCATTAGACTCTCGAGATCATCTGATCAAGAGTCGCAGATCGGGTAAATATGGTAGTACCCATTGGACTCTCGAGATCATCTGATCATGAGTAGCAGATTGGGTAAGTGCGGGATGCCCATTTCGACTCTCGAGATCATCTAAGCGAGAGTCGCAGGATTGATAAATGCGGAGCAACTATTCGCAAGTCTCGAGTTCTCATAGCCAATAGTTAAATACGGCAAAGTAAAATCCGCGAGCAGACCTTCTCGCAAGTCGTTGAAAGGTGTTACGTCTAAATGAGCGAGCACTTAGACTCGTGACCATATTCCAACATGCGAACAGCTTTTTCGCGGTGACACCTCTTAGCCTTCAGTACCAGCACTCGATTCCCGTCGAGCAGCTTGTTCAATCCCTCTGCGATGCCAGGCAGGGCTACACCCAGTTCGGTGGTTTCCGTCCTGTCGGCGTCTCCTTCATTTTCGCTAGCTATGACTCCAACTACGGTTTCTAGCTCTACATGAGCGATCAGCGCTATTACTACGCCTACCGGCAGCCCGCATAGGTCGGTTTTGGGCTTATCTTCTCTGGTGATTCTGGATCTCAAGGGATTGCCATCAAGGAACGTAATTGCCGAAATAAGTCATCGGGTTAGATCTCACCTCTAAAGATAAGGATCTTATCCCACGAAATCAGCGGCATCTCGGTATCGTACACGAAATCAACGGGATCTCGGTATCTTACGTGACAGATTGGATCGCTCCAGATCTATATAAAGAGGTGACTCCATTAAGAGAAAGGTACACAATATTCGATCTCTGTCCCATTTTACCTGGCTACTCTTCTTGCTTTGGCCTGACTTAAGCATCGGAGGGCTAACGGCTGGACCCCAGCCACCCTTAGTTGCTGTCTTCTTTCAGGTTTGGCGGAGGAAATCTCTATTGGAGAGAAGGTAGACGTCCGGAGGATCCTATTACAAAATCTGACATTAACAGTTTGGCGTCATCTGTGGGAACGACTTGATCATCAAAATCAATCGTTCTACCGATCAAAATCCTTTCGCGATGCCTCCTAAAAAGGCTGTTCATCCTTCGACTTCAAGGCAGGCACCACCTCCGCCCGATGAGACGGAATCCGTACCTACCCTTCCACCTGCCTCGACGAACATCCCTCAAGGAGCCCCAACTATGCCATCAGCAAACCCATTATTGGAAGTTTCTGGAAATCAAGACGATGTCCTACGTTTCCTCGGAAACACTCTCCTAACTTTAAACGCCGGAGTTCAAGCGCTGTCAAATCGACTTGATCAGCATTTTCCCGACCCGCAGAGACAAGCCTCCGAAGGGTTACCACCGCAGCCTATACCAGTGGCATCTAGACATTTTATGGACGAACCACAGGTCCCACCACTTGGTAGCCATCTCCCTGTACCGTCTCCCCATTCTATACATTCTAGTTCGTCTCAACAACCTCAACCACAGGGCTCCACCGCCGAAACATCAAGCTATACCCTACTATGGGAAGGAGACCTCAAAAGAATCCATGATCATTTTGATGTCATGGAACAGCGATACGAGGCAAATTGGCCATCTGCAGTCATGGCGGCGATACATCAATCCGAGTCCCCCTTCACCAGCGAGGTTATGGAAGCCCCGTTACCCAGAAAGTATCGAACGCCTGTTATCACCCCGTACACAGGTATTGGCGACCCTCTTGAACACCTGGAAACATACAGGTCCCTCATGGAGTTGGAGGGACATGGTTCAGAAATCATGTGTAGGGCTTTTTCCCTAACATTGAAGGAGGCAGCTCGTACGTGGTTCTGAGGATTAAAGCCTCGTTCCATCAGCTCCTTTTCTCAGTTATCGGAGATATTCCTTTCTCAATTCATGGGAAGCATCCGCATCAAGAAGCCAGCCTCCCATCTAATGAATCTAAAGTAGCAGCATGGGGAAATGATAAAGGAGTTCACAGTACGGTTCACCGCTGAAGCCGTTCAAACTGAAGGTTATACTGAAGAAAAAGGCCTCGCAGCCCTCATAGCCGGAATAACGAGCGAGAAATTCAGGTTTGCTTTAGACAAGAGCCCTCCAAAAACTATGGCAGAGTTCCAAGCCAAAGCTCAGAAATATATCAATGCAGAAGAAGTCGCATTGATACGCCATGGAGTACAGGGTAAGAAACGCAAGCCAGAAGGAGCCTCTTCTACAGATAAAAAATATCGTTGTGATCAACGCGAGCGTTCTCCCAAGAAGCCTTATTCCGGTAAATATCATAACTACACTCCTCTTAATCGGTCTCATGAAAAGGTTCTAATGGAGATTAAACACAAGCCATATGTAAAGTGGCCTGCAAAGATCAAATCCGATTCCGAGAAGAGAGACAAGAGCAAGTTTTGTTACTTCCACAAAGATCATGGGCATAGAACCCAGGACTGCATCTCTCTACGAGACCATATCGAAGCTCTCATTCGAAAAGGTCATCTCCAGGATTATGTTGCTCGTAAAAATCAATCACCAGAAAGGGCGAACACCTCGTCTCGCCAAAAGGAACAACCTCATCATCAAACTGACCAAGAGGACGCTGAGCCTACGGGGGAAATTCGCACCATCATCGGAGGACCGGCTTGCGGGGGCGATTCTCAAGCTTCCAGAAAAGCATACGCTCGAAAGGCGTTCAAAGAACCCCAGCAAATCTACTGGCTGGAACAGACGTCTAGCTCGTCGAAGACCAGCCATCCTCCAATTTCCTTCACTCTCGAAGATGCAAAGGGAATTCACTTCCCTCACGAAGACTCCATCGTAGTCACTTTGAAGGTATCAAATTGTTAGAACTAGAAAATGAATACGATTACATTTTCTTGAAATGTGTAGGGTTTTGTTGCTCTGGGGTTCTAAATAATGGAAACATTCATAGACAATCACAAACATTCATAAAAGTACACAAGGAGAGATATCGCAAAGCGAATTTTATTCCAGAGATCCTGAGATCTTGTACATTCCAGGCCGTGATCTGGCACGAGCCCTTAATTACATCGAATGATCGATGACCCTTGATTAAAAGGCAAAAGACTAGTCAGCAGGGACTATGGTCTGAGAGTTTGTGGTCATAGAGACCTATATTTGTTTTGTTATGGACCGAACCATCTTTGTATTAGTCAGATGCCTATGTCCCATGTTTTGGCCAGAGATCCGGGCTGAGACTATCAGGGTTTATGACTGAGAAGGACGACTCTGGGCCTGCGCCTGTCAATGTATGGACAGGTGCCTCAGGAAGTCCACTCTGCAGTTGTGTATACCTGCGTAGCCCAACCGACGGATGCCGTTTTTAATGGGTAGGGCATCGACTGTTGTGTTGTGGCAGTTCATAACAATTGTTTTGTAGTGAATTGAAACTCTTTGGTATGGTTTATCATGATAACCATAGTCCCGTTTGTCTAGCTTTCGACTCAAATTGGATCACATCTTTACAGTAAATATAAATGATGACATGTTTGCATAGTTCTGGATGCTGGCGACGTCTCTGTCGAGAAGTCGTTTCGTTCATCGTGTCGAATCAGATTAAACTTTGAAGATGCGCAATTTTACTTATTTAGAGATCCTGAAACATCCATTTGACCATTCCATTGCGTTCGGAACACTCGAAATACCCAAAATAAGCTCAAGTGGCACTTGAAAACACTTAAAATTGAGTCCGGTGCACCCATGAACATGTTCTGGAATTGGCTGATTTTTTGGGTGCGTGGGACATAATTTATGGGTGCGTGGGAGTCCAACGCACCTTGAAAATACATTTCTGAATTATGTTGAATTTTCGGATGCGTGGGGTAATTTTCGGGTGCGTTGGGGTCCAATGCACCCTGAAAATACAAATCCGCTTTTTGTTGAATTTTCGGATGCGTCAAGCTATTTTCAGGTGCGTGAGAGTCCAATGCACCTTGAAAATACATATCTGAATTATGTTGAATTTTCGGGTGCGTCAAGCTATTTTCGAGTGCGTGCTCACACTTATGATTTTTTATAATCCGGACCTGCGGTGGTGTTGGTCAGAGTGACCTTCTGGTGGAAGATGCCGGCGATCGAAAAAGAATTCCGGTCACCGAGAAAGTTTTCCGGCTGTCGGAAAGGGATTCCGGCGAGGGTTTCCGGTGACAAATCCCAGATACTCAGGGGATAATAGCTCTCTCTCTCTCTCTCTTAATCTGTACGAATGAATAGTGGGAGGGGGTATTTATACCCGAGAATACCGGACAGCGACCAATGAGGAGCTGCCACGTATGACGCACCCCAAATATCCTTTGACGCACCCTTAAATGGACGCGTGGGAGCTCTGACGCACCCCAAAATGAGATTCTGAGATGTGCTGATTTTATGGGTGCGTCGAGCTATTTTTGGGTGCGTTGAGGTACAATGCATCCAAAAAATGCAACGCTGGTCCTCTGTGATTTTATGGGTGCGTTGGGCTATTTTTGGACGCGTTGGCAATTTTAGGGTGCGTTGGGGTCCAATGCACCCTAAAATTGCAGTTTCGTATTTTCTGAATTTACGGACGCGTCGAAGGTATTTTTCAGATGCGTCAATCTATTTTTCGGATGCGTCAGAGGTGAAATACATCCTAAATCACTTGTTGAATTTTCATGAATTTATGGGTGCGTCAAGCTGAATAATTGGGTGCGCTTGACGTACTCGTGTTTTGCAATTTTGGGTTTTGCGAAACGGAAGGCTTGTGGGGCCCGTTTCTCGGTGAATCGCCATGCACTGCTTATTATAATTCATGAAGGATGCCTCCAATTGATTCTAGTCGGTTTCGATCACGGTGATCCGTGGGGTCCACCAGACAAAAATGGCTAAGTACTGGATCTTTTTGCAAATCTGGGTATTTGGGTGCATCGGGTTGTATTTTGTGGAATTTTCTTGAAGCACGTGCCCAGTTGATTTATTTTCGAGGGTACTGACTTTTGGGACCCCAACACAAATTATCTGACACATCGAATTATGGTGGATACAGGCAGCTCAGCCGATATTCTATACTTGGAGGGTTTCAACAAAATGGCACTTGCCAGAAACCTTCTCAAGCCAGTTTCGACCCCCCTCGTCGGCTTCGGAGGTGAGGTAGTAACGCCTGAAGGAAGCATCGATCTCCCAGTTACTTTTGGGGAAAGTCCAGCGAAGACCACCGTCTTCATAAACTTCCTCGCGGTGGATCGAAAATCAGCGTATAACGCCATTTTGGGGTGGCCGTCTCTTACCAAGGTCGGGGCAGCTTTGTATCCTTCATATCTGTGTGTCAAATTTCCTACCCCAAATGGTATCGGGGTCGTGCGAGGAAGTCAACAGGAGGCGCGGTCTTGCTACCAGATAGCCCTCCAAGATCGAAAGAAGGCTCAAGCGACTCCCGTTATGGAGATAGTACAAGGTTCACCCACCTTCTCCACCAACACCTCGTTGGATCCGAGAGAGAATGCTCTCCAATCTGGAACTCCTGGGGAGGAAACAGTGGCGATTCATCTGATCGAAGACGACCCGTCTAAAATCGTGTACATTGGATCCTCTTTAACCAGTGTCCACCGTGGAGATTTGGTCCGTTTCCTCACTGAATACCAGGACGTGTTTGCTTGGTCTCATAAAGATATGCCAGGCATCGACCCCAACGTCATCATACATCGTCTCAATATCGATCCAAAGCATAAACCCGTACACCAGCGTCGACGAGCTTTCACTGCAGAAAGGCAAATGGCAATCAAAGCTGAAGTCGAGAAGCTACTCACGGTCAATTTCATAAAAGAAGTAGAATACCCAAAGTGGGTCGCGAACGTGGTCCTTGTCCGGAAAGCTAATGGCAAATGGAGAATGTGCGTCGACTATTCAGACTTGAACAAAGCATGTCCCAAAGATAGCTTCCCAACACCGCGGATCGACCAGTTAGTCGATTCAACAGCTGGACACGCTCTGCTTAGCTTTATGGATGCTTATTCTGGTTACAACCAGATCATGATGCATCCACCTGATAGCCAGCATACCGCCTTCATCACAGATCGATGATTATATTACTACCAGGTAATGCCGTTCGGTCTCAAAAATGCAGGAGCCACTTATCAACGTCTCGTCAACAAAATATTCGCTGCTCAAATCGGTAGGAATATGGAAGTTTATGTTGACGACATGCTCGTGAAAAGCACCGTAGAAGATGATCATATTTCTGATCTTCGAGAAGCCTTCGACCTAATGAGGAGGTATCAAATGAAGTTGAACCCAGAAAAATGTGCGTTCGGTGTGTCTGCAGGGAAATTTCTCGGGTTCATGGTTGGCCAACGCGGAATTGAGGCAAATCCTGAGAAGATAAAAGCATTGATAGAGATGAAATCCCCCGCCACTCTGAAGGACGTCCAGCGTCTGCCTGGTCGCATCGCATCGTTAAACAGGTTCATCTCACGAGCATCTGACAAGTGTTTACCATTCTTCAAACTCCTTCGTGCAACAGCCAAGTCTGATTGGAAATGGACGCCACAATGTGAGGAAGCCTTTCAACAATTGAAGCTATACATGAGCACACCCCCCATTTTATCTAAACCTGTAGCACATGAGCAACTCATTCTTTATCTCTCTGTGTCCACTACGGCCGTTAGCGCCGCTTTAATAAGTGAAGATTCCGGGGTACAGAGGCCCGTTTATTATATCAGTCGAGCAATGGTTGATGCAGAAACTAGGTATTCTGATATGGAGAAATTGGCCCTAGCCTTGGTCACGGAAGCTCGAAAACTGCGACCATAGTTTCAAGCCCACGCTATTTTAGTACCGACGAATCATCCACTACGACAAGTCCTTCAAAAACCTGAGGCTTCCGGACGGTTAACTAAATGGGCAGTCGAAATCAGCGAGCACGATATCTCATTCTGCCCTAGGACCGCGGTAAAGGGCCAGGCCGTGGCTGATTTCATCGCCGAATTCACGTACTCTCCTGATGATAATACCATGACCAGTGACCAGCCTCCTTGGTCACTCTTTGTGGACGGGTCGTCGCGGGCCACTGGTAGCGGAGCGGGCCTGATATTAGTAGCTCCCGACGGGTCACATTTTCAATATGCTCTACGTTTCGAATCTCGCGTCTCAAATAATGAAGCAGAATATGAGGCCCTGATCGTTGGCCTCGAACTAGCCATAGTCCTTGCAGTTCAGAATTTGTTAATTCATAGCGATTCCCAGCTCATTGTTAACCAAGTCCTTGGTGAATTTGAAACCAAAGAAGAAAGGATGGCTTTATACAAGTCTCGTGTCCTCATCCTGCTCACAAAACTCAAGACTTATGAAATAATTCATATTCCTCGCGAGAAGAACCAACTTGCTGATTCCTTGGCAAAGCTCGCTTCTGCACCAGAATCTGAGTTATCACATTTGATCCCCATCGAGCATCGTCAGAACCTGAGTATCGACCAAGCGACTCTCGAGCATGTAATATCGGTACAATCATCTCTATGCTGGATGGATCCTATCATCCTTTATCTCAGACACGGACACCTACCAGAGGACAAGAAAGCTGCAAGGCAAATTCGTATTCGGGCTGCTAGGTATACTTTGCAAGACGGAATATTATTGCGCAAAAGCTTTTCCTTGCCTTATTTAAGGTGTCTTTATCCAGAAGAAGCACTTCATGTTCTAGACGAAGTACACCAAGGGGCATGTGGTAACCATCCCAGGGGGCGATCCCTAGCATATAAAGCGATGAGGCAAGGATATTATTGGCCCACTATAAAAGCAGATGCAGTTGAATTTTCTAAAAAATGTGACAAGTGTCAACGATATTTACCTATACCTCATGCACCATCCGAGCGGATGACCCCAGTTGATAGCCCTTGGCCTTTTGCTCAGTGGGGGGTCGATATCATCGGGCCCTTACCCATGGGAAAGGGACAAAATAGGTTCGCGATCGTGGTGGTTGATTATTTCACCAAATGGGCCGAGGCAGAACCATTAGCCAAGATTACTGAGAAACAAACTACTAAGTTTATATGGAGAAATATCATATGCCGTTTCAGACTTCCTCACACTATAATTACCGATAACGGAACGCAGTTCGACAACGCAACCTTTGATGAATTTTGTGAAAAATGGAAGATACGTAATCTCCGCACTTCTCCATATCATCCTCAGGCGAATGGGCAGGTCGAGGCAGTGAATAAGATCATCAAGCACCATTTAAAGACCAAGCTAGGTGAAGATAAAGGGGTGTGGCCAGAACTTCTGCCAGAAGTATTATGGGCATATAGAACCACGGCTTGTACATCAACAGGAGAAACCCCTTTCTCCTTAGCTTTTGGTGTCGACGCAGTGGTACCAGTGGAAATTCAAGTGCCCTCGTATCGGATCGAGCAGTATGACCCTGCGAGTAATCAGGAAAACCTCCGACTTCATCTCTATCTCTTAGAAGAACGAAGAAATGCTTCCCAAGTACGAGTGGCAGCATATCAACAACGTATTGCTCGTTATCGAAATGCTAGGGTTCGGCCTAGATCCTTCCAGCCCGGAGATTTGGTCCTGAGGCAAAAACTCGGAGTTCCCGCTCGTTCGTTGGATCCAAATTGGGAAGGCCCATATCGGGTTATTAGGATTGTGCGACCCGGTACTTATTATCTTGAAGACATACAAGGGAAGCCCGTACGTCGCCCTTGGCACGTGGAGCATTTGCTACGATACTACCCCTAGATTTGATGTAGTTCATAAACAACTTTTTATGAATAAAGTGAAAGATATCTTTTGGTCACTACTCCATTAACTTGGATCTGAATAGCCCTAAAGAGGATGCATACAATCCCTTGGCCAATCGCCTACCTTTGGTAGGGTTAAATTCACCTAGGATGGTCGCATTTCCATTTTATGGATGACCTTCATACCCTTGGTAAACTTGGAGGCAAACTTGGAGTCTCAATCGATAGATCAGTCTATCTCCACGAGGGTTTGGTCGCTACGACCCCCCGGACTCAATCGATAGATCAGTCTATCTCCACGAGGGTTTGGTCGCTACGACCCCCTGGATTGAGCACATTCTCTCAATCGATAGATCAGTCTATCTCCATGAGGGCATGGTCGCTACGACCCCCCGGGTTGAGCATAACTCATTGCAACAGGAGGGCATTCAGTGCACGAAAAGAAAGTAAACAAGAACGAGAAGGCATTCATTGCATGAAAGGGAAAGAGTAAACAAGAAGAACAACACTTCCAAAAAAATATCTTTTCATTGATGATAAATGTTTACAATATATGCTCGCGAACACAAGAGAGGAAAACAAAAAGAAGATCAATCTCTTGGAGGAACTGTGCTGTCGACTTCAGGGCCCATTTCTGGAGCCCCTCCAGCTTGCGTGGCGTCAGTCACCTCGTTCTCAGCAGCAGCTTGCTCTTCTGCAGCTATGATGGTCGCGACTTGACCAAATTCCCCCATATCAAAGGATGGGATCATTCGTTGCACTACTCTTAGCGCAAAGTCGCGACCAGCATCATACGACTCGTATCTTTCGTCATCATATAGCTGCGAAGTCCAGAACTCAGAAATTGCCCGAGGACCTTCCTCCGAGAGCATTTTTACAAGGGCGACTTTCTCCTCGTCCCAGTGGATCGAGTCATCCTTGAGATGTGCAAGAGCGGAGCGCTCCTTGTCCAGGTTGTCGTTGGCCTCCTTGAGCTGCGACCTGGCCTCCGCAAACCGCTCCTCCAATGAGATCTTGTCTTGGCGAAAGATCTCCCTCTCTCTCTCAGCCTTCTCCTTCAAACCCGTGAGCTTCACGAAGTCTGAGTCCAAGGCCTGATACCTGTCGGTCAGGACTTGGATTTTCTCGATGAGGATCTTCTTCTCCTCATCTCTCTTCGCGATCACCGCCTCACGGGCCCAGCTGATCTCTTCCTTGAACTGCCTTCTCCAAGGCAGTCCTCTTCCCCTCAGCTTCATCTATCACGCGACGGGCGGCAACGATATCACGCCTCGTTCGCAGGATAAGATCTAAGCCCTGCAAAAGTAATGAAAAATGTGAGAAAGTATTCTGGAACGTAATAACAGATTAAAGCAGGTCTTGGCAGAGTCTCACCTGAACCATCCTCACCCCCGCTTCGAGGAAAAGGTTCTCAAGGCTTGGCTCGGGAAGAGAGCCGAAGGCTTGGGGGGGACGTTCTCGAATAAAAATTTACATACTGGATGGAGGTGGCGGGGAATAGAATATGTCCCGCTCCCTGACGGTTGGGCAAAGACCAACCCGGCCGGCTCGCGAGGTGGGGGCATCGACTCGCGAACAGGTCCCTGGTCGGCAGCAGGGATCAGTTCGCGAGCAGGAGCCGGCTCTTGAGGCTCTATCTGCTCTCGAGCCTCTTCAGCTGGGGGGTAGCCGGACCCCGCCCCATCCGGGGAATTGTCAGCAATGTTAATCACTGGCGGTCCAAGTGCGACCACCAGTGAGGGAATAGTGGGCCCAGCCGGGGCCCCCGCCATGCTCGCGGGAGGGGCAGGCTGATCGTTACCCGTGCGGATGGATGATTGAGATGGTTCGGTAGGTGTTCTCTTCTGCCTCTTGGAGCTTGTGCCCTTCAGTCGGGGCAGCAGACCCCTCTTCTCTCCGGCCTTCGTCATCTCAACCTCTCTTCTGGATATTAGGCCCGCTGCTGCAAGTCGCGAAGGAGATAAGCAAGCCTCGATGTGCCTATCACCAACAGGCACCTTGTACACCTTTACTATTTTCTCGTTGATTCCCCCCTTTAGATTTGGTTTTCTCAAGGCCGGGATACCTGCGAGCATAAACAAGGGTCAAAAAATGAATAAAACCCTAGAAACCATAACTGGAGAAAATTGCACAATGCGAGACTGTGCCTACCTTCACAAAAAAAATGGGTCACTCCTGGACCCCTGGAGGAGGCAGACTCCCAGTTCCCGGAAGCATAGAACCACCGCTTCCTCCAGCCAGGATAATTCGAGGAGGGCTTCCCCAGCACGAAGTTATCCCGGTGCCAGTAGCACAGGTAATACCAGCCTTCGCTGGATGGTGCTTTTTTTTGGGCGGAACATGCGGAGGAATTCCTCCGCTGTAAGCTCCCCATTGCCGGCCTGAGCCCAGAGGGCAAAGGAACCCAGGACTACCCTCCATCCGTTCACAATGAGTTGCCCGGGGGTAATCTTGTAACACCGGAGTACGTCGCGTATGAAGGGATGGAGGGGGAGGCGTACCCCCAGGATGAGCTGGTACTCATAAAAAGCTACGCATCCTGGGGGAGGGGAGTCTGGGGTCTCTCCATCTCCGGGCAATCGGAGAGTGACTGAGTCGAGGATCTGGTATCTCTCCCGTAACTCAGTCAGCCGGTCCTCCGATAAAACAGAAGGATATCCGGCTGCTGTGTATCTCCCTGCCGGAACCCTCGCACTTCTAGAAGCAGAGGATTCCGGAGTAGCATCACCTAGCGGGATGGTGGTCTCGTCAGAGTTCCCAGCCATGAGAAGATAAAAAAGAAAAGAAAAAGGAAATATACCCAAGTAAACAGAAAGAAAGAGGAAGAAACACCGAAGGGAGAAGATGAAAATGGAGATGACGCGAGAATTCTTTTTCTTCGAAAAAACTTCTGTAGAAAAATAGAGGAATGGCGGACTCCGTATATTTATAGGCAATCATTCCGCCGCATCTGGTGATACGTGGCAATCCCTCCTTCGGTGCAGCACTCGAGCAGGCACGCCCATTAACTCCTCAAACACGTGGCGAGCGCCCCTTCATTTTCCGTCTGCGGAAAGGCTGTGGAAAGCTGGCGCTCATTAATTCCAGCCCATCATGTGAGGCTCCGTTCCCGATAAAGGCAGCGGGCGGTTACGTGTGGTAGTGAGCTAAGTCCTTCCCTTCAAAATTCTTGGCGGCAAGGACTGGGGGGCATCTGTTATAGGCAAAATAAGGGAGATCAACTCAGCTATTAAGATTGTACACGGTCGCCCATTCGACTCGCGAGATCATCTGATCGAGTGTCGCAGATCGGGAAAGTACAGAAGTACCCATTAGACTCTCGAGATCATCTGATCGAGAGTCGCAGATCGGGTAAATACGGAAGTACCCATTGGACTCTCGAGATCATCTGATCATGAGTCGCAGATTGGGTAAGTGCGGGACGCCCATTTCGACTCTCGAGATCATCTGAGCGAGAGTCGCAAGATTGATAAATGCGGAGCAACTATTCGCAAGTCTCGAGTTCTCATAGCCAATAGTCAAATACGGCAAAGCAAAATCCGCGAGCAGACCTTCTCGCAAGTCGTTGAAAGGTGTTACGTCTAAATGAGCGAGCACTTGGACTCGCGACCATATTCCAACATGAGAACAGCTTTTTCGCGGTGACACCTCTTAGCCTTCAGTACCAGCACCCGATTCCCGTCGAGCAGCTTGTTCAATCCCTCTGCGATGCCAGACAGGGCTACACCCAGTTCGGTGGTTTCCGTCCTGTCGGCGTCTCCTTCCTTTTCGCTGGCTATGACTCCAACTACGGTTTCCAGCTCTACATGAGCGATCAGCGCTATTACTACACCTACCGGCAGCCCGCATAGGTCGGTTTTGGGCTTATCTTCTCTGGTGGTTCCGGATCTCAAGGATTGCCATCAAGGAACGTGATTGCCGAAATAAGTCATCGGGTTAGATCTCGCCTCTAAAGATAAGGATCTTATCCCACGAAATCAGCGGCATCTCGGTATCGTACACGAAATTAACGGGATGTCGGTATCTTACGTGACAGATTGGATCGCTCCATATCTATATAAAGAGGTGACTCCATTAAGAGAAAGGTACACAATATTCGATCTCTGTCCCGTTTTGCCTGGCTACTCTTCTTGCTTTGGCCTGACTTAAGCATCGGAGGGCTAACGGCTGGACCCCAGCCACCCTTAGTTGCTGTCTTCTTTCAGGTTTGGCGGAGGAAATCTCTATTGGAGAGAAGGTAGACGTCCGGAGGATCCTGTTACAAAATCTGACATTAACAGCTGGATTCATCCAAGTGATCCTACACCCCCAACCAAATCTTGCATTGTCCTCAATGTAAAAGATGTGCATTGAACAAAACATGAGAGCAATTTGAACATAAAAGGGAGTGAGGAATGAGAGTCACTGAAAGAGTGGAATTCTTCCTCCTTCTAATAAACCTAAGCAAAAACAAACAAAAGCAGCAAAATCTTAATCTTAACTACTCTACACCTCCATCAGACTAGGAGATCAATCATCCTGATAAATAGGATCAGTCAGAGGTATGGACACACCTTCTGAAGGAAATTTCTCGAAGAACGGCTTTAATCGCTGCCCATTTGCCTTAAAAATGTTGCCGTTCCTTGGATTTAACAACTCGACAGTCCCATATGGATAGACATTTTTCACAATGTAGGGACCGGTCCATCGAGATCTCAACTTTCCCGGAAATAGATGTAGGCGAGAATTATACATGAGTACTTTTTGATTGATCGTGAATGTCTTGTGAAGAATATTCTTATCATGGAATATCTTCGTCTTGTCCTTGTAAATTCTCGCATTCTCATATGCTTCATTCCGGATTTCTGCAAGTTCATTCAATTGTAATTTGCGCAACGAGCTTGCCTTGTCATAATTAAAATTCATCTTCTTAATAGCCCAATATGCCCTATGTTCCAACTCCACAGGCAAGTGACAAGCCTTCCCATAGACAAGTCTATAGGGAGACATTCCAATAGGGGTTTTAAAAGCGGTACGGTAGGCCCAAAGCGCATCGGTAAGCCGAAGTGACCAATCCTTGCGATCGGGGTTCACCATTTTCTCTAAAATTTCTTTAATCTCCCTATTGGATATCTCAGCTTGTCCACTAGTTTGTGGGTGATAGGGAGTGCTCACTTTGTGTGTTATGCCATATTTCTTCATTAAGGTTTCAAAAGGGCGATTGCAAAAGTGAGACCCTCCATCACTTATGATGACTCGAGGTGTTCCAAATTGGGAAAGAATATTCTCTTTTAAGAAGAGAATGACCGTTTTATGGTCATTATTCCGGCAAGGGATGGCCTCGACCCATTTGGAAACATAATCAACGGCAAGCAAGATGTATAGGTTTCCAAAAGAAGATGGGAATGGGCCCATGAAATCGATGCCCCAACAATAAAAAATTTCGATGATTAAGATGGGATTGAGTAGCATCATATTCCTACGGGAGATTCCTCCTAATTTCTGACAAGGTTCACATGCTTTGCAAAACTCATGTGTGTCTTTAAACATGGTGGGCCAATAAAACCCACATTGCAGAATTTTCGCTGTGGTCTTTTTAGCCGAAAAGTGGCCACCACATGCCTGAGAATGACAGAAGGAGATGATACTTTGTTGTTCCTCATCTGGCACACGTCTCCTTATGATTTGATCGGGATAATACTTGAATAAGTATGGGTCGTCCCATGGGAATTTCCGCACCTCCGTGAAGAATTTATCCTTATCTTGCTTTTTCCAATATGTAGGAGTTGTACCTGTAGCAAGATAGTTAGCAATGTCCGCATACCATGGCGATTGGGAAATAGCAAAAAGTTGTTCATCAGGGAACATGTCATTGATTGCAGTCGTTTTAGGGGAATCGGTGAGGACAAGTCGAGAGAGGTGGTCAGCTACTACATTCTCTACTCCTTTCTTATCACGTATTTCTATGTCGAATTCCTGGAGTAGAAGGATCCATCTTAACAACCGTGGTTTAGCATCCTTCTTAGAGAGAAGATACTTTAGCGCGGCATGGTCAGTGAATATAATGATCTTGGATCCAATCAAGTAGGACCTAAACTTGTCCAAGGTAAAAACTATGGCTAAAAGTTCTTTTTCAGTAGTGGCGTACTTTGCTTGGGCTGAGTTTAGGGTTCTACTTGCATAGTAGATGACACACGGCTTTTTCTCTTTTCTTTGGCCTAGTACGGCACCAATAGTATAATCGCTAGCATCGCACATAATCTCAAAAGGAAGGCTCCAATCAGGTGGTTGCATTATGGGAGCACATGTCAACATACCTTTAAGGGTGGTAAAGGCCTTTTGACATTCTTCATTCCACTCGAATGAATTTTCCTTTTGAAGTAGGTTACATAAAGGACGAGAGAGTGAACTGAAGTCCTTTATGAACCTTCTGTAAAATCCTACGTGTCCTAAAAAGGACTGTACATCTCATATGCTCTTGGGTGGTGGAAGGTTAGAGATGAGATCAATTTTCGCTTTGTCCACCTCGATTCCATTTTACGAAACGATGTGACCAAGTACAATTCCCTTTTGAACCATGAAGTGACACTTCTCCCAATTCAGCACAAGGTTCTTCTCTTCACATCTTTTCAGCACAGATTTCAAGTGCTCAAGGCACTCATCAAAACTACAACCAAATACAGAAAAATCATCCATGAAGACTTCAAGAATTGTCCCCACCATGTCAGAAAATATACTCATCATACAATGCTGAAAGGTGGCGGGGGCATTACATAATCCAAACAGCATCCGTCTATAGGCGAAAGTGCCGAATGGACATGTGAATGTAGTCTTTTCTTGGTCTTCACGGGCAATCTCTATTTGGTTGTACCCTGAATAGCCATCAAGGAAGCAAAAGTGGGAATGACCCGCCAACCGTTCTAAAATTTGATCAACAAATGGTAGGGGGAAGTGGTCTTTCCTCGTGACAGTGTTTAGCTTCCTGTAGTCAATGCACATTTTCCAACCGGTAGTGACTCTAGTTGGCACGAGTTCATTATTGGCATTGGCTACGATGGTTATTTCGGATTTCTTAGGCACCACTTGAGTTGGGCTCACCCATTGACTATCGGATATTGGGTAAATAATACCCACATCTAATAGTTTCACCACTTCGGCCTTAACCACATCCTTCATGTTTGGATTTAGTCGTCTTTGTGGTTGCCGGGATGTCTTCTCATTCTCCTCAAGGTGTATGCGATGAGTACAAATCAGTGGGTCTATGCCTTTGAGATCCGTAATTGACCATCCAATGGCACTCTTGTGCTCTAATAGAGTGGCCATTAGCCTACTCTCTTGTTCCTCATCCAAGTGGAAAGAAATCACCACTGGGTATGTCTCATCTCGACCTAAATAAACATATTTCAGCTCACTTGGTAATGGTTTTAGGTTGAGTGTTGGTGCCTTAATGTTGGATGGGAGGGCCTTGTTCTCGTTTACAGGCAAAGGCTCGAATAGGGCCCTCCATCTTTTATTATCAAGCACCGGCATCACATCTAGAATGGCATCCATCTCTTGTGTTGTGTCATCATTTATCTCATGAGAATGGGCCACACATGCCTCCAAAGGGTCGGAAGATAGAGACAAGGGGAATGTATCTTCCACGAATGATTCAATCATGTTTAGTTCGTGGATATCATCATCAACCTCCCGTAGTTGTTTGCATAAATCAAATATGTTAAGCTCAAGGGTTATATTTCCAAAGGACATTTGTACAAGTCCGTTTCTACAATTAATAATTGCATTTGAAGTAGCTAGAAATGGTCGTCCAAGTATGATGGGAATTTGAGTGCCGGTGCCTATCACGAGATGTGTATCCAAGACGATAAAGTCTACTAGGTAGTAGAATTTATCAACTTGGACTAGAACATCCTCAATCATTCCTCTCAGTATACGGATGGATCTATCAGCAAGTTGAAGTGTGGTTTTGGTCGGTTTCAATTCACCTAACCTAAATTGCTCGTAGACCGAGTATGGAATGAGATTCACACTTGCCCCCAAATCGAGTATGGCTTGTTTAATCTGGTAATCTCCTATGATGCAGGAGATGGTTGGACTACCCGGATCCTTGTATTTTGGGGCACCTCTTGTTTGATGATGGCGCTCAAATTCTCAGTCAAAAGTACTTTGTTGTGAACATTGTGTTTCCTTTTGGCTGTACACAATTCCTTTAAAAATTTGGCATAAGATGGTATTTGTTTTATTGCATCCAACAACGGGATGTTGATCTTCACCTGCTTGAAAACTTCTAAAATTTCCAGATTTTTATCTAAAGGTTTAGGTGAAATTAACCTTTGTGGAAACGGGGCAACCGACTTGTATTGCCTTTCTGGTTCTTTCTCTTGTGAGTGTTGTTTGAGCTATCATCCTCTTTGAAAATTTTCGGATCCTTAGGCTTAGGGGCCTTTACCGGATTAGATTTGTCAATTTCTTTCCCACTTCTCAAAGTGGTGATAGCTTGAACATGTTCCGTATGGTGGGAGGATGAGCTTGCATCTCGTATCTCAAACTAGGTTCTTGGGTTAGGAAGAGGTTGGGCAGGAAGTGTGCCCTTCTCTCTAACACTAAGATGAGATTTAACTCTAGCCATTGATGTTTTCAATTCATTGATGGCTTGAGTTGAATTTTTATTGAATTTCAATTGCTCTTGCATGAACCCATCTATTTTTAGAGAATTTGTCTTGTTGTACTCAGCTTGGACCGATACGAATGCACCCAACATCTCCTCTAGCATCACTTTTGGAGTAATGACTAGAGATGGACCTAGTATAGGTGGAGCTTGAGGGATAGGGGTTGCATTTGCAGTGGGTCCATTCCTCCAACTGAAGTTGGGATGGTTCTTCCAACTAGCATTAAACGTGTTTGAGGTTGGAGCACCAAATTGTCGTTGATAACTGTTTATGGCATTTGATTGTTCTTGTAAGATGTCCTGAACTGTTGAAATTCTGGGACACTCTTGTGTTGCATGTTGATTTCGGCACAAATTCCACAAACAGTTTCAACGTCATTGGAGTTAATCGTCTCTCCTTTCCTCAATTCCATGGCTTCGACCTTTCTTGTGAGGCTTGCCACTCATGCACTTATGCTATCCTCTTCTGATAAGACATACATTCCTCCTTTTTCCTTTTGTTGGCCAGTCTTGGAATTTGTTGGTTTTGATGTAACCCAAGACTGTGCATTCTCACCCAATTCTTCCAAATAATCCCATGCTTCATCAGCCTCCTTATTCATGAACTCCCCATTACACATCATCTCTACGAATTGGCGCATGGGTGAAGTCAGTCCTTCATAGAAAAAGCTTATAACCCGTCAAATTTCATAGCCATGATGTGGACATGCAGTTTAATAGGTCCTTAAACCTCTCCCAACATTGAAAGAAGGTTTCATCTTCCTTTTGGGCAAAATTCATAATAAGGCGCTTCAACATGTTTGTTTTGTGAGTAGGGAAGAATTTTTTTATGAATTCCCTATGCATAATCAGTCCATGTACCAATTGATCTTGGCCTTAATGCATGAAGCCAACCTTTTGCTTTATCTTTAAGAGTAAAATGGAAGAATTTAAGTCTCACCAAATCGTCAGTCACATTAGCAAAGTGCATGGTGGTTATTATCTCATCAAACTCCTTAAG
This sequence comes from Liriodendron chinense, assembly GCA_003013855.2. NCBI lineage: Eukaryota > Viridiplantae > Streptophyta > Magnoliopsida > Magnoliales > Magnoliaceae > Liriodendron > Liriodendron chinense. The sequence goes on along the minus strand of PVNU02001531.1, from coordinate 51,335 downwards.
GTGTTGATAGGCACTTTCACTGTCTAATCCATGAAATTTAGGGAGAAGTTGGATCACTCCCGGTTTCAAATCCACATTCCCTGCATTTGGTGGAAATACTATGCATGAGGGAGTGCTCGCTTTTGCTGGTTGCAAGAAGTCACGTAAAGTTCTAGGTTGAGGAACATTCTCAACCACATTCTCCCCCGTTTCAGTTTGGTTTTGGCCCAGATTAGGATTGGCCATCGGATTAAGTTGATTTGCAGCTATGTTTTCAGATAAAATTGGAGAGTTTAGATGTCTCCTAGCACGTGGCTCTCTATCAATCCCTTCTACTATCCCCCCTTCACTTATGAGTCAGTTATTAGAATCCTGAGCCCAATGTGGCATGCAAAACTAAAAAAAATATGAAACAAAGCGAAAGAAGAATTCTTCCTCCCTTTCTTTACTCTTCTCTAAGACCGAAGCACAAGGTGTCTTGCAATGGCTAGGCTAGAAGCAATGATAGAGACCGATTTCTCCTGGTCAATAGGGGTTCAAAGAACTCCCCACCCACTCTTTGAATCTTTTGAGAAAAAGTGCAGAAAAAGGAGAAAGAGGAGTAGAGGTAAAAAAAGAAATCTCTAAGCACAAGGTGATCCAAGACGGCAGAGCCGACCAATAGGAATCCAGGTGGCACAAGGCCGACCTTTCAGAGATCCAAAAGGAGTCTCCACCCACTCTACAAGAGATGAATATGATAGGAATGAATAGGAGAAAGAGAAGAGTAAGGTTTAGAAAGATAGAACCAGATTCGGCACTTGAAATCCTTGTATCTTCTTCAGCTTCCTAGAAATCCCTGAAAAGAAAAATCAAATAAACAAGCTAAGTTAGTTCTAAAATCCTAAAAAATCCTAAATAGATACTAATTTCAGAAATTTGTGAAAAACCGTCAAAGTCCCCGGCAACGGGAGCAAAAACTTGTTCGCTTCCCCAAGTGTAGGGTTGCGATGTAGTAATAAACTCGATAAGACCGAGGTCGATCCACATGGACTTGTGTAGGAATTCACAAACACATCCAATAGTGTCTATTGAAAGCTAACAACCAGATTTTGTATGAATTTGATGTGAGTAATAAAATTGAATTAAATTGAAGGTAAACAATTATAAAAAGGCACTAGGGGTTCGAGGATCCACTTGTAGCAATCCTTGATGTTCAATCCACTGTGGTTTCTCACTTTCTCAACTAGAATCGATATTAAGATCTATCTAGCCGGATGATAGAGTTGTTAAACCAAACAATCTGTTATATGTAAGTCCAATGCATAGGATTCACTCATTGTAAGCTAGGCTGAGCATGCTCAATTACATAGGTCAGTCCTAATTCCAAAAGGCTCAGTTCACAATCATAACCATCCTCAAGTCCTGTCACAAGACAAGGCTGGATCATGATTTGAACTTGATTCAAATCACATGCACAATCCATACACATTATAGAAATTCAGAAAAGTAGAACTTTGATAGGAAGTCCCCACATGAAGATCATAGTACTAGAGCATACTCCAATTCCTTAGATCATACAGGTCTAGACTAATACAAATCAATTGAGAATTTAAGTAATTCTCCCAAACATCCATGAGTCATCATAAGAGTAAGAAAAACTACTTAAAACTTGTATAAACTTCAAACCATTGTTCATAAACATGAACACCAAACTTAAAACCAACTAAATACAAATTGAAACATCTTAGATTCACTACAAGCTTCACCTCTTAGCCCTAGCTAAGAGGTTTAGCTGCTCATGATCCAAGGAAACATGAAATAACAAAAAAAACTCATAAAAACAGTAAAACAAACTAGAAGGAGTTGTGGAACTCCGAAATCCACTTCCGTCGCCTCCAACCTTGCTTAAACCCTTCTAAGATACCCTAGGAACGATCCCTAGGTGTCTTTTTATAGTGAGGAGACTCTGCAACTTCAGAAGAATCGAGAATTTGCTTAACGCTTACGCAGTGCGCAGAGAAAATCGGACTGAAATTAGAAAGTTCTGATTTTTCACGTGGCCAACCGGTCGGACTGGCTAACCGACTGGTCGCGACCGGTCGGATTGGCTATTGGAATCAGTCCAGCAAGCTTCTGGATTAAAAACATCTTCTGGCCGACTGATCTGGACCGGTCGGACTGGTCTGGCCAATTGGTCACGACCAGTCGGACTTACTTGTCCTGCGTCCAGTAGATGCAAAAAGGGTTGGCCGACCAGTCGTGACCGGTTTGGCTCCTTTGGCCGACCGGTCGGACGACCGGTCTTGCCTTGTTTTTCTTCAGTTTCTTCTTTCTTTCTTCTTTTCTTCTTTCCTTGCTTCCTTCTTCTTTTGGTCCTCCTTCGATCTTCATCCAAATGATTCTAAATAGGCTCCTTTTTATCTTCAATTAGGCAGAGTCCATTCTCATTCCTGCAATCACAAAACATGCATTAGAATAGTCTTTAAACATAAAATCCATGCATAATGAGTGATGAATTGGGGTTAGAATATGCTCAATTAAGAGCTCAACAACGTCTCAAACAATGAGGCAGACTATGAAGCTTTGATCGTCAGCCTCGAACTAGCAAACATTCTCTCGATCCAGAGTTTACTTATTCATAGTGATTCTTAGCTCATAGTCAATCGAGTACTCGGCGAATTCAAGGCGAAAAAAGAGTGGATGGCTTTATACAAATCCCGAGTACTCATCCTGCTCGTAAAGCTGAAGAAATATGAAATAATTCACATCCCTCGCGAGAAGAACAAACTCGCAGATTCTTTGGCAAAGCTAGCCTCCGCACCAAAACCTGAATTTTTACAATCTATTCCCATCGAGCATCTTCATGCTCCAAGTATCAGCCAAACAACTTCCGAGCTATTGGTCACGGTATATTCCTCTCCATGTTGGATGGACTTATCTTAGAGATGAACAACTCCCGGATGATAAAAAATCTGCACAGCAAATCCGCCAACGCGCTGCCAGACATACCTTACAAAACGGAACGCTATTACGTAAGAGCATTACTTTACAATATTTGAGATGTCTTCATCCAAAAGAGGCGTATCGTGTTCTTGATGAAATACACCAAGGGGCATGTGGTAACCATCCTAAGGGACGCTATTTAGCATATAGAGCAATGAGGCAAGGGTATTATTGGCCCACTATGAAGGTGGACGCAATCGAATTTTTTAAAAGATGTGACAAGTGCTAGTGATATTGTCCTATATCTCATGTACCGTCCGTGTAAATGACGCTAATGGATGGCCCCTGGCCCGTCGCCCAATGGGGAGTTGATATCATCGGGCCCTTACCCACCGGGAAAGGTCAGAACAGATTCACAATCGTAGTGGTCGATTATTTCACCAAATGGGCTGAAGCAGAGCCATTGACCACAATCATCGAAAAACAGACCACAAAGTTCATATGGAGGAACATCATATGTCGCTATGGGCTTCCTCATACTATAATCACCGACAATGGAAAGCAGTTCGACAACGCCTCATTCTCAGAGTTTTGCGAAAAATGGAAGATACGAAGTATTCGTACCTCCTCATATCATCCTCAAGCTAATGGGCAAGTTGAAGCAGTTAACAAGATCATCAAACATCATCTGAAGACCAAGCTCAATGAATGTAAAGGCATGTGGCCAGAGCTTCTGCCCGAAGTCTTATGGGCCTATAGAACTACGACTCGTACGTCAACCGGAGAAACTCCTTTCTCTTTAGCATTCGGCACCGAGGCAGTCGTCCTAGTCGAAGCCCAAATCCCCTTGTATCGAATCGAGTAGTACGATTCAATGAATAACCAAGATAGGTTGAGGCTTCATCTCGATCTTTTGCAAGAAATAAGGGACGCCTCCTAGATTCGAGCAGCAGCCTATCAATAACGTATTTCTCACTACCGTAACGCCAAGGTCCAGCCCAGAGCTTTCCAGCTCAGCGATTTGGTTCTTCGACAGAACCTCGAAATTCCTACTCGTTCATTGGATCCAAATTGGGAAGGCCCATATCGAGTTATCAAAATTGTGCGATCAGGTACTTATTATCTCGAGGATATGCAAGAAAGACCCTTACGTCGCCCTTGGCACGTAGAGCATCTGCTACGATATTTCCCTTAATTCGATGTAAGTTTAAATGATATTCGAATAAAGGTGGATTGTCTTTTTGTCGCTACTCTATTTGATTGGACCCGAATAGCCCCAATGAGAATACACACATTCTCTTAGCCAATCTTCTGCCCTTGGTAGAATCAAAGCCTCAATCGATAGATCAGTCTATCTCTACGCGGACATGGTCACCTAGACCCCCGGATTGAGCCTAACTCATTGCTTCATAAGTTAAGTACGAAGGCATTCAACACACGACCAACAAAATTACAAAGGAAGGAGAAACAACATGCAAATAAGATTATCACACTACAAGAAATTCCATTTTTATCGACGAATGATTTCGTCGGTAATCAGTAAAATTTCGTCGGGAAATCTTTTTCCCGACGAAATTTTTCGCGGCTAACATCGTCGCAGAAAGGTCGTCGGTAAAGGTTTTTACCGACAAAAAAAAATTTCGTAGGTAATAATAAAACTATTACCGACGAAAAAATTCGTCGGCAAAACATATGAATTTTTGTCGGAAATAAAAATGATACGTTGGTGAAAAAACTTTTACCGATGATCTATTTTGTCGGTAAAGGTTTTGCCGACGAAATTTTTTGTCGGCAATAAACCTGCAAAACTTTTACCGACGAAAGATTTCGTCGGTAATATCTTTCCAGGTTTATTACCGATGAAAAATTTAGTCGGTAAAAGTTTCCCAGTTTTATTACCGACGAAAAATTTCGTCGGTAAAAAGCTTTTTCATTTTTTTACCTACGAACAATTTCATCGGTAATAGTATTTCCTGTCCCGGTTCCATTTGTTTTCAAAATTCAGGAAAATTCCTGATATACGTCTGTAAAGAAACCTATACATTTTTCTCCTATTCACATCCACATACATATGAATAAACAGAAACTACACCATCCATACACAAATAATCCATTCCACATCCACAAACAAACAATATTCATCCACACACAAATACATATAAGTTAAAAGTCGTATATTAAAAAAAATAATCAGGAAGATGAAGGCAGAGGTGGTGGGGCATCAGCGCCAAGGCGTTCAGCGAGAGCCTGAAACATCTCCTGCATCCGTTGCTCATGCTCCTGCCGCAACTCCTCGATCCTCCTCTCCTCTTCCTCCCGTCGCCTCTCCTCCTCCTCTTGTCGCCTCTCCTCCTCCTCCCTATGCCTCTGCTCCTCCTCTCTCTGCCTCTCCAGCTGCTCTTGAATCTCATCGACGACGACCCGTAGCTGTTGAACCTCTCTCTCTCTGCGATATCAGCTCGGCGTTGAGCGCTCTCACCAGCTACGGATCGGCTGGAGCCACCTCTAGTTTTTGCCATGAGCTTGGCGCCATAGCCAAGCCCACGCACATATCCAGAACAGGTGCCAAGCACCTCGCTCAGGATTTCTGGCTCACTCCGCTGACTACCATCGGGAGTGGGCTGACTGCGTATGGTGTCCATCGCCGCCTGTAATGAAAAGATATGAAATTTCATAAAAAATGACATGAATGACATTATTATCAATCAATGCGCAATTAAATTTTACAAAGTAAAGATTTTTACCCAATACTCACTAGCTCTAGGATGAACCCAAGATCCCGTCGCCTGCCGACAGTGAGTCCCTCTGTAGAGGTCTACTGGTCCAGGCTCCTGGCCGATGATGGAATCTCGCTGCGCAATCGAAAGGAAAAAAGACTTATAATAAATGCCAATCAAAATAATATATTAACTTAATAATCAAGGTTTATTTCTTACCATGTCGTAACGATGTCGTACAAATGACTTTGAACCAGCTACGTGGTTCACTTGTAACTTTTCCCTGTTCGTAGAATTTATTCTACTCCTCTTCTGAACACATTATACAAAATATATTTCTATTAATTGCGAATTTAATTGTTACCTTAAGATATCGTACATGTAAATATTACTTGAAAAGCCTCCGACAAAATCTCTCGCAGAGTATCCGCCAGTCGTCTGTAGTAACGTATGGCGGTGCGGACAGTACGGCCTCATCGTGTGTCCTGCACCGCTTGTACCACTGGTGCAACTCTCCGCGGTACTCCTTGAACCGCTCTCTAATCATGTCGTCGAAGGCATGAGAAATGTAGGGAACATTCAAATCGAAGTCAAATTTATCCTGCAGTTTCGTAAATAATAAATTATGGCAATAAACTTATTAACAATAGGACTTAACCGTAAATGAACTTTCACAAAAGAAAATTTCAATTTACTAAACTTTACCTGAAGGCGCTGACGGATGAGCTGTCACACATCATCTGTCACGTCAGTCCAACGGGTGGTGGTGGCGGGGATCAGAGATCGGCATAGGACACCAACGTCAGACGTAAACAGTTTGGCACTGTCCCCAACAGGTCTAAGGCAGTCCTGTGGGAACTCTACCACCACCCTACCCTCACGCGTAAGTCGCTCTAAAACTAACCCACGCGTGGGTCCACGTCCTCGTCGGCTGGTAGAAGATGCTGTTGCGAAAAGATATATGTAAGTAACAATATAAACAGAAATCACTAAATAAATGTCTAGACTTACCTGCAGTGCCCGGTGTATGCTGAACCGAAGGATCAGATGACTGTGATACACCGTGCCACGTCGATGCTGTCTGCGTCGCATCACGGGTGGAAGGGGTAGATCCAGTGCGCGAACGACCTGATCTCCCACCTGGTGCCATGACTGAATATATCTGAAATACAAACTTATAAATTTAAACAATGTCAATGCAAGTTTATGAACATCATTGTAGAGTGAATTTGTGCTTATGCTTAGAGAGATGATAAAAATATGATTAGACCATTACACTATAATGCAAGCAGAATATAATAAAACTGAAAACAGAATATAAAAGTTGAAAAATTCATTCATTGTCATTCTATATTAAATACATATATTTCATTGTAATACAAATCAACTTCGGATCAACTATCTGAAATACTCCCTACGTAAGTTATCGTACGCTGCAGATGTATATGTCAAGCTGTATGAAGCACTCGACATTGTTACAGCCAACATGCCAGTCACAATAGGAGAAATCTGATCTCTCGGGACTCCATTCAGATGTGCAAGTGATAATGTCGCATCTTCCATACGAAGTTTTCCGCGGTTATATTCCTCAATCAGGTCCGAAATTTCTTTGAAATTGTATAATCTTTCATGTGAGTCATCGTCTTCCTCCCTACATTTCTCGACCAAACCGGGTATCTCTCTGGCCCTACCAGAAGAATATAGGGCCGGAAAGTCCATCCGCAACAGCTGATGAAGTATGCTGTGTGCTTCCGCTACGCTCCAGTTTGTGGAGGACATGATCAGAAAGTGACTTAACTGTAAATGTAGATTATAAACAAGTCAATTCAGGAAAAAAATCATGACTTGTAAAACATATATACATGTAATAATCAAATTAATCGAATTGAAAATTACATGTACATCTTGTATACATTTAATAATCGTCGTCTGAATCATTATCGCTTAGGACTCTTTCTTCTTCACCATCACTATCGCTGATCAGAATTTCCTCTTCATCGTCTGCAACGTTGTCATCGATGAAAGCGCTATCATCTCTAACAATGTCATTTATGATTGAGGCATCAACATGATCAGGTGGCACATCATCTCTATTCAATTGCACCACATCAATATCAACATTTGGATCATTCCCTCTATCCCAAGATGGCATGTCTTCTTGATATGCTTGTTCAACTGACGATGTTCTATTACTCCCTTCATTGTTATCTTCAACGTCTACTTCGAGAATGTCAAATATGTTCCTGGGCTTTATTTTCTGCACCACGTGCCAAGAGCCGCCTAACTTGGTGTCAGCGAGGTAGAATACTTGTTCGGCTTGGCCGGCTATGATAAATGGGTCATCTTTAAACCACTTCCGAGATAAATTTACGCTCGTGAAGTAGTTATCAGTCTGTATTCCCAACTTTTTATTTTCAATGTCCCACCAATCGCATTTAAATAAGTACACCCGCTTTCTCATACGATAACTCAGCTCAATAATATCCGTCAAAACGCCATAAAAATCAATTTCGACCTCCTCATGTGTTCCCTTCACAACCACACCACTATTTTGTGTGGTCCTATATTTCCCACGCTCCTCAGTGTGGAACCGAATCCTGTTTACAATACAACCTGTATATCTAGATACACGTCTATCAGGGCCACACGCCAGAGTAGAGCGCATCAGACGCATCCGCAGAGTTGCTAGCGCGCAACATCTTCATCTATCATCACGTACAGAATATAAATGTACGTTTAGGCATTTAAAAATACGTGTAAATATTGTGCAATACAACAATATTGTAGGTGTGGTGAGATAGAAGGTAAATTAATCTTACACGTTTTACAAACCATTCTGGAAACAAATCCTAATGCATTCGATCATAATTTGTAGGGTATTGGGACTTCATCTCCTCGATATGTTCGCTATACACAATTGGTACGTTGTAAGCAAGAAATTTTGAGATTAAAACTGTCTGTAGATATACAATTATGTGCGAAGACTTACTCCAAGTACAACTCTATTTCTTCACAGTTATGCAACACATACCACCGCGTCTTCACTTGATCCCGAAGGTCCATATCCTGAAACGTCGGCGATCCTAAAGGACGGACGTTATGTGCGAATACAGATATGAGTCCGTGTTCATGCTCCTGCCCTTCATCGACATTCCGATCTTCTCGGTTGAATCTAGTCTCTATGCTACGAAGATACATGGAGCAAAATGTCAGGCACTCATTATCAATGTACACCTTAGCAATGGATCCCTTTGGACGTGCCTTATTCCTCACATATTGTTTTAATGTGTGAAGGTATCTGTACACAAAATCAATATGTTTAGGATATGAAAACATGGATATACGTAGTTTATGGAATGAATAAAAATTTATGATCATTGTTCTATCACCTTTTGATCAGATACATCTAACGATATTGTACTGGGCCTGCAAGCTTCGCTTCGTGCGGTAAGTGAATCGCTAGGTGTACCATGACATCGAAAAACGCAAGTGGAAATATTCTTTCAAGTTTGCAAAGGATTACGACAATATCCTTCTCCAGTCATTTAATAACCTCTACATTCAAAGATTTCGAACACATATCCTTAAAGAATATCCCCAACTCAATCAGCGTAGCACTGATATCCTTGTTAAGGAATCCACGAATCGCAATCGGTAGTAGACGTTGCAGAAGGACGTGACAGTCATGACTTTTCATTCCTGTTACCTTACAGTCCGTAATGTTTATGCGCCGAGAGATATTCGATGCATACCCATCAAAAAATTTCACCTTGTTCAACCATTCACATACACATTTTTTCTCTAGTTTTGTCAATGTGTAGCAGGCTGCTGGTATAGTATATGAATTTTCATGTGGTTGCAAGTGCAACTCTTTCCTTAAACCCATTGCTTGTAGATCCAATCGAGCCTTAAACTGTCTTTTATTTTCTTCTCTATGTTCATCAATGTTCCAAAGACATTGTCACATATATTCTTCTCAATGTGCATGACATCCAAGTTGTGTCGTAATTTCAGATGACTCTAATAAGGCAACTCAAAAAAAATGCTCTTCTTCCTCCAGTTGTACTCCAATACTGTACGTTTTCTCTTCTTCAAGTGCGGTGCCTTACCAAATCTAACTTCTTCAATGTTACTCAGTTGTTGTAACACATCTTCTGTAGATAGTTCTTTCGGTGGTGGCCTATGATCTTGTTTGCCATAAAAGATTACCGTCTTCCTGCGCCAACTATGGTCCCTCGGAAGGAAGCGACGATGGCCCATATAACATGTTTTTTTACCATGCTTCAATGACAATGAACAAGTCTCAGTACTACATGTAGGACAAGCCAACTTTCCCTTTGTGCTCCACCCAGACAAATTCCCATATGCAGGGAAGTCATTTATTGTCCACAAGATCGCTGCATGCAATCGAAACGTCTGTTCTGCAAAAGTGTCATACGTCTGGACACCTTGACTCCACAACTCGTTTAACTCATCTACTAACGGTCGGAGATACACATCAATGTCATTCCCCGACGACTTGGGTCCAGGAATAAGCAACGACATCATAAAAAATGATTCCTTCATACACAACCAAGGAGGTAAATTGTAGGGCATAAGTATCACTGGCCACATACTGTACGAGCTACTCATATTACTAAATGGATTAAAATCATCACTTGCAAGACCTAGCCAAACATTGCGAGAATCCTCTGCAAACCAGTCATATTGCTTATCAAAATGTTGCCAGGCTTCAGAGTCAGCGGGATACCTCAATGTATTATCATCATGAACGCGTTTCTCCTTATGCCACCTCATATCTTCAGCCGTCTTGCTCGACGTAAACAATCTTTATAATCTAGGTTTCAATGGAAAGTACCTTAACACCTTTTGTGGAATTTTCTTACGCTTAGCTTCGTCATATTTCCACCTAGACTCTCCACATTGTGGACACTCCTCAACATTTTCATGTTCTTTCCAATACAAGACACAATCATTTATACATGCATGTATGAGGATGTAACCAAGGCCCAAGTCTCGCATTAAGGATTTTACCTCATAATGAGACTTAGGCAATGTCTCACCTTCAGGTAATACTTCTTTCAACAAGCCAAGTAACATGTCGAACGATTTGTTACTCCAACGATTTATTGTCTTTAAATGAAGTAACCTTGTAAGGAAATTCAACTTGGAGAAGTTCTGACACCCCGGATAGAGTGGACGTTGCGCATCCCTCAACAACCTACTAAACTTTTCTGATTCGGCATCACCCATAGGAGGAATATCCTGGCTAGTACTTGTCGCTGCAAAATTATTATCTACAATTGTTCCCCTTAACACATCCCCAATGATATCTTGCATATCGTCAACATCTTCATCCTCGTCATTAGGCACAATTGGGTCAACAAGGACTTCAGTGGCCTCAACTCTTTGGTGGAAGTCTTCACCATGATGAATCCACCAAGTGTAACCCTGGTCAATCCCAACTATGAACAAATCATCTTCCACTTTGTCCAATGTCTTGTGAATCATGTTCTTGCATTTTCGGCATGGACACCTAATTCTATTACCTGAATCTGCCTGATATCTCGCAAATTCCATGAACTCCTTAACACCTTCTTTATACTCTGGGCCAAACTGATTCTTAGCTTGCATCCAACTCTTATCCATATCTACAATGCAAAGATTAGATTCAGGTTTAGTTTAGGTGATTTGAGTTTATGATTAGGTTTAGTCATTTTTGTGATTTGAGTTTCGGGTTCGGGATCGGGTTTTGGGTCGCATTTTCTTGTTTGGGTCAAGGTTTAGGTTAGGTTTCGGCATAGGTTGAGATTTTTGGGTTCGGGATCAGGTTTAGGGTTTAGTTTTCGTGTTTGGGTCTAAGTTTAGATTAGGTGAATGTATTTATGAATAGGTGTAGGTTTAGTTTAGGCGACATGAGTTTAGGATTAGGTTTAGGGCATAGGTTGAGAGTTTCGGGTTTGGGATCGGGTTTTGGGTCGCATTTTCGTGTTTGGGTCAAGGTTTAGGTTAGGTGAATGGATTTAGGAATAGGCGTAGGTTTAGGTTAGGTGACATGAGTTTAGGATTAGGTTTAGGGCATAGGTTGAGAGTTTCGGGTTCGGGATCGGGTTTTGGGTCGCATTTTCGTGTTTTGGTCCAGGTTTAGGTTAGGTGAATGGATTTAGGAATAGGTGTAGGTTTAGGTTAGGTGACATGAGTTTAGGATTAGGTTTAGGGCATAGGTTGAGAGCTTTGGGTTTGGGATCGGGTTTTGGGTCGCATTTTTGTGTTTGGGTCAAGGTTTAGGTTAGGTGAATGGGTTTAGGAATAGGTGTAGATTTAGGTTAGGTGACATGAGTTTAGGATTAGGTTTAGGGCACAGGTTGAGAATTTTGGGTTCGGGATCGGGTTTTGGGCCGCATTTTCTTGTTTGGGTCAAGGTTTAGGTTAGGTGAATGGATTTAGGAATAGGTGTAGGTTTAGGTTAGGTGACATGAGTTTAGGATTAGGTTTAGGGTATAGGATGAGCGTTTCGGGTTCGGGATCGGGTTTTGGGTCGCATTTTCGTGTTTGGGTCAAGGTTTAGGTTATGTGAATGGATTTAGTAATAGGTGTAGGTTTAGGTTAGGCGACATGAGTTTAGGATTAGGTTTAGGGCATAGGTTGAGAGTTTCAGGTTTGGGATCGGGTTTCGGGTTTGGTTTTCGAGTTTGGGTCTAGGTTTAGGGGAGGTGAATTGATTTAGGAATATGTGTAGGTTTAGTTTAGGTGATTTGAGTTTAGGATTAGGTTTCGGCATAGGTTGAGATTTTCGGGTTCGGGATCGGGTTTAGGGTTTGGTTTTCGTGTTTGGGTCTAAGTTTAGGTAAGGTGAATGTATTTAGGAATAGGTGTAGGTTTAGTTTAGGTGATTTGAGATTAGTATTAGGTTTAGGCATAGGTTGAGATTTTTGGGTTCGGGTCTAGGTTTAGGTTAGGTGACTGGATTTAGGAATAGGTGTAGGTTTAGTTTAGGTGACATGAGTTTAAGATTAGGTTTAGGGCATAGGTTGAGAGTTTCGGGTTCGGGATCGGGTTTTGGGTCGCATTTTCGTGTTTGGGTCAAGGTTTAGGTTAGGTGAATGGATTTAGGAATAGGCGTAGGTTTAGGTTAGGTGACATGAGTTTAGGATTAGGTTTAGGGCATAGGTTGAGAGTTTCGGGTTCGGGATCGGGTTTTGGGTCGCATTTTCGTGTTTTGGTCCAGGTTTAAGTTAGGTGAATGGATTTAGGAATAGGTGTAGGTTTAGGTTAGGTGACATGAGTTTAAGATTAGGTTTAGGGCATAGGTTGAGAGCTTTGGGTTTGGGATCGGGTTTTGGGTCGCATTTTTGTGTTTGGGTCAAGGTTTAGGTTAGGTGAATGGGTTTAGGAATAGGTGTAGATTTAGGTTAGGTGACATGAGTTTAGGATTAGGTTTAGGGCACAGGTTGAGAATTTTGGGTTCAGGATCGGGTTTTGGGCCGCATTTTCTTGTTTGGGTCAAGGTTTAGGTTAGGTGAATGGATTTAGGAATAGGTGTAGGTTTAGGTTAGGTGACATGAGTTTAGGATTAGGTTTAGGGTATAGGATGAGCGTTTCGGGTTCGGGATCGGGTTTTGGGTCGCATTTTCGTGTTTGGGTCAAGGTTTAGGTTATGTGAATGGATTTAGTAATAGGTGTAGGTTTAGGTTAGGCGACATGAGTTTAGGATTAGGTTTAGGGCATAGGTTGAGAGTTTCAGGTTTGGGATCGGGTTTCGGGTTTGGTTTTCGAGTTTGGGTCTAGGTTTAGGGTAGGTGAATTGATTTAGGAATATGTGTAGGTTTAGTTTAGGTGATTTGAGTTTAGGATTAGGTTTCGGCATAGGTTGAGATTTTCGGGTTCGGGATCGGGTTTAGGGTTTGGTTTTCGTGTTTGGGTCTAAGTTTAGGTAAGGTGAATGTATTTAGGAATAGGTGTAGGTTTAGTTTAGGTGATTTGAGATTAGTATTAGGTTTAGGCATAGGTTGAGATTTTTGGGTTCGGGTCTAGGTTTAGGTTAGGTGACTGGATTTAGGAATAGGTGTAGGTTTAGTTTAGGTGACATGAGTTTAAGATTCGGTTTAGGGCATAGGTTGAGAGTTTCGGGTTCGGGATCGGGTTTTGGGTCGCATTTTCGTGTTGGGTCAAGGTTTAGGTTAGGTGAATGGATTTAGGAATAGGTGTAGGTTTAGGTTAGGTGACATGAGTTTAGGATTAGGTTTAGGGCATAGGTTTAGATTTTCAGGTTCGGGATCGGGTTTCGGGTTTGGTTTTCGAGTTTGTGTCAAGGTTTAGGTTAGGTGACTTGATTTAGGAATATGTGTAGGTTTAGTTTAGGTGATTTGAGTTTAGGATTAGGTTTAGGGCATAGGTTTACATTTTCAGGTTCAGGATCCGGTTTAGGGTCACATTTTCGTGTATTGGTCAAAGTTTAGGTTAGGTGAATGGATTTAGGAATAGGTGTAGGTTTAGTTTAGGTGATTTGAGTTTAAGATTAGGTTTAGGCCTATGTGTAGGATTTCGGGTTTGGGATCGGATTTAAGGTTATGTTTTCGAGTTTGGGTCTAGGTTTAGGTGAGAGTTGTGGATTTAGGAATAGGTGTAGGTTTACGTTAGTTGACATGAATTTAGGATTAGGTTCAGGCCTACGTTTAGGATTTCGGGTTCGGGATCGGGCTTAAGGTTATGTTTTCGAGTTTGGGTCTAGGTTTAGGTGAGAATTGTGGATTTAGGAATAGGTGAAGGTTTAGGTTAGGTGACATGAGTTTAGGATTAGGTGTAGCCTAGGTTTAGCATTTCGGCTTCGGGATCGGGCTTAAGGTTAGGTTATCGAGTTTGGGTCTAAGTTTAGGTTAGGTGAATGTATTTAGGAATTGGTGTAGGTTTAGGTTAGGTGATTTGAGATTAGGATTAGGTTTACGAATTGTTTTATAGTTTCAGGTTCGGGATCGGGTTTAAGGTTAGGTTTTCGAGTTTGGGTCTAGGGTTAGGTTAGGTGAATTGATTTAGGAATATGTGTAGGTTTAGTTCAGGTGATTTGAGTTTAGGATTAGGTTTAGGGCATAGGTTTACATTTTCAGGTTCGGGATCGGGTTTAGGGTCGCATTTTCGTGTTTGGGTCAAGGTTTAGGTTAGGTGAATGGATTTAGGAATAGGTGTTGGTTTAGGTTAGGTGACAATAGTTTAGGATTAGGTTTAGGGCATAGGTTGACAGTTTCGGCTTCGGGATCGGTTTTTTTGGTCGCATTTTCGTGTTTGGGTCAAGGTTTAGGTTAGGTGAATGGATTTAGGAATAGGTGTAGGTTTAGGTTAGGTGATATGAGTTTAGGATTAAGTTTAGGGCATTAGTTGAGAGTTTCGGGTTCGGGATCGGGTTTTGGGTCGCGTTTTTGTGTTTAGGTCAAGGTTTAGGTTAGGTGAATGGATTTAGGAATAGGTGTTGGTTTAGGTTAGGTGACATGAGTTTAGGATTAGGTTTAGGGCATAGGTTGAGATTTTTGGGTTCGGGATTAGGTTTTGGTTCGCATTTTCTTGTTTGAGTCAAGGTTTAGGTTAAGTGAATGGATTTAGGAATAGGTGTAGGTTTAGGTTACGTGACAAGAGTTTAGGATTAGGTTTAGAGCATAGGTTGAGAGTTTCGGGTTCGGGATCGGGTTTTGGGTCGCATTTTCTTGTTTGGGTCAAGGTTTAGGTTAGGTTTCGGCATAGGTTGAGATTTTTGGGTTCGGGATCAGGTTTAGGGTTTAGTTTTCGTGTTTGGGTCTAAGTTTAGATTAGGTGAATGTATTTATGAATAGGTGTAGGTTTAGTTTAGGCGACATGAGTTTAGGATTAGGTTTAGGGCATAGGTTGAGAGTTTCGGGTTTGGGATCGGGTTTTGGGTCGCATTTTCGTGTTTGAGTCAAGGTTTAGGTTAGGTGAATGGATTTAGGAATAGGCGTAGGTTTAGGTTAGGTGACATGAGTTTAGGATTAGGTTTAGGGCATAGGTTGAGAGTTTCGGGTTCGGGATCGGGTTTTGGGTCGCATTTTCGTGTTTTGGTCCAGGTTTAGGTTAGGTGAATGGATTTAGGAATAGGTGTAGGTTTAGGTTAGGTGACATGAGTTTAGGATTAGGTTTAGGGCATAGGTTGAGAGCTTTGGGTTTGGGATCGGGTTTTGGGTCGCATTTTTGTGTTTGGGTCAAGGTTTAGGTTAGGTGAATGGGTTTAGGAATAGGTGTAGATTTAGGTTAGGTGACATGAGTTTAGGATTAGGTTTAGGGCACAGGTTGAGAATTTTGGGTTCAGGATCGGGTTTTGGGCCGCATTTTCTTGTTTGGGTCAAGGTTTAGGTTAGGTGAATGGATTTAGGAATAGGTGTAGGTTTAGGTTAGGTGACATGAGTTTAGGATTAGGTTTAGGGTATAGGATGAGCGTTTCGGGTTCGGGATCGGGTTTTGGGTCGCATTTTCGTGTTTGGGTCAAGGTTTAGGTTATGTGAATGGATTTAGTAATAGGTGTAGGTTTAGGTTAGGCGACATGAGTTTAGGATTAGGTTTAGGGCATAGGTTGAGAGTTTCAGGTTTGGGATCGGGTTTCGGGTTTGGTTTTCGAGTTTGGGTCTAGGTTTAGGGTAGGTGAATTGATTTAGGAATATGTGTAGGTTTAGTTTAGGTGATTTGAGTTTAGGATTAGGTTTCGGCATAGGTTGAGATTTTCGGGTTCGGGATCGGGTTTAGGGTTTGGTTTTCGTGTTTGGGTCTAAGTTTAGGTAAGGTGAATGTATTTAGGAATAGGTGTAGGTTTAGTTTAGGTGATTTGAGATTAGTATTAGGTTTAGGCATAGGTTGAGATTTTTGGGTTCGGGTCTAGGTTTAGGTTAGGTGACTGGATTTAGGAATAGGTGTAGGTTTAGTTTAGGTGACATGAGTTTAAGATTCGGTTTAGGGCATAGGTTGAGAGTTTCGGGTTCGGGATCGGGTTTTGGGTCGCATTTTCGTGTTTGGGTCAAGGTTTAGGTTAGGTGAATGGATTTAGGAATAGGTGTAGGTTTAGGTTAGGTGACATGAGTTTAGGATTAGGTTTAGGGCATAGGTTTAGATTTTCAGGTTCGGGATCGGGTTTCGGGTTTGGTTTTCGAGTTTGTGTCAAGGTTTAGGTTAGGTGACTTGATTTAGGAATATGTGTAGGTTTAGTTTAGGTGATTTGAGTTTAGGATTAGGTTTAGGGCATAGGTTTACATTTTCAGGTTCAGGATCCGGTTTAGGGTCACATTTTCGTGTATTGGTCAAAGTTTAGGTTAGGTGAATGGATTTAGGAATAGGTGTAGGTTTAGTTTAGGTGATTTGAGTTTAAGATTAGGTTTAGGCCTATGTGTAGGATTTCGGGTTTGGGATCGGATTTAAGGTTATGTTTTCGAGTTTGGGTCTAGGTTTAGGTGAGAGTTGTGGATTTAGGAATAGGTGTAGGTTTACGTTAGTTGACATGAATTTAGGATTAGGTTCAGGCCTACGTTTAGGATTTCGGGTTCGGGATCGGGCTTAAGGTTATGTTTTCGAGTTTGGGTCTAGGTTTAGGTGAGAATTGTGGATTTAGGAATAGGTGAAGGTTTAGGTTAGGTGACATGAGTTTAGGATTAGGTGTAGCCTAGGTTTAGCATTTCGGCTTCGGGATCGGGCTTAAGGTTAGGTTATCGAGTTTGGGTCTAAGTTTAGGTTAGGTGAATGTATTTAGGAATTGGTGTAGGTTTAGGTTAGGTGATTTGAGATTAGGATTAGGTTTACGAATTGTTTTATAGTTTCAGGTTCGGGATCGGGTTTAAGGTTAGGTTTTCGAGTTTGGGTCTAGGGTTAGGTTAGGTGAATTGATTTAGGAATATGTGTAGGTTTAGTTCAGGTGATTTGAGTTTAGGATTAGGTTTAGGGCATAGGTTTACATTTTCAGGTTCGGGATCGGGTTTAGGGTCGCATTTTCGTGTTTGGGTCAAGGTTTAGGTTAGGTGAATGGATTTAGGAATAGGTGTTGGTTTAGGTTAGGTGACAATAGTTTAGGATTAGGTTTAGGGCATAGGTTGACAGTTTCGGCTTCGGGATCGGTTTTTTGGTCGCATTTTCGTGTTTGGGTCAAGGTTTAGGTTAGGTGAATGGATTTAGGAATAGGTGTAGGTTTAGGTTAGGTGATATGAGTTTAGGATTAAGTTTAGGGCATTAGTTGAGAGTTTCGGGTTCGGGATCGGGTTTTGGGTCGCGTTTTTGTGTTTAGGTCAAGGTTTAGGTTAGGTGAATGGATTTAGGAATAGGTGTTGGTTTAGGTTAGGTGACATGAGTTTAGGATTAGGTTTAGGGCATAGGTTGAGATTTTTGGGTTCGGGATTAGGTTTTGGTTCGCATTTTCTTGTTTGAGTCAAGGTTTAGGTTAAGTGAATGGATTTAGGAATAGGTGTAGGTTTAGGTTACGTGACAAGAGTTTAGGATTAGGTTTAGAGCATAGGTTGAGAGTTTCGGGTTCGGGATCGGGTTTTGGTTCGCATTTTCATGTTTCGGTCAAGGTTTAGGTTAGGTGAATGGATTTAGGAATAGGTGTAGGTTTAGGTTAGGTAACATGAGTTTAGGATTAGGTTTAGGGCATAGGTTGAGATTTTTGGGTTCGGGATCGGGTTTTGGGTTGCATTTTCTTGTTTGGGTCAAGGTTTAGGTTAGGTGATTGGATTTAGGAATAGGTGTAGGTTTAGGTTAGGTGACATGAGTTTTGGATTAGGTTTGGGGCATAGGTTGAGAGTTTCGGGTTCGGGATCGGGTTTTGGGTCGCATTTTTGGGTTTGGGGTAAGGTTTAGGTTATGTGAGTGGATTTAGGACTAGTTGTAGGTTTAGTTTAGGTGCCATGAGTTTAGGATTAGGTTTAGGGCATAGGTTGAGAGTTTCGGGTTTGGGATCAGGTTTTGGGTCGCATTTTCGTGTTTTGGTCAAGGTTGAGGTTTGGTGAATGGATTTAGGAATAGGTGTAGGTTTAGGTTAGGTGACATGAATTTAGGATTAGGTTTAGGGCATAGGTTGAGCTTTTTGGGTTCTGGATCGGGTTTTGGGTCGCATTTTCTTGTTTGGGTCAAGGTTTAGGTTAGGTGAATGGATTTAGGAATAGGTGTAGGTTTAGGTTAGGTGACATGAGTTTAGGATTAGGTTTAGGGCATAGGTTGAGAGTTTCGAGTTTGGGATCGGGTGTCAGATTTGGTTTTCGAGTTTGGGTCTAAGTTTAGGTAAGGTGAATGTATTTAGGAATAGGTGTAGGTTTAGTTTAGGTGATTTGAGATTAGGATTAGGTTTAGGCATAGGTTGAGATTTTTGGGTTCGGAATCGGGTTTCGGGTTTGGTTTTCGTGTTTGGGTCTAGGTTTAGGTTAGGTGAATGGATTTGGGAATAGGTATAGGTTTAGTTTAGGTGACATGTGTTTAGGATTAGGTTTAGGGCATAGGTTTAGATTTTCAGGTTCGGGATCGGGTTTCGGGTTTGGTTTTCGAGTTTGGGTCTAGGTTTAGGTTAGGTGAATTGATTTAGGAATAGGTGTTGGTTTAGGTTAGGTGACATGAGTTTAGGATTAGGTTTAGGTCATAGGTTGAGAGTTTTGGGTTCGGGATCGGGTTTTGGGTCGCATTTTCGTGTATTGGTCTAAGTTTAGGTTAGGTGAATGGATTTAGGAATAGGTGTAGGTTTAGTTTAGGTGATTTGAGTTTAAGATTAGGTTTAGGCCTATGTGTAGGATTTCGGGTTCTGGATCGGGTTTAAGGTTATGTTTTCGAGTTTGGGTCTAGGTTTAGGTGAGAGTTGTTTATTTAGGAATAGGTGTAGGTTTACGTTAGTTGACATGAATTTAGGATTAGGTTTAGGCCTACGTGTAGGATTTCGGGTTCGGGATCGGGCTTAAGGTTTTGTTTTCGAGTTTGGGTCTAGGTTTAGGTGAGAATCGTGGATTTAGGAATAGGTGTAGGTGTAGGTTTAGGTTAGGTGACATGAGTTTAGGATTAAGTGTAGCCTAAGTTTAGCATTTCGGCTTCGGGATCGGGCTTAAGGTTAGGTTATCGAGTTTGGGTCTAAGTTTAGGTTAGGTGAATGTATTTAGGAATTGGTGTAGGTTTAGGTTAGGTGATTTGAGATTAGGATTAGGTTTACGCATTGTTTTATACTTTCGGGTTCGGGATCGGGTTTAGGGTTAGGTTTTCGAGTTTGGGTCTAGGGTTAGGTTAGGTGAATTGATTTAGGAATATGTGTAGGTTTAGTTTAGGTGATTTGAGTTTAGGATTAGGTTTAGGGCATAGGTTTACATTTTCAGGTTCGGGATCGGGTTTAGGGTCGCATTTTCATGTTTGGGTCAAGGTTTAGGTTAGGTAAATGGATTTAGGAATAGGTGTTGGTTTAGGTTAGGTGACAATAGTTTAGGATTAGGTTTAGGGCATAGATTGACAGTTTCGGGTTCGGGATCGTGTTTTTGGTCGCATTTTCGTGTTTGGGTCAAGGTTTAGGTTAGGTGAATGGATTTAGGAATAGGTGTTGGTTTAGGTTAGGTGACATGAGTTTAGGATTAGGTTTAGGGCATAGGTTGAGATTTTTGGATTCGGGATTGGGTTTTGGTTCGCATTTTCTTGTTTGAGTCAAGGTTTAGGTTAAGTGAATGGATTTAGGAATAGGTGTAGGTTTAGGTTAGGTGACATGAGTTTAGGATTAGGTTTAGGGCGTAGGTTGAGAGTTTTGGGTTCGGGATCGGGTTTTGGTTCGCATTTTCATGTTTCGGTCAAGGTTTAGGTTAGGTGAATGGATTTAGGAATAGGTGTAGGTTTAGGTTAGGTGACATGAGTTTAGGATTAGGTTTAGGGCATAGGTTGAGATTTTTGGGTTCGGGATCGGGTTTTGGGTCGCATTTTCTTGTTTGGGTCAAGGTTTAGTTTAGGTGAATGGATTTAGGAATAGGTGTAGGTTTAGGTTAGGTGACATGAGTTTTGGATTTGGTTTGGGGCATAGGTTGAGAGTTTCGGGTTCGGGATCGGGTTTTGGGTCGCATTTTTGTGTTTGGGTCAAGGTTTAGGTTAGGTTAGTGGATTTAGGAATAGTTGTAGGTTTAGTTTAGGTGCCATTAGTTTAGGATTAGGTTTATGGCATAGGTTGAGAGTTTCGGGTTTGGGATCAGGTTTTGGGTCGCATTTTCGTGTTTTGGTCAAGGTTGAGGTTAGGTGAATGGATTTAGGAATAGGTGTAGGTTTAGGTTAGGTGACATGAGTTTAGGATTAGGTTTAGGGCATAGGTTGAGCTTTTTGGGTTCGGGATCGGGTTTTGGGTCGCATTTTCTTGTTTGGGTCAAGGTTTAGGTTAGGTGAATGGATTTAGGAATAGGTGTAGGTTTAGGTTAGGTGACATGAGTTTAGGATTAGGTTTAGGGCATAGGTTGAGAGTTTCGAGTTCGGGATCGGGTGTCAGATTTGGTTTTCGAGTTTGGGTCTAAGTTTAGGTAAGGTGAATGTATTTAGGAATAGGTGTAGGTTTAGTTTAGGTGATTTGAGATTAGGATTAGGTTTAGGCATAGGTTGAGAATTTTGGGTTCGGAATCGGGTTTCGGGTTTGGTTTTCGTGTTTGGGTCTAGGTTTAGGTTAGGTGAATGGATTTGGGAATAGGTGTAGGTTTAGTTTAGGTGACATGTGTTTAGGATTAGGTTTAGGGCATAGGTTTAGATTTTCAGGTTCGGGATCGGGTTTCGGGTTTGGTTTTCGAGTTTGGGTCTAGGTTTAGGTTAGGTGAATTGATTTAGGAATAGGTGTTGGTTTAGGTTAGGTGACATGAGTTTAGGATTAGGTTTAGGTCATAGGTTGAGAGTTTTGGGTTCGGGATCGGGTTTTGGGTCGCATTTTCGTGTATTGGTCTAAGTTTAGGTTAGGTGAATGGATTTAGGAATAGGTGTAGGTTTAGTTTAGGTGATTTGAGTTTAAGATTAGGTTTAGGCCTATGTGTAGGATTTCGGGTTTGGGATCGGGTTTAAGGTTATGTTTTCGAGTTTGGGTCTAGGTTTAGGTGAGAGTTGTGGATTTAGGAATAGGTGAAGGTTTACGTTAGTTGACATGAATTTAGGATTAGGTTTAGGCCTACGTGTAGGATTTCGGGTTCGGGATCGGGCTTAAGGTTTTGTTTTCGAGTTTGGGTCTAGGTTTAGGTGAGACTCGTGGATTTAGGAATAGGTGTAGGTTTAGGTTAGGCGACATAAGTTTAGGATTAGGTTTAGCCTAGTTTAGCATTTCGGCTTCGGGATCGGGCTTAAGGTTAGGTTATCGAGTTTGGGTCTAAGTTTAGGTTAGGTGAATGTATTTAGGAATTGGTGTAGGCTTAGGTTAGGTGATTTGAGATTTGGATTAGGTTTACGTATCGGTTTACAGTTTCGGGATCGGGAACGGGTTTTGGGTCGCATTTTCGTGTTTGGGTCAAGGTTTAGGTTAGGTGAATCGATTTAGGAATATGTCTAGGTTTAGGTTAGGTGACATGAGTTTAGGATTAGGTTTAGGGCATAGGTTGAGAGTTTCAGGTTCGGGATCGGGTTTTGGGTCGCATTTTCGTGTTTGGGTCAAGCTTTAGGTTAGGTGACTGGATTTTGGAATAGGTGTAGGGTTAGGTTAGGTGACATGAGTTTAGGATTAGGTTTAGGGCATTGGTTGAGAGTTTCGGGTTCGGGATCGGGTTTTGGGTCTCATTTTCGTGTTTAGGTCAAGGTTTAGGTTAGGTGAATGGATTTAGGAATAGGTGTAGATTTAGGTTAGGTGACATGAGTTTAGGATTAGGTTAAGGGCGTAGGTTGAGATTTTTGGGTTCGGGATCGGGTTTTGGGTCGCATTTTCTTGTTTGGGTCAAGGTTTAGGTTAAGTGAATGGATTTGGGAATAGGTGTAGGTTTAGGTTACGTGACATGAGTTTAGGATTTGCTTTAGGGCATAGGTTGAGATTTTTGGGTTCGGGATCGGGTTTTTGGTCGCATTTTCTTGTTTGGTTCAAGGTTTAGGTTAGGTGAATAGATTTAGGAATAGGTGTAGGTTTAGGTTAGGTGACATGAGTTTAGGATTAGGTTTAGGGCATAGGTTGAGAGTTTCGGGTTCGGGATCGGGTTTTGGGTCGCATTTTCGTGTTTGGGTCAAGGTTTAGGTTAGGTGAATGGATTTAGGAATAGGTGCAGGTTTAGGTTAGGTGACATGAGTTTAGGATTAGGTTTAGGGCATAGGTTGAGATTTTTGGGTTCGGGATCGGGTTTTGGGTCGCATTTTCTTGTTTGGGTCAAGGTTTAGGTTTCGTGAATGGATTTAGGAATAGGTGTAGGTTTAGGTTAGGTGACATGAGTTTAGGATTAGGTTTAGGGCATAGGTTGAGATTTTTGGGTTCGGGATCGGGTTTTGGGTCGCATTTTCTTGTTTGGGTCAAGGTTTAGGTTAGGTGAACGGATTTAGGAATAGGTGTAGGTTTAGGTTAGGTGACATGAGTTTAGGATTAGGTTTGGGGCATCGGTTGAGAGTTTCGGGTTCGGGATCGGGTTTTGGGTCGCATTTTCGTGTTTGGGTCAAGGTTTAGGTTAGGTGAATGGATTTTGGATTAGGTGTAGGTTTAGGTTAGGTGACATGAGTTTAGGATTAGGTTTATGGCATAGGTTGAGAGTTTCGGGTTCGGGATCGGGTTTCAGATTTGGTTTTCGAGTTTTGGTCTAGGTTTAGGTTAGGAGAATTGATTTAGGAATATGTGTAGGTTTAGTTTAGGTGATTTAAGTTTAGGATTAGGTTTCGGCATAGGTTGAGATTTTCGGGTTCGGGATCGGGTATCGGGTTTGGTTTTCGTGTTTGGGTCTAGGTTTAGGTTAGGTGAATGGATTTAGGAATAGGTGTAGGTTTAGGTTAGGTGACATGAGTTTAGGATTAGGTTTAGCCTAGGTTTAGCATTTCGGCTTCGGGATCGGGCTTAAGGTTAGGTTATCGAGTTTGGGTCTAAGTTTAGGTTAGGTGAATGTATTTAGGAATTGGTGTAGGTTTAGGTTAGGTGATTTGAGATTAGGATTAGGTTTAGGGCATAGGTTTACATTTTTAGGTTCGGGATCGGGTTTAGGGTCACATTTTCGTGTATTGGTCTAAGTTTAGGTTAGGTGAATGGATTTAGGAATAGGTGTTGGTTTAGTTTAGGTGATTTGAGTTTAAGATTAGGTATAGGCCTACGTGAAGGATTTGAGGTTCGGGATCGGGTTTAAGGTTATGGTTTCGAGTTTGGGTGTAGGTTTAGGTGAGAGTTGTGGATTTAGGAATAGGTGTAGGTTTACGTTAGTTGACATGAGTTTAGGATTAGGTTTAGGGCATAGGTTGAGAGTTTCGAGTTCGGGATCAGGTGTCAGATTTGGTTTTCGAGTTTTGGTCCAGGTTTAGGTTAGGTGAATTGATTTAGGAATATGTGTAGGTTTAGTTTAGGTGATTTAAGTTTAGGATTAGGTTTCGGCATAGGTTGAGATTTTCGGGTTCGGGATCGGGTATCGGGTTTGGTTTTCGTGTTTGGGTCTAGGTTTAGGTTAGGTGAATGGATTTAGGAATAGGTGTAGGTTTAGGTTAGGTGACATGAGTTTAGGATTAGGTTTAGCCTAGGTTTAGCATTTCGGCTTCGGGATCGGGCTTAAGGTTAGGTTATCGAGTTTGGGTCTAAGTTTAGGTTAGGTGAATGTATTTAGGAATTGGTGTAGGTTTAGGTTAGGTGATTTGAGATTAGGATTAGGTTTAGGGCATAGGTTTACATTTTTAGGTTCGGGATCGGGTTTAGGGTCACATTTTCGTGTATTGGTCTAAGTTTAGGTTAGGTGAATGGATTTAGGAATAGGTGTTGGTTTATTTTAGGTGATTTGAGTTTAAGATTAGGTATAGGCCTACGTGAAGGATTTGAGGTTCGGGATCGGGTTTAAGGTTATGGTTTCGAGTTTGGGTGTAGGTTTAGGTGAGAGTTGTGGATTTAGGAATAGGTGTAGGTTTACGTTAGTTGACATGAGTTTAGGATTAGGTTTAGGCCTACGTGTAGGATTTCGAGTTCGGGATCGGGCTTAAGGTTATGTTTTCGAGTTTGGGTCTAGGTTTAGGTGAGAATCATGGATTTAAGAATAGGTGTAGGTTTAGGTTAGGTGACATGAGTTTAGGATTAGGTTTAGGCCTAGGTTTAGCATTTCGGCTTCGGGATCGGGCTTAAGGTTAGGTTATCGAGTTTGGGTCTAAGTTTAGGTTAGGTGAATGTATTTAGGAATTGGTGTCGGCTTAGGTTAGGTTCGCATTTTCTTGTTTGAGTCAAGGTTTAGGTTAAGTGAATGGATTTAGGAATAGGTGTAGATTTAGGTTAGGTGACATGAGTTTAGGATTAGGTTTAGAGCATAGGTTGAGAGTTTCGGGTTCGGGATCGGGTTTTGGGTCGCATTTTCGTGTTTGGGTCAAGGTTTAGGTTAGGTGAATGGATTTAGGAATAGGTGTAGGTTTAGGTTAGGTGACATGAGTTTAGGATTAGGTTTGGGGCATAGGTTGAGAGTTTCGGGTTCGGGATCGGGTTTTGGGTCGCATTTTCTTGTTTGGGTCAAGGTTTAGGTTAGGTGAGTGGATTTAAGAATAGGTGTAGGTTTAGGTTAGGTGACATGAGTTTAGGATTAGGTTTGGGGCATGGTTGAGAGTTTCCGGTTCGGGATCGGGTTTTGGGTCGCATTTTCGTGTTTGGGTCAAGGTTTAGGTTAGGTGAATGGATTTAGGAATAGGTGTAGGTTTAGGTTAGGTGACATGAGTTTAGGATTAGGTTTAGGGCATAGGTTGAGAGTTTCGGGTTCGGGATCGGGTTTCTGATTTGGTTTTCGAGTTTGGGTCTAGGTTTATGGTTAGGTGAATTGATTTAAAGATATGTGTAGGTTTAGTTTAGGTGATTTGAGTTTAGGATTAGGTTTCGGCATAGGTTAAGATTTTTGGGTTCGGGATCGGGTTTAGGGTTTGGTTTTCGTGTTTGGGTCTAAGTTTAGGTAAGGTGAATGTATTTAGGAATAGGTGCAGGTTTAGTTTAGGTGATTTGAGATTAGGATTATGTTTAGGCATTGGTCGAGATTTTCAGGTTCGGAATCGGGTTTCGGGTTTGGTTTTCGTGTTTGGGTCCAGGTTTAGGTTAGGTGAATGGATTAAGGAATAGGTGTAGGTTTAGTTTAGGTGACATGAGTTTAGGATTAGGTTTAGGGCATAGGTTTAGATTTTTAGGTTCGGGATCGGGTTTCGGGTTTGGTTTTCGAGTTTAGGTCTAGGTTTAGGTTAGGTGAATTGATTTAGGAATATGTGTAGGTTTAGTTTAGGTGATTTGAGTTTAGGATTAGGTTTAGGGTATAGGTTTACATTTTCAGGTTCGGGATCGGGTTTATGGTCACATTTTGGTCTAAGTTTGGGTTAGGTGAATGGATTTAGGAATAGGTGTAGGTTTAGTTTAGGTGATT
Organism: Liriodendron chinense; assembly: GCA_003013855.2. Lineage (NCBI taxonomy): Eukaryota > Viridiplantae > Streptophyta > Magnoliopsida > Magnoliales > Magnoliaceae > Liriodendron > Liriodendron chinense. The sequence continues at coordinate 25,222 of PVNU02001531.1, read as the reverse complement.
TGAGTTTAAGATTAGGTTTTGGCCTACGTGTAGGATTTCGGGTTCGGGATCGGGTTTAAGGTTATGTTTTCGAGTTTAGGTCTTGGTTTAGGTGAGAGTTGTGGATTTAGGAATAGGTGTAGGTTTACGTTAGTTGACATGAGTTTAGGATTAGGTTTAGACCTACATGTAGGATTTCGTGTTCGGGATCGGGCTTAAGGTTATGTTTTCGAGTTTGGGTCTAGGTTTAGGTGAGAATCGTGGATTTAGGAATAGGTGTAGGTTTAGGCTAGGCAACATGAGTTTAAGATTAGGTTTAGCCTAGGTTTAACATTTCGGCTTCGGGATCGGGCTTAAGGTTAGGTTATCGAGTTTGGGACTAAGTTTAGGTTAGGTGAATGTATTTTGGAATTGGTGTAGGTTTAGGTTAGGTGATTTGAGATTAGGATTAGGTTTACGCATTGTTTTATAGTTTCGGGTTCGGGATCGGGTTTAGGGTTAGGTTTTCGAGTTTGGGTCTAGGGTTAGGTTAGGTGAATTGATTTAGGAATATGTGTAGGTTTAGTTTAGGTGATTTGGGTTTAGGATTAGGTTTAGGGCATAGTTTTACATTTTTAGGTTCGGGATCGGGTTTAGGGTCACATTTTCGTGTATTGGTCTAAGTTTAGGTTAGGTGAATGGATTTAGGAATAGGTGTAGGTTTAGTTTAGGTGATTTGAGTTTAAGATTAGGTATAGGCCTACGTGTAGGATTTCAGGTTCGGGATCAGGTTTAAGGTTATGGTTTCGAGTGTGGGTCTAGGTTTAGGTGAGAGTTGTGGATTTAGGAATAGGTGTAGGTTTACGTTAGTTGACATGAGTTTAGGATTAGGTTTAGGCCTACGTGTAGGATTTCGGGTTCGGGATCGGGCTTAAGGTTATGTTTTCGAGTTTAGGTCTAGGTTTAGGTGAGAATCGTGGATTTAGGAATAGGTGTAGGTTTAGGTTAGGTGACATAAGTTTTCGATTAGGTTTAGGCCTAGGTTTAGCATTTCGGCTTCGGGATCGGGCTGAAGGTTAGGTTATCGAGTTTGGGTCTAAGTTTAGGTTAGGTGAATGTATTTAGGAATCGGTGTAGGTTTAGGTTAGGTGATTTTAGATTAGGATTAGGTTTACGCATCGGTTTATAGTTTCCGGATCGGGATCGGGATCAGGATCGGGTTTTGGGTCGCATTTTCGTGTCTGCGTCAAGGTTTAGGTTAGGTGAATGGATTTAGGAATAGGTCTAGGTTTAGGTTAGGTGACATGAGTTTAGGATTAGGTTTAGGGCATAGGTTGAGAGTTTCGGGTTCGGGATCGGGTTTTGGGTCGCATTTTCGTGTTTTGGTCAAGGTTTAGGTTAGGTGAATGGATTTAGGAATAGTTGTAGGTTTAGGTTAGGTGACATGAGTTTAGGATTAGGTTTAGGGCATAGGTTGATGTTGAACCTCCAATTTATACATTGCATTGCCCATTACATGACATGGTTTGCATGATTTTCATGATTTAAAGGCCCATCTAACACATGTTTCGTGATTATAGGAATGAGAGCGGACTTCACTCAATTAGAGACCAAAAAGGGGCCATTTGGAGCCTTTGATGAAGGCCCAAGGTGGACCAAAGAAAGAAGGAAGCAAAGAAAGAAGAAAATAGAAGAAAGAAAGGAAGAAAACAAGAAGAAAAAGAGACCGACCGGTCGTGACCGGTCGGCCAAGGAAGCCCGACCGGTCTTGACCGGTCGGCCATGCTTGCTGGAGTAATGCCAAAGAGGGCCTGACCGGTCATGACCGGTCGGCCAGCCCTGTCCGACCGGTCATGACCGGTCGGCCATGCAAGTTTCAGATTCCAGATTCTAAAACAGCAATGTACTCCCGCACCTGCTTTTTTGGACCAGTTTTCTGAAGCCATCTTGATGATATTTGGAAATCCAACACATCCATGTCGAAGAGGAGCTCGACGCCGAACTAACCCAAGTGGTTTCGTGTCGATCGGAGCTACGGATTGACCGTGGTGGCCAAAACAATACGAACTGTCCAGAAAGTTCCAGATTTCGCTGTTCAACTCTGGGCCGGTCCAGAGGACTCATCATTGATGATATGAAGAATCTACTTCGACCATCTTTTAGATCACATCCATATATGAATAACCACAAAAGTTTCAGATCAAAAGGATGTGTGGTTTGATCGTACCGGTTGAAGAAAGATGGACCATCCAGAAAGATCCAACTGCGCAGAGTTTATAAAAGGGCTGAGTGTTCTAATTTTTGGACCATATTCTGGGGTTGTTTTGGACAATCTAATCCATCCATCATATAGAGGAGGAAGTTTTCTACCAATGTTCAAAATTTGAGATCAATCCGACCTCTGTACACTCCAGGGCGTTGAAAGCAAGATGACTGGTTCTGAAGGTACCCAAAGTGCGCGATTTTGAGAGGCGGTCGGTGATGTGATTGGTGGGACCATTCAGAGGATAATCTTGGAAATCTAAATCATCTATGAGGAAGATCACATTACAAGGAAGCTACAAACCAAATTTGAAGGCAATCCGACCATTGGTTAAGCCGTACCAGGCGAAACAAATTCTGCTATGTTGCTGTCTTATTGCTGCACTATAAAAGGAGGTGCTCTCTTCTATTCCAAATCAACCAAGGACGTGGGAAGCAAGGAGTTCAAGTCCCAGGAGGCTACCTAGCCTCCTACAGCTAGTTTTTCTTCCTTTTCTTAGTTCTAGTTCTAGTTTTAATATGCTTTTCCTTAGCTAACCTCTTAGCTAGAGCTAGAGGTGAAATTTGTAGTTGGTTCCAATGCTTTAATTCTTTTATTTCAAGTACCCTTTTCTTAATTTTGGATTTTGAAGTTCTAGTTTGAATAAAGTTTGGTTTTTTAGAAGTTTTGTGAGAGTTTGTGTGCTCCGGACATGAATTCCTTGCAATTCTCTAAGATTACCATGATTGGGTTGTTTGAATTAGAATTGTAGTAACCCTTGAGCATGCCATAGTCCATAGGCATGGCTGTTACTCCCAAGGCTACAAGTTCAAGTTCTATGTGCTTCATTAGAACTAGAAATCTAATTTCCAGATATAAGTGGGATTATTTGTGCTTGAATGTTATATCTTCCAATTAGATGAGAGATAGGACTTTGATTCTAATTGTGTTGTACTTGGATGAATGGATTGGCATTGGACTACTACAAGTGGATCCTTGATGCTCTAGTTCTTCTTATTTTCAGATTTTCCTATTTCATGTGAAAAATAACTTCCTTAAACTTCTTAGATTCTAGTTATTAGAGTACTTAGAATTGTTTACTTCTTTCCCTGTGGATCGACCTCGGTCTTACCGAGATTTATTACTACATTGCAGCCTTACACTTGAGGCGAGCGAACAAGTTTTTGGCGCCGTTGCCGGGGAAAAGGTTAAACGGTTCTAATTGTTCTAGTAGCTATAGAGTAGTTATAGTTAGGTAGGATTTTCAGTTTTTATAGAAGTAGATTTTCTGATTTTTTTTTACTAACAATTTTTGTTTGATTTTGTAGGACATTGTTGATGACATAGATCTCACTCTATTGGGTAGCATCTCCCCATCTCCCTTCTTTTTGTTCTTTTTTCTAGATTAGGGTAGTTCCCAATTCTTTAAAATTTCATCATGTATGATTGGACGAATGGTGCGTACAAGTACCTTTTGGAGGATGAGACGTCGGATTTTGAGACCCAAAATCATTATGATTGGAACCATTATAAGCATAAGTATTTTTCTGAGATTCAATCAACCTCCACTACCTCCCCACGTAAGACGATGCGTGATTACATTAATGAAAACAATACACATATTGAGGCACAACGTAAGATAATGGGAGAGTATTGGAAAGAGATGAATAATGTTCCACCGGTTAGGACAATGTATGATCACTTGTATGGCTACACATGTCAACAACCATCTAAAAGCCCAACATATGACATGCATAATCCAAATTGGTGGGAGCATCAAAATTTCAACTTGGAAGTTGAGCCAACCATGGATGCCAACAACTATCCTCAAGAGTTTCTTTCTCATGAGCCGCAACCGACACAAACTCTTGAGGATGTGCTGCGAGAGTTTATGAAAACAACTGAGCAATACATACAAAACCTCTCGCCATCTCAAAATATTAAACCCAACATTGGGAACACCGAATCAATCCCCAACAATGAGGAGGATGAGGCTATCCAAGTCCCACCTTCTTCGGATTTAATGGATAGACTTTTAAAGGAGATTGATTTCGATGATCCCAATGTCATCATCAATTATGGTGAGTCCACTATCTCTTTTGGATGCTTTGAACTTAATGATGAAGAGATTTCAATGACGGTTGACGAACCCGAGGAATCCATAAAATTTGAAAGTGGTAGTGGGGTTGCCTACAATGAAGGTTTGGTGAATGGTTATGAACCTATGGTTTCTTTTTCCCAAGGGCATAATGATTATGAGTCTCTAGAGGATATGCATGCTAGAGAGATGGCCGAAGTCGATCTTTTTGAGTCCTTCCACCAACAACACATGCCAAATTCTAGTGTGGTAGACCTCCCTTTGATTGAAAATTCTATTCCTTTGGATGATGAGGTGGCACAATCTGAAATTTTCAAAGATCAACCAATGTTAGATGATGTGCTTACCATCGAATCTGAAGAATTCTCTTTGGAAGACCTCCTCTCTATAGAGGAGGAATTCCTTACCATTGAAACAGAATTTCTTCAATCATTAAGGGAGGATGAGGACCCTTCATCCGACTATCCCGATTTCCTAGAGGAATGCTTGGCCCACTCTTATGATCTTGATGATGAGATGATTAAGGAGTTGGATATTTTGTTAGACACGGTGTCGGTGCCTGAAGAACACCTTTCCACTGATTTACACTCTTTACCATTGTTTATGGAAACACCGTACAATTCTGAATTTGTGGAAGAGACAACTTTAACTAATGAAAACTTGATGAATGTCTCTCCACCGTCATGGGTCCTTCAGCCCATTGAAAATTCTGATTGGGAGGACCCATTTTTAATCACTCATAACCCAAATCAGAATTTGAGGAGATATCTTTTTGTTGCTCTTATCTCCTCCTTTTATGCATGTGGTGCACAATACGATTGGACTTCAATGATAAGAAGCACACATGTTTACTGTCGAGCAGGACTTTGGATGGTCCTCATGAGAAATTTATTGAAATTCATGAAGATCCTGCTCAACTTTGATCATGTAGTTGATCGGACTAATCAAAGGTAGGTAGGTAGGTTAGGATTTATTTTTCTGCAATTAGGATTGAATAAGTCTCATCGAGACAATGGAAGATGCTAGAATTGATCAACTTGCTATCTCAGGTACTATTGTTCTCACTCATATTTTACCATTGCTCTCATGTTCATGCTAATTGCATATCTTTTTACATTGAGGACAATGCAAGATTTGGTTGGGGGGTGAGATGAGATTCCTCATCTAGCATGTTGCAACATTTCGAGCCTCACATGCGCAAATTTTTTCGAATTTTCTAAAATTTCAAAACTCTTTTAGAAAACTGTATTTCCATGCATTCGAGATGATATGAGTATAAGAAGAGGAGATACGAAGTGTGTGATGTTGTAAGTCTTGAATTCTCCCAACATAATGGTTTTATATGTTAGTTCCCCTATTGTTGTGATTGATAGAAAATTTGAACACCTTCACACCAAGTTCACATTACACGATTTTCATGAGTTGAAAGGTTTATGTGATTTGTGGATTAACTAGACTTTGATATAAAGGTGTTGAGAAACCAAGCCGGGGTATTTTGTCCATCCTTGTCTATGGGAAAATAATGAAAGATATGGATTTTTAAAAATCCTATCTAATTTTAAAAGAAAAAGGAAAGAAAGGATGAAATCGGGAATGAAGGAAAAATGGTGGAAAATTTCGAAAAGGGCTACCTATTACCAACCGGGGGATGGTCGAACCGTAACCAAAGCCGGAAATGGGACGTAGTGTGAAAGCCGTCGGAAGTACGGTAAGGCAAATTCCTGTCATAGGCTTGTTGTTGCTCTGTGCACCTTAAAATCCTTGGTTTACTTAATCTATGAAGAAGATGATCCCAGAAACTCATGAGATGAACTTTCACTATGCACACTAGGTTGAATTTGTTCGAGTTCTTCTATTTATCAATCAATCAGTGGGAATTTCATGTAGACACTTATTATGTTTTGAGAGTCCAAGATTTCAGCTTCTATCACCTAATTTTTCCAAATTTTATACTTATACACCTTGGAATGGATAGAATCATGGGTTCTGAGGGAGAGTTGGGTTTGGAGGTTTGAAATTGTTTCACGCATGTTTTGCTCGGGACTAGCAAAAAGCTGGCGGGGGGGTGTGTTGAACCTCCAATTTATACATTGCATTGCCCATTACATGACATGGTTTGCATGATTTTCATGATTTAAAGGCCCATCTAACACATGTTTCGTGATTATAGGAATGAGAGCGGACTTCACTCAATTAGAGACCAAAAAGGGGCCATTTGGAGCCTTTGATGAAGGCCCAAGGTGGACCAAAGAAAGAAGGAAGCAAAGAAAGAAGAAAATAGAAGAAAGAAAGGAAGAAAACAAGAAGAAAAAGAGACCGACCGGTCGTGACCGGTCGGCCAAGGAAGCCCGACCGGTCTTGACCGGTCGGCCATGCTTGCTGGAGTAATGCCAAAGAGGGCCTGACCGGTCATGACCGGTCGGCCAGCCCTGTCCGACCGGTCATGACCGGTCGGCCATGCAAGTTTCAGATTCCAGATTCTAAAACAGCAATGTACTCCCGCACCTGCTTTTTTGGACCAGTTTTCTGAAGCCATCTTGATGATATTTGGAAATCCAACACATCCATGTCGAAGAGGAGCTCGACGCCGAACTAACCCAAGTGGTTTCGTGTCGATCGGAGCTACGGATTGACCGTGGTGGCCAAAACAATACGAACTGTCCAGAAAGTTCCAGATTTCGCTGTTCAACTCTGGGCCGGTCCAGAGGACTCATCATTGATGATATGAAGAATCTACTTTGACCATCTTTTAGATCACATCCATATATGAATAACCACAAAAGTTTCAGATCAAAAGGATGTGTGGTTTGATCGTACCGGTTGAAGAAAGATGGACCATCCAGAAAGATCCAACTGCGCAGAGTTTATAAAAGGGCTGAGTGTTCTAATTTTTGGACCATATTCTGGGGTTGTTTTGGACAATCTAATCCATCCATCATATAGAGGAGGAAGTTTTCTACCAATGTTCAAAATTTGAGATCAATCCGACCTCTGTACACTCCAGGGCGTTGAAAGCAAGATGACTGGTTCTGAAGGTACCCAAAGTGCGCGATTTTGAGAGGCGGTCGGTGATGTGATTGGTGGGACCATTCAGAGGATAATCTTGGAAATCTAAATCATCTATGAGGAAGATCACATTACAAGGAAGCTACAAACCAAATTTGAAGGCAATCCGACCATTGGTTAAGCCGTACCAGGCGAAACAAATTCTGCTATGTTGCTGTACTATTGCTGCACTATAAAAGGAGGTGCTCTCTTCTATTCCAAATCAACCAAGGACGTGGGAAGCAAGGAGTTCAAGTCCCAGGAGGCTACCTAGCCTCCTACAGCTAGTTTTTCTTCCTTTTCTTAGTTCTAGTTCTAGTTTTAATATGCTTTTCCTTAGCTAACCTCTTAGCTAGAGCTAGAGGTGAAATTTGTAGTTGGTGCCAATGCTTTAATTCTTTTATTTCAAGTACCCTTTTCTTAATTTTGGATTTTGAAGTTCTAGTTTGAATAAAGTTTGGTTTTTTAGAAGTTTTGTGAGAGTTTGTGTGCTCCGGACATGAATTCCTTGCAATTCTCTAAGATTACCATGATTGGGTTGTTTGAATTAGAATTGTAGTAACCCTTGAGCATGCCATAGTCCATAGGCATGGCTGTTACTCCCAAGGCTACAAGTTCAAGTTCTATGTGCTTCATTAGAACTAGAAATCTAATTTCCAGATATAAGTGGGATTATTTGTGCTTGAATGTTATATCTTCCAATTAGATGAGAGATAGGACTTTGATTCTAATTGTGTTGTACTTGGATGAATGGATTGGCATTGGACTACTACAAGTGGATCCTTGATGCTCTAGTTCTTCTTATTTTCAGATTTTCCTATTTCATGTGAAAAATAACTTCATTAAACTTCTTAGATTCTAGTTATTAGAGTACTAGGAATTGTTTACTTCTTTCCCTGTGGATCGACCTCGGTCTTACCGAGATTTATTACTACATTGCAGCCTTACACTTGAGGCGAGCGAACAGTTGAGAGTTTCGGGTTCGGGATCTGGTTTTGCGTTGCATTTTCGTGTTTCGGTCAAAGTTTAGGTTAGGTGAATGGATTTAGGAATAGGTGTAGGTTTAGGTTAGGTGACATGAGTTTAGGATTAGGTTTAGGGCATAGGTTGAGATTTTTGGGTTCGGGATCGGGTTTTGGGTCACATTTTCCTGTCCGGGTCAAGGTTTAGGTTAAGTGAATGTATTTAGGAATAGGTGTAGGTTTAGGTTAAGTGACATGAGTTTAGGAATAGGTTTAGGGCATAGGTTGAGAGTTTCGGGTTCGGGATCGGGTTTTGGGTCGCATTTTCGTGTTTGGGTCAGGGTTTAGGTTGGGTGAATGGATTTAGGAATAGGTGTAGGTTTAGGTTACGTGACATGAGTTTAGGATTAGGTTTAGGGCATAGGTTGAGCTTTTTGGGTTCGGGATCGGGTTTTGGGTCGCATTTTCTTGTTTGGGTCAAGGTTTAGGTTAGGTGAATGGATTTAGGAATAGGTGTAGGTTTAGGTTAGGTGACATGAGTTTAGGATTGGGTTTAGGGCATAGGTTGAGAGTTTCGGGTTCGGGATCGGGTTTTGGGTCGCATTTTCGTGTTTGGGTCACGGTTGAGGTTAGGTGAATGGATTTAGGAATAGGTGTAGGTTTAGGTTAGGTGACATGAGTTTAGGATTAAGTTTAGGGCATAGGTTGAGATTTTTGGGTTCGGGATCGGGTTTTGGGTTGCATTTTCTTGTTTGGGTCAAGGTTTAGGTTAGGTGAATGGATTTAGGAATAGGTGTAGGTTTAGGTTAGGTGACATGAGTTTAGGATTAGGTTTGGGACAAAGGTTGTGAGTTTCGGGTTCGGGGTCGGGTTTTGGGTCGCATTTTCGTGTTTGGGTCAAGGTTTAGGTTAGGTGAATGGATTTAGGAATAGGTGTAGGTTTAGGTTAGGTGACATGAGTTTAGGATTAGGTTTAGGGCATAGGTTGAGATTTTTGGGTTCGGGATCGGGTTTTAGGTCGCATTTTCTTGTTTGGGTCAAGGTTTAGGTTAGGTGAGTGGATTTAAGAATAGGTGTAGGTTTAGGTTAGGTGACATGAGTTTAGGATTAGGTTTGGGGCATGGTTGAGAGTTTCTGGTTCGGGATCGGGTTTTGGGTCGCATTTTCGTGTTTTGGTCAAGGTTTAGGTTAGGTGAATGGATTCAGGAATAGGTGTAGGTTTAGGTTAGCTGACATGAGTTTAGGATTAGGTTTAGGGCATAGGTTGAGAGTTTCGGGTTCGGGATCGGGTTTCAGATTTGGTTTTCGAGTTTGGGTCTAGGTTTATGGTTAGGTGAATTGATTTAGAAATATGTGTAGGTTTAGTTTAGGTGATTTGAGTTTAGGATTAGGTTTCGGCATAGGTTGAGATTTTTGGGTTCGGGATCGGGTTTAGGGTTTGGTTTTCGTGTTTGGGTCTAAGTTTAGGTAAGGTGAATGTATTTAGGAATAGGTGCAGGTTTAGTTTAGGTGATTTGAGATTAGGATTAGGTTTAGGCATTGGTTGAGATTTTCAGGTTCGGAATTGGGTTTCGGGTTTGGTTTTCGTGTTTGGGTCCAGGTTTAGGTTAGGTGAATGGATTTAGGAATAGGTGTAGTTTTAGTTTAGGTGACATGAGTTTAGGATTAGGTTTAGGGCATAGGTTTAGATTTTTAGGTTCGGGATCGGGTTTCGGGTTTGGTTTTCGAGTTTGGGTCTAGGTTTAGGTTAGGTGAATTGATTTAGGAATATGTGTAGGTTTAGTTTAGGTGATTTGAGTTTAGGATTAGGTTTAGGGTATAGGTTTACATTTTCAGGTTCGGGATCGGGTTTAGGGTCACATTTTGGTCTAAGTTTGGGTTAGGTGAATGGATTTAGGAATAGGTGTAGGTTTAGTTTAGGTGATTTGAGTTTAAGATTAGGTTTAGGCCTACGTGTAGGATTTCGGGTTCGGGATCGGGTTTAAGGTTATGTTTTCGAGTTTAGGTCTAGGTTTAGGTGGGAGTTGTGGATTTAGGAATAGGTGTAGGTTTACGTTAGTTGACATGAGTTTAGGATTAGGTTTTGGCCTACATGTAGGATTTCGGGTTCGGGATCGGGCTTAAGGTTATGTTTTCGAGTTTGGGTCTAGGTTTAGGTGAGAATCGTGGATTTAAGAATAGGTGTAGGTTTAGGCTAGGCGACATGAGTTTAAGATTAGGTTTAGCCTAGGTTTAGCATTTCGGCTTCGGGATCGGGCTTAAGGTTAGGTTATCGAGTTTGGGACTAAGTTTAGGTTAGGTGAATGTATTTTGGAATTGGTGTAGGTTTAGGTTAGGTGATTTGAGATTAGGATTAGGTTTACGCATTGTTTTATAGTTTCGGGTTCGGGATCGGGTTTAGGGTTAGGTTTTCGAGTTTAGGTCTAGGGTTAGGTTAGGTGAATTGATTTAGGAATATGTGTAGGTTTAGTTTAGGTGATTTGGGTTTAGGATTAGGTTTAGGGCATAGGTTTACATTTTTAGGTTCGGGTTCGGGTTTAGGGTCACATTTTCGTGTATTGGTCTAAGTTTAGGTTAGGTGAATGGATTTAGGAATAGGTGTAGGTTTAGTTTAGGTGATTTGAGTTTAAGATTAGGTAAAGGCCTACGTGTAGGATTTCAGGTTTGGGATCAGGTTTAAGGTTATGGTTTCGAGTTTGGGTCTAGGTTTAGGTGAGAATTGTGGATTTAGGAATAGGTGTAGGTTTACGTTAGTTGACATGAGTTTAGGATTAGGTTTAGGCCTACGTGTAGGATTTCGGGTTCGGGATCGGGCTTAAGGTTACGTTTTCGAGTTTGGGTCTAGGTTTAGGTGAGAATCGTGGATTTAGGAATAGGTGTAGGTTAAGGTTAGGTGACATGAGTTTTCGATTAGGTTTAGGCCTAGGTTTAGCATTTCGGCTTCGGGATCGGCCTTAAGGTTAGGTTATCGAGTTTGGGTCTAAGTTTAGGTTAGGTGAATGTATTTAGGAATCGGTGTAGGTTTAGGTTAGGTGATTTGAGATTAGGATTAGGTTTACGCTTCGGTTTATAGTTTCGGATCGGGATCGGGTTTTGGGTCGCATTTTCGTGTCTGCGTCAAGGTTTAGGTTAGGTGAATGAATTTAGGAATAGGTCTAGGTTTAGGTTAGGTGACATGAGTTTAGGATTAGGTTTAGGGCATAGGTTCAGAGTTTCGGGTTCGGGATAGGGTTTTGGGTCGCATTTTCGTGTTTTGGTCAAGGTTTAGGTTAGGTGAATGGATTTAGGAATAGTTGTAGGTTTAGGTTAGGTGACATGAGTTTAGGATTAGGTTTAGGGCATAGGTTGAGAGTTTCGGGTTCGGGATCTGGTTTTGGGTCGCATTTTCGTGTTTCGGTCAAGGTTTAGGTTAGGTGAATGGATTTAGGAATATGTGTAGGTTTAGGTTAGGTGACATGAGTTTAGGATTGGGTTTAGGGCATAGGTTGAGATTTTTGAGATCGGGATCGGGTTTTGGGTCGCATTTTCTTGGTTGGGTCAAGGTTTAGGTTAGGTGAATGGATTTTGGAATAGGTGTAGGTTTAGTTTAGTTGACCTGAGTTTAGGATTAGGTTTAGGGCATAGGTTGAGAGTTTCGGGTTCGTGATCGGGTTTCAGATTTGGTTTTCGAGTTTGGGTCTAGGTTTAGGTTAGGTGAATTGATTTAGGAATATGTGTAGGTTTAGTTTAGGTGATTTGAGTTTAGGATTAGGTTTCGGCATAGGTTGAGAGTTTCGGGTTCGGGATCGGGTTTGGGGTTTGGTTTTCGTGTTTGGGTCTAAATTTTGGTAAGGTGAATGTATTTAGGAATAGGTGTAGGTTTAGTTTAGGTGATTTGAGATTAGGATTAGGTTTAGGCATAGGTTGAGATTTTCGGGTTCGGAATCGGGTTTCGGGTTTGGTTTTCGTGTTGGGGTCTAGGTTTAGGTTAGGTGAATGGATTTAGGAATAGGTGTAGGTTTAGTTTAGGTGGCATGAGTTTAGGATTAGGTTTAGGGCATAGGTTTAGATTTTCAGGTTTGGGATCAGGTTTCGGGCTTGGTTTTCGAGTTTGGTTCTAGGTTTAGGTTAGGTGAATTGATTTAGGAATATGTGTAGGTTTAGTTTAGGTGATTTAAGTTTAGGATTAGGTTTAGGGTATAGGTTTACATTTTCAGGTTCGGGATCGGGTTTAGGGTCACATTTTCGTGTATTGGTATAGGTTTAGGTTAGGTGAATGGATTTAGGAATAGGTGTACGTTTAGTTTAGGTGATTTGAGTTTAAGATTAGGTTTAAGCCTATGTGTAGGATTTCGGGTTCGGGATCGGGTTTAAGGTTATGTTTTCGAGTTTGGGTCTAGGTTTAGGTGAGAGTTGTGGATTTAGGAATAGGTGTAGGTTTACGTTAGTTGACATGAATTTAGGATTAGGTTTAGGCCTACGTGTAGGATTTCGGGTTCGGGATCGGGCTTAAGGTTATGTTTTCGAGTTTGGGTCTAGGTTTAGGTGAGAATCGTGGATTTAGGAATAGGTGTAGGTTTAGGTTAGGCGACATAAGTTTAGGATTAGGTTTAACCTAGGTTTAGCATTTCGGCTTCGGGATCGGGCTTAAGGTTAGGTTATCGAGTTTGGGTCTAAGTTTAGGTTAGGTGAATGTATTTAGGAATTGGTGTAGGCGTAGGTTAGGTGATTTGAGATTAGGATTAGGTTTACGCATCGGTTTATAGTTTCGGGATCGGGTTCGGGTTTTGGGTCGCATTTTCGGGTTTGGGTCAAGGCTTAGGTTAGGTGAATGGATTTAGGAATAGGTGTAGGTTTAGGTTAGGTGACATGAGTTTAGGATTAGGTTTAGGGCATAGGTTGAGAGTTTCGAGTTCGGGATCAGGTGTCAGATTTGGTTTTCGAGTTTTGGTCCAGGTTTAGGTTAGGTGAATTGATTTAGGAATATGTGTAGGTTTAGTTTAGGTGATTTAAGTTTAGGATTAGGTTTCGGCATAGGTTGAGATTTTCGGGTTCGGGATCGGGTATCGGGTTTGGTTTTCGTGTTTGGGTCTAGGTTTAGGTTAGGTGAATGGATTTAGGAATAGGTGTAGGTTTAGGTTAGGTGACATGAGTTTAGGATTAGGTTTAGCCTAGGTTTAGCATTTCGGCTTCGGGATCGGGCTTAAGGTTAGGTTATCGAGTTTGGGTCTAAGTTTAGGTTAGGTGAATGTATTTAGGAATTGGTGTAGGTTTAGGTTAGGTGATTTGAGATTAGGATTAGGTTTAGGGCATAGGTTTACATTTTTAGGTTCGGGATCGGGTTTAGGGTCACATTTTCGTGTATTGGTCTAAGTTTAGGTTAGGTGAATGGATTTAGGAATAGGTGTTGGTTTAGTTTAGGTGATTTGAGTTTAAGATTAGGTATAGGCCTACGTGAAGGATTTGAGGTTCGGGATCGGGTTTAAGGTTATGGTTTCGAGTTTGGGTGTAGGTTTAGGTGAGAGTTGTGGATTTAGGAATAGGTGTAGGTTTACGTTAGTTGACATGAGTTTAGGATTAGGTTTAGGCCTACGTGTAGGATTTCGAGTTCGGGATCGGGCTTAAGGTTATGTTTTCGAGTTTGGGTCTAGGTTTAGGTGAGAATCATGGATTTAAGAATAGGTGTAGGTTTAGGTTAGGTGACATGAGTTTAGGATTAGGTTTAGGCCTAGGTTTAGCATTTCGGCTTCGGGATCGGGCTTAAGGTTAGGTTATCGAGTTTGGGTCTAAGTTTAGGTTAGGTGAATGTATTTAGGAATTGGTGTCGGCTTAGGTTAGGTTCGCATTTTCTTGTTTGATTCAAGGTTTAGGTTAAGTGAATGGATTTAGGAATAGGTGTAGGTTTAGGTTAGGTGACATGAGTTTAGGATTAGGTTTAGAGCATAGGTTGAGAGTTTCGGGTTCGGGATCGGGTTTTGGGTCGCATTTTCGTGTTTGGGTCAAGGTTTAGGTTAGGTGAATGGATTTAGGAATAGGTGTAGGTTTAGGTTAGGTGACATGAGTTTAGGATTAGGTTTAGGGCATAGGTTGAGAGTTTCGGGTTCGGGATCGGGTTTTGGGTCCCATTTTCTTGTTTGGGTCAAGGTTTAGGTTAGGTGAGTGGATTTAAGAATAGGTGTAGGTTTAGGTTAGGTGACATGAGTTTAGGATTAGGTTTGGGGCATGGTTGAGAGTTTCCGGTTCGGGATCGGGTTTTGGGTCGCATTTTCGTGTTTGGGTCAAGGTTTAGGTTAGGTGAATGGATTTAGGAATAGGTGTAGGTTTAGGTTAGGTGACATGAGTTTAGGATTAGGTTTAGGGCATAGGTTGAGAGTTTCGGGTTCGGGATCGGGTTTCTGATTTGGTTTTCGAGTTTGGGTCTAGGTTTATGGTTAGGTGAATTGATTTAGAAATATGTGTAGGTTTAGTTTAGGTGATTTGAGTTTAGGATTAGGTTTCGGCATAGGTTAAGATTTTTGGGTTCGGGATCGGGTTTAGGGTTTGGTTTTCGTGTTTGGGTCTAAGTTTAGGTAAGGTGAATGTATTTAGGAATAGGTGCAGGTTTAGTTTAGGTGATTTGAGATTAGGATTAGGTTTAGGCATTGGTCGAGATTTTCAGGTTCGGAATCGAGTTTCGGGTTTGGTTTTCGTGTTTGGGTCCAGGTTTAGGTTAGGTGAATGGATTAAGGAATAGGTGTAGGTTTAGTTTAGGTGACATGAGTTTAGGATTAGGTTTAGGGCATAGGTTTAGATTTTTAGGTTCGGGATCGGGTTTCGGATTTGGTTTTCGAGTTTAGGTCTAGGTTTAGGTTAGGTGAATTGATTTAGGAATATGTGTAGGTTTAGTTTAGGTGATTTGAGTTTAGGATTAGGTTTATGGTATAGGTTTACATTTTCAGGTTCGGGATCGGGTTTATGGTCACATTTTGGTCTAAGTTTGGGTTAGGTGAATGGATTTAGGAATAGGTGTAGGTTTAGTTTAGGTGATTTGATTTTAAGATTAGGTTTTGGCCTACGTGTAGGATTTCGGGTTCGGGATCGGGTTTAAGGTTATGTTTTCGAGTTTAGGTCTTGGTTTAGGTGAGAGTTGTGGATTTAGGAATAGGTGTAGGTTTACGTTAGTTGACATGAGTTTAGGATTAGGTTTAGACCTACATGTAGGATTTCGTGTTCGGGATCGGGCTTAAGGTTATGTTTTCGAGTTTGGGTCTAGGTTTAGGTGAGAATCGTGGATTTAGGAATAGGTGTAGGTTTAGGCTAGGCGACATGAGTTTAAGATTAGGTTTAGCCTAGGTTTAGCATTTCGGCTTCGGGATCGGGCTTAAGGTTAGGTTATCGAGTTTGGGACTAAGTTTAGGTTAGGTGAATGTATTTAGGAATTGGTGTAGGTTTAGGTTAGGTGATTTGAGATTAGGATTAGGTTTACGCATTGTTTTATAGTTTCGGGTTCGGGATCGGGTTTAGGGTTAGGTTTTCGAGTTTGGGTCTAGGGTTTAGGTTAGGTGATTTTAGATTAGGATTAGGTTTACGCATCGGTTTATAGTTTTCGGATCGGGATCGGGATCGGGTTTTGGGTCACATTTTCGTGTCTGCGTCAAGGTTTAGGTTAGGTGAATGGATTTAGGAATAGGTCTAGGTTTAGGTTAGGTGACATGAGTTTAGGATTAGGTTTAGGGCATAGGTTGAGAGTTTCGGGTTCGGGATCGGGTTTTGGGTCGTATTTTCGTGTTTTGGTCAAGGTTTAGGTTAGGTGAATGGATTTAGGAATAGTTGTAGGTTTAGGTTAGGTGACATGAGTTTAGGATTAGGTTTAGGGCATAGGTTGAGAGTTTCGGGTTCGGGATCTGGTTTTGGGTTGCATTTTCATGTTTCGGTCAAAGTTTAGGTTAGGTGAATGGATTTAGGAATAGGTGTAGGTTTAGGTTAGGTGACATGAGTTTAGGATTAGGTTTAGGGCATAGGTTGAGATTTTTGGGTTCGGGATCGGGTTTTGGGTCGCATTTTCTTGTTTGGGTCAAGGTTTAGGTTACGTGAATGGATTTAGGAATAGGTGTAGGTTTAGGTTACGTGACATGAGTTTAGGATTGGGTTTAGGGCATAGGTTGAGAGTTCGGGTTCGGGATCGAGTTTGTGGTCGTATTTTCGTGTTTGGGTCAAGGTTGTGGTTAGGTGAATGGATTTAGGAATAAGTGTAGGTTTAGGTTAGGTGGCATGAGTTTAGGATTAGGTTTAGGGCATAGGTTGAGATTTTTGGGTTCGGGATCGGGCTTAAGGTTAGGTTATCGAGTTTGGGTCTAAGTTTAGGTTAGGTGAATGTATTTAGGAATTGGTGTCGGCTTAGGTTAGGTAATTTGAGATTAGGATTAGGTTTACGCATCGGTTTATAGTCTCGGGATCGGGAACGGGTTTTGGGTCGCATTTTCGTGTTTGGGTCAAGGTTTAGGTTAGGTGAATGGATTTAGGAATAGGTCTAGGTTTACGTTAGGTGACATGAGTTTAGATTAGGTTTAGGGCATAGGTTGAGAGTTTCGGGTTCGGGATCGGGTTTTGGGTCGCATTTTCGTGTTTGGGTCAAGGTTTAGGTTAGGTGAATGGATTTAGGAATAGGTGTAGGTTTAGGTTAGGTGACATGAGTTTAGGATTAAGTTTAGGGCATTAGTTGAGAGTTTCGGGTTCGGGATCGGGTTTTGGGTCGCATTTTCGTGTTTAGGTCAAGGTTTAGGTTAGGTGAATGGATTTAGGAATAGGTGTAGATTTAGGTTAGGTGACATGAGTTTAGGATTAGGTTTAGGGCATAGGTTTTGATTTTTGGGGCCGGGATCTGGTTTTGGGTCACATTTTCCTGTCCGGGTCAAGGTTTAGGTTAAGTGAATGTATTTAGGAATAGGTGTAGGTTTAGGTTAAGTGACATGAGTTTAGGAATAGGTTTAGGGCATAGGTTGAGAGTTTCGGGTTCGGGATCGGGTTTTGGGTCGCATTTTCGTGTTTGGGTCAGGGTTTAGGTTGGGTGAATGGATTTAGGAATAGGTGTAGGTTTAGGTTACGTGACATGAGTTTAGGATTAGGTTTAGGGCATAGGTTGAGATTTTTGGGTTCGGGATCGGGTTTTGGGTCGCATTTTCTTGTTTGGGTCAAGGTTTAGGTTAGGTGAATGGATTTAGGAATAGGTGTAGGTTTAGGTTAGGTGACATGAGTTTAGGATTGGGTTTAGGGCATAGGTTGAGAGTTTCGGGTTCGGGATCGGGTTTTGGGTCGCATTTTCGTGTTTGGGTCACGGTTGAGGTTAGGTGAATGGATTTAGGAATAGGTGTAGGTTTAGGTTAGGTGACATGAGTTTAGGATTAAGTTTAGGGCATAGGTTGAGATTTTTGGGTTCGGGATCGGGTTTTGGGTTGCATTTTCTTGTTTGGGTCAAGGTTTAGGTTAGGTGAATGGATTTAGGAATAGGTGTAGGTTTAGGTTAGGTGACATGAGTTTAGGATTAGGTTTGGGACAAAGGTTGTGAGTTTCGGGTTCGGGGTCGGGTTTTGGGTCGCATTTTCGTGGTTGGGTCAAGGTTTAGGTTAGGTGAATGGATTTAGGAATAGGTGTAGGTTTAGGTTAGGTGACATGAGTTTAGGATTAGGTTTAGGGCATAGGTTGAGATTTTTGGGTTCGGGATCGGGTTTTGGGTCGCATTTTCTTGTTTGGGTCAAGGTTTAGGTTAGGTGAGTGGATTTAAGAATAGGTGTAGGTTTAGGTTAGGTGACATGAGTTTAGGATTAGGTTTGGGGCATGGTTGAGAGTTTCTGGTTCGGGATCGGGTTTTGGGTCGCATTTTCGTGTTTTGGTCAAGGTTTAGGTTAGGTGAATGGATTTAGGAATAGGTGTAGGTTTAGGTTAGCTGACATGAGTTTAGGATTAGGTTTAGGGCATAGGTTGAGCGTTTCGGGTTCGGGATCGGGTTTCAGATTTGGTTTTCGAGTTTGGGTCTAGGTTTATGGTTAGGTGAATTGATTTAGAAATATGTGTAGGTTTAGTTTAGGTGATTTGAGTTTAGGATTAGGTTTCGGCATAGGTTGAGATTTTTGGGTTCGGGATCGGGTTTAGGGTTTGGTTTTCGTGTTTGGGTCTAAGTTTAGGTAAGGTGAATGTATTTAGGAATAGGTGCAGGTTTAGTTTAGGTGATTTGAGATTAGGATTAGGTTTAGGCATTGGTTGAGATTTTCAGGTTCGGAATTGGGTTTCGGGTTTGGTTTTCGTGTTTGGGTCCAGGTTTAGGTTAGGTGAATGGATTTAGGAATAGGTGTAGTTTTAGTTTAGGTGACATGAGTTTAGGATTAGGTTTAGGGCATAGGTTTAGATTTTTAGGTTCGGGATCGGGTTTCGGGTTTGGTTTTCGAGTTTGGGTCTAGGTTTAGGTTAGGTGAATTGATTTAGGAATATGTGTAGGTTTAGTTTAGGTGATTTGAGTTTAGGATTAGGTTTAGGGTATAGGTTTACATTTTCAGGTTCGGGATCGGGTTTAGGGTCACATTTTGGTCTAAGTTTGGGTTAGGTGAATGGATTTAGGAATAGGTGTAGGTTTAGTTTAGGTGATTTGAGTTTAAGATTAGGTTTAGGCCTACGTGTAGGATTTCGGGTTCGGGATCAGGTTTAAGGTTATGTTTTCGAGTTTAGGTCTAGGTTTAGGTGGGAGTTGTGGATTTAGGAATAGGTGTAGGTTTACGTTAGTTGACATGAGTTTAGGATTAGGTTTTGGCCTACATGTAAGATTTCGGGTTCGGGATCGGGCTTAAGGTTATGTTTTCGAGTTTGGGTCTAGGTTTAGGTGAGAATCGTGGATTTAGGAATAGGTGTAGGTTTAGGCTAGGCGACATGAGTTTAAGATTAGGTTTAGCCTAGGTTTAGCATTTCGGCTTCGGGATCGGGCTTAAGGTTAGGTTATCGAGTTTGGGACTAAGTTTAGGTTAGGTGAATGTATTTTGGAATTGGTGTAGGTTTAGGTTAGGTGATTTGAGATTAGGATTAGGTTTACGCATTGTTTTATAGTTTCGGGTTCGGGATCGGGTTTAGGGTTAGGTTTTCGAGTTTGGGTCTAGGGTTAGGTTAGGTGAATTGATTTAGGAATATGTGTAGGTTTAGTTTAGGTGATTTGGGTTTAGGATTAGGTTTAGGGCATAGGTTTACATTTTTAGGTTCGGGATCGGGTTTAGGGTCACATTTTCGTGTATTGGTCTAAGTTTAGGTTAGGTGAATGGATTTAGGAATAGGTGTAGGTTTAGTTTAGGTGATTTGAGTTTAAGATTAGGTAAAGGCCTACGTGTAGGATTTCAGGTTTGGGATCAGGTTTAAGGTTATGGTTTCGAGTTTGGGTCTAGGTTTAGGTGAGAGTAGTGGATTTACGAATAGGTGTAGGTTTACGTTAATTGACATGAGTTTAGGATTAGGTTTAGGCCTACGTGTAGGATTTCGGGTTCGGGATCGGGCTTAAGGTTACGTTTTCGAGTTTGGGTCTAGGTTTAGGTGAGAATCGTGGATTTAGGAATAGGTGTAGGTTAAGGTTAGGTGACATGAGTTTTCGATTAGGTTTAGGCCTAGGTTTAGCATTTCGGCTTCGGGATCGGCCTTAAGGTTAGGTTATCGAGTTTGGGTCTAAGTTTAGGTTAGGTGAATGTATTTAGGAATCGGTGTAGGTTTAGGTTAGGTGATTTGAGATTAGGATTAGGTTTACGCATCGGTCTATAGTTTCGGGATCGGGATCGGGTTTTGGGTCGCATTTTCGTGTCTGCGTCAAGGTTTAGGTTAGGTGAATGAATTTAGGAATAGGTCTACGTTTAGGTTAGGTGACATGAGTTTAGGATTAGGTTTAGGGCATAGGTCGAGAGTTTCGGGTTCGGGATAGGGTTTTGGGTCGCATTTTCGTGTTTTGGTCAAGGTTTAGGTTAGGTGAATGGATTTAGGAATAGTTGTAGGTTTAGGTTAGGTGACATGAGTTTAGGATTAGGTTTAGGGCATAGGTTGAGAGTTTCGGGTTCGGGATCTGGTTTTGGGTCGCATTTTCGTGTTTCGGTCAAGGTTTAGGTTAGGTGAATGGATTTAGGAATAGGTGTAGGTTTAGGTTAGGTGACATGAGTTTAGGATTGGGTTTAGGGCATAGGTTGAGATTTTTGAGATCGGGATCGGGTTTTGGGTCGCATTTTCTTGGTTGGGTCAAGGTTTAGGTTAGGTGAATGGATTTTGGAATAGGTGTAGGTTTAGTTTAGTTGACCTGAGTTTAGGATTAGGTTTAGGGCATAGGTTGAGAGTTTCGGGTTCGTGATCGGGTTTCAGATTTGGTTTTCGAGTTTGGGTCTAGGTTTAGGTTAGGTGAATTGATTTAGGAATATGTGTAGGTTTAGTTTAGGTGATTTGAGTTTAGGATTAGGTTTCAGCATAGGTTGAGAGTTTCGGGTTCGGGATCGGGTTTAGGGTTTGGTTTTCGTGTTTGGGTCTAAATTTAGGTAAGGTGAATGTATTTAGGAATAGGTGTAGGTTTAGTTTAGGTGATTTGAGATTAGGATTAGGTTTAGGCATAGGTTGAGATTTTCGGGTTCGGAATCGGGTTTCGGGTTTGGTTTTCGTGTTTGGGTCTAGGTTTAGGTTAGGTGAATGGATTTAGGAATAGGTGTAGGTTTAGTTTAGGTGGCATGAGTTTAGGATTAGGTTTAGGGCATAGGTTTAGATTTTCAGGTTCGGGATCAGGTTTCGGGTTTGGTTTTCGAGTTTGGGTCTAGGTTTAGGTTAGGTGAATTGATTTAGGAATATGTGTAGGTTTAGTTTAGGTGATTTAAGTTTAGGATTAGGTTTAGGGTATAGGTTTACATTTTCAGGTTCGGGATCGGGTTTAGGGTCACATTTTCGTGTATTGGTATAGGTTTAGGTTAGGTGAATGGATTTAGGAATAGGTGTACGTTTAGTTTAGGTGATTTGAGTTTAAGATTAGGTTTAAGCCTATGTGTAGGATTTCGGGTTCGGGATCGGGTTTAAGGTTATGTTTTCGAGTTTGGGTCTAGGTTTAGGTGAGAGTTGTGGATTTAGGAATAGGTGTAGGTTTACGTTAGTTGACATGAATTTAGGATTAGGTTTAGGCCTACGTGTAGGATTTCGGGTTCGGGATCGGGCTTAAGGTTATGTTTTCGAGTTTGGGTCTAGGTTTAGGTGAGAATCGTGGATTTAGGAATAGGTGTAGGTTTAGGTTAGGCGACATAAGTTTAGGATTAGGTTTAACCTAGGTTTAGCATTTCGGCTTCGGGATCGGGCTTAAGGTTAGGTTATCGAGTTTGGGTCTAAGTTTAGGTTAGGTGAATGCATTTAGGAATTGGTGTAGGCTTAGGTTAGGTGATTTGAGATTAGGATTAGGTTTACGCATCGGTTTATAGTTTCGGGATCGGGTTCGGGTTTTGGGTCGCATTTTCGGGTTTGGGTCAAGGCTTAGGTTAGGTGAATGGATTTAAAAATAGGTGTAGGTTTAGGTTAGGTGACACGAGTTTAGGATTAGGTTTAGGGCAAAGGTTGAGATTTTTGGGTTCGGGATCGGGTTTTGGGTCGCATTTTCTTGTTTGGGTCAAGGTTTAGGTTACGTGAATGGATTTAGGAATAGGTGTATGTTTAGGTTACGTGACATGAGTTTAGGATTGGGTTTAGGGCATAGGTTGAGAGTTCGGGTTCGGGATCGAGTTTTTGGTCGTATTTTCGTGTTTTGGTCAAGGTTGTGGTTAGGTGAATGGATTTAGGAATAGGTGTAGGTTTAGGTTAGGTGGCATGAGTTTAGGATTAGGTTTAGGGCATAGGTTGAGATTTTTGGGTTCGGGATCGGGCTTAAGGTTAGGTTATTGAGTTTGGGTCTAAGTTTAGGTTAGGTGAATGTATTTAGGAATTGAGGTCGGCTTAGGTTAGGTGATTTGAGATTAGGATTAGGTTTACGCATCGGTTTTTAGTTTCGGGATCGGGAACGGGTTTTGGGTCGCATTTTCGTGTTTGGGTCAAGGTTTAGGTTAGGTGAATGGATTTAGGAATTGGTCTAGGTTTACATTAGGTGACATGAGTTTAGGATTAGGTTTAGGGCATAGGTTGAGAGTTTCGGGTTCGAGATCGGGTTTTGGATCGCATTTTCGTGTTTGGGTCAAGGTTTAGGTTAGGTGAATGGATTTAGGAATAGGTGTAGGTTTAGGTTAGGTGACATGAGTTTAGGATTAGGTTTAGGGCATAGGTTGAGAGTTTCGGGTTCGGGATCGGGTTTTGGGTCGCATTTTCGTGTTTGGGTGAAGGTTTAGGTTAGGAGAATGGATTTAGGAATAAGTGTAGGTTTAGATTAGGTGACATGAGTTTAGGATTAAGTTTAGGGCATTAGTTGAGAGTTTCGGGTTCGGGATCGGGTTTTGGGTCGCATTTTCGTGTTTAGGTCAAGGTTTAGGTTAGGTGAATGGATTTAGGAATAGGTGTAGGTTTAGGTTAGGTGACATGAGTTTAGGATTAGGTTTAGGGCATAGGTTGTGATTTTTGGGGTCGGGATCGGGTTTTGGGTCACATTTTCTTGTCCGGGTCAAGGTTTAGGTTAAGTGAATGTATTTAGGAATAGGTGTAGGTTTAGGTTAAGTGACATGAGTTTAGGAATAGGTTTAGGGCATAGGTTGAGAGTTTCGGGTTTGGGATCGGGTTTTGGGTCGCATTTTCGTGTTTGGGTCAGGGTTTAGGTTGGGTGAATGGATTTAGGAATAGGTGTAGGTTTAGGTTACGTGACATGAGTTTAGGATTAGGTTTAGGGCATAGGTTGAGATTTTTGGGTTCGGGATCGGGTTTTGGGTCGCATTTTCTTGTTTGGGTCAAGGTTTAGGTTAGGTGAATGGATTTAGGAATAGGTGTAGGTTTAGGTTAGGTGACATGAGTTTAGGATTAGGTTTAGGGCAAAGGTTGAGAGTTTCGGGTTCGGGATAATGTTTTGGGTCGCATTTTCGTGTTTGGATCATGGTTGAGGTTAGGTGAATGGATTTTGGAATAGGTGTAGGTTTAGGTTAGGTGACATGAGTTTAGGATTAAGTTTAGGGCATAGGTTGAGATTTTTGGTACGGGATCGGGTTTTGGGTCGTATTTTTTTGTTTGGGTCAAGGTTTAGGTTAGGTGAATGGATTTAGGAATAGGTGTAGGTTTAGGTTAGGTGACATGAGTTTAGGATTAGGTTTGGGACAAAGGTTGTGAGTTTCGGGTTCGGGGTCGGGTTTTGGGTCGCATTTTCGTGTATGGGTCAAGGTTTAGGTTAGGTGAATGGATTTAGGAATAGGTGTAGGTTTAGGTTAGGTGACATGAGTTTAGGATTAGGTTTAGGGCATAGGTTGAGATTTTTGGGTTCGGGATCGGGTTTTGGGTCGTATTTTCTTGTTTGGGTCAAGGTTTAGGTTAGGTGAGTGGATTTAAGAATAGGTGTAGGTTTAGGTTAGGTGACATGAGTTTAGGATTAGGTTTGGGGCATGGTTGAGAGATTTTCGGTTCGGGATCGGGTTTTGGGTCGCATTTTCGTGTTTTGGTCAAGGTTTAGGTTAGGTGAATGGATTTAGGAATAGGTGTAGGTTTAGGTTAGCTGACATGAGTTTAGGATTAGGTTTAGGGCATAGGTTGAGAGTTTCGGGTTCGGGATCGGGTTTCAGATTTGGTTTTCGAGTTTGGGTCTAGGTTTATGGTTAGGTGAATTGATTTAGAAATATGTGTAGGTTTAGTTTAGGTGATTTGAGTTTAGGATTAGGTTTCGGCATAGGTTGAGATTTTTGGGTTCGGGATCGGGTTTAGGGTTTGGTTTTCGTGTTTGGGTTTAAGTTTAGGTAAGGTGAATGTATTTAGGAATAGGTGCAGGTTTAGTTTAGGTGATTTGAGATTAGGATTAGGTTTAGGCATTGGTTGAGATTTTCAGGTTCGGAATTGGGTTTCGGGTTTGGTTTTTCGTGTTTGGGTCCAGGTTTAGGTTAGGTGAATGGATTTAGGAATAGGTGTAGTTTTAGTTTAGGTGACATGAGTTTAGGATTAGGTTTAGGGCATAGGTTTAGATTTTTAGGTTCGGGATCGGGTTTCGGGTTTGGTTTTCGAGTTTGGGTCTAGGTTTAGGTTAGGTGAATTGATTTAGGAATATGTGTAGGTTTAGTTTAGGTGATTTGAGTTTAGGATTAGGTTTAGGGTATAGGTTTACATTTTTCAGGTTCGGGATCGGGTTTTAGGGTCACATTTTGGTCTAAGTTTGGGTTAGGTGAATGGATTTAGGAATAGGTGTAGGTTAGTTTAGGTGATTTGAGTTTAAGATTAGGTTTAGGCCTACGTGTAGGATTTCGGGTTCGGGATCGGGTTTAAGGTTATGTTTTCGAGTTTAGGTCTAGGTTTAGGTGAGAGTTGTGGATTTAGGAATAGGTGTAGGTTTACGTTAGTTGACATGAGTTTAGGATTAGGTTTAGGCCTACGTGTAGGATTTCGGGTTCGGGATCGGGCTTAAGGTTACGTTTTCGAGTTTGGGTCTAGGTTTAGGTGAGAATCGTGGATTTAGGAATAGGTGTAGGTTAAGGTTAGGTGACATGAGTTTTCGATTAGGTTTAGGCCTAGGTTTAGCATTTCGGCTTCGGGATCGGGCTTAAGGTTAGGTTATCGAGTTTGGGACTAAGTTTAGGTTAGGTGAATGTATTTAGGAATTGGTGTAGGTTTAGGTTAGGTGATTTGAGATTAGGATTAGGTTTACGCATTGTTTTATAGTTTCGGGTTCGGGATCGGGTTTAGGGTTAGGTTTTCGAGTTCGGGTCTAGGGTTTGGTTAGGTGAATTGATTTAGGAAGATGTGTAGGTTTAGTTTAGGTGATTTGGGTTTAGGATTAGGTTTAGGGCATAGGTTTACATTTTTAGGTTCGGG